>VZRQ01008168.1:884607-1036766 GCA_013397975.1 Machaerirhynchus nigripectus
AAAATTCCTCCAATCATTAGAATAAAGGCAAATTGATAAAAGGTAAAATCAAAGAACTTTATGAATGAGAAAATAGAAGAACCCACACCTTGAGTTAGTTGCTGATTGTATTTGCAAAGACAAACGAGTCTGAGTGATGCACGCAGATTATAATAATACTTATCATTTTAAAAATTATCTCAGAAGATTTCCTGTGGCAGGACTTAACTTCCCAAGAGAGAATTCTCTTCAGTAAATCTAAGTGCAGTGTGGAATTTGCATTGAAAAAGACAGAAAATGAAAAATTTCTTGTTTGTGTCATATATTATTCCAGTATTTTACATTTTTAAAAAGTTCACTTGATATTATGATTAGACCTAAAATATACTAAAAAGCAATCATGCAGAACGTGAAGTTTGCACACAATGAAATTAGCAGACAATGAAATTACAACAAAGAAGTTACAACATGCATTAGGAACTGTAAAGACAAACAGAAGCATTGAGACAGATTTTCAATGAGAAAGAGAAAAGCAAGAAGCTAAAAATCAGTCTAACAAATCAGCCTACCATAGTCTTATCTTTTAGAGACATATTTTGAGCAATGAGAGCTTAAGTGGAGATAAAAGTACAAGCATTAGGTAATATATCTGAGAAATCTCAGGCAACTGCTGATGGAGGCAGAAAAGGTAAAACTGCAATTCTGCAAGGCACAGATAAGGCAATAAGAGAACACAGTCCCTGCCAGGAAAATCACTGCAGACACCAGCACTGCCATGACCCTTAGGCACAGCATTATTCAGGAGACCAAAATCACCAGTATTGCCAAATCTGTGTAAGCATGGTGGGAACGAAATTCTCATCAGCTCAATTAGTATGATGAGAAATGTGTTGGCACATCTTTAATCAGACAAGTGGGTTTAGGTAAACACCTATAAAATAAACTACCTCTGATACAAATAAACTATGTGTTTCCATAAATCTGAGCTTAGACTCAACTGACTGATCCAATTTTAGTTTTTTAATGGTTCATAAAAGTGACAGAGCACCACCACTGACAAATCTGATTACTAGGTCCCTGCCTCCTGGTTCCCAAGGGCTTATTGAACATGACATGTGCTACATGTAAAAATATTTTGCCACATTTAGTATAGCACAGACAGACTTCTGAAAGCATGGTATGATTTTTTAGCTGTCTGACATTGGCCAGACAGATTTTCCAGTAGGACACAAAATAGTTCCCATGTTTAAAAAATACCAATAGCAGTGGTAACAGATCTAAAAGGAATTTTGATCACCTAGTTCATCTCTTTGCTGTGATATTTCACCTAAGACTTCTCTCTTATAGAAGCAAGAGAAAGCATAGATTCCTAAGTCTTGTAGAGAATAATATATTTTCTAGATCCTGGTTTGGTCTTTCCCACTTCTGTTTTTCTGTCAAGAATATCAGTTTATCTCTGTTCAGTTTGTGTTTCATGTGAGCCACATGGCCTTTTTTACCTTGAATTCCTTTCTGTGTCTCTATTTGTGTAACTAAGCAGACCTCTTGCAATGTGATTTCCTTACTGAAAAATATAATAGTAACATTTTGAACTCGTATTTTGTCTTCTAGTTTGCTTGGAACCCCATACAGGCTTAATTTGAAAAACATCTTTCTCTGCTGTCCAGACTATTAATTTAAATGTGTAATATTGCCAAATCCATGACAAATTACTGTACCTTTTTGATTGCTATGGTATTTATCCTAATTTGTACATGATTATCCTTTTTTGTTTGTTAATCATAAGCTTTCAAAAAAAGGAAGTTGCTCACAGAAAGACCTAGTACAATCTGCAGACCTTCAGAACAAACGCCTTTCATAGTAACAATAAATCCTCATCCATCTGTGACTAAAACTGGACTGTGTAAGGGGTCATTAAAATTAAAAGAGAGACACCCAGAGGACATAAATAAGGAATGGACCCTGTTGAACTGTCAAACAAAACCAAATGTGTTCCAAGTACTGGTAAAATTCTAGATTAGTTTTCAGTGGTCTCTTTTTTTTAGTTGGGGAGTTTTTTTTCCTAATGTGGGCTACCTTTGTCCCATTTTACAATTCAACAATTTTTATATAATTCCCTTTAATTTTTAATAAAAGCCTCAATGTGAACATTTGTGTTGATGAGCTTTGGTTGTGTGAGAAAGCTTAGGAGTGCAAAGACAACACTGAGTGCAGCAATAGGATGCTACATTGTATGGATGAGTATTAAAAAACAAATTTGGAAGAGTTTTTAATGGATGCATATGCCAACTTCTTCATCAAGGAAACACTTGCTCTTTGAGCAAGCTCACCATAAATTTCCTATTCCAGAATTGAGGAAGGTAGAATAATAAACCTCTAATCCAAATTAGGCACAGAATGTATTAAAACAGGGTCCTGAGGTTGTTAGCATTGCCCTCAGGATAACTAAAAAGACCTACTTAAAATCAATAAACCTTGTTCTTTATGCTTGTTGACCTGACCAGTCCAAGCTCAATGGGGCTCTGAGCAACCTGGTCTAGTGGAAAGTGTTTGTGCCCATGGCAGAGGGTTGGAACTGGATGATCTTTAAGGTCCCTTTCAACCCAAGCCATTCTGCAATTCTATGATTCTGTGATTAGATAGAATGCTGGTAGAGTGTGGAAAAACAAATACCACGTATTTGTGTATAATCTGAATAAAAATTTAACAAAAAGTGGTTTTGTGAAGCTGATGAAGCTAATGCTCTTTCTGGCTTTGCAAGGAAATGTCTTTTTAAGCTTCTGGTTAAAGCATCCCTTTTAGTAATTGCTGCTGATACACACCTGAGACACAAACCAAAATATTTACTCTCATGAAATGATATTGCTAGATAGATGAGAACCCTGTTACAGTCTTATCTCTGCAAGTAAGTAATGACAGTATAAGGCTTTATTTGTAATAAGTCCAAGTGTCCAGAATAAGCTTTTCCATGTAACTGTGTACACATGTGTAGTGGTTTGTGTAATTAGGGACTTAAGAAATAAAAGGAGTTGTATTTATTCATATGTAAAGGAATCCAACCTGCTGTTTAGCTATCCTAGGAAAAATTCTAGTGCATACTATGTATATGCAATGTAAGTAAGAAAAACATTCAGAATTTAGTTATGACAACATTATTGGCATTTTCTAGTTATTTTCAAGGAATGTATCAATAACAATTTAGGCAACTTAATTTTTTTCTGACTCATACCTCTCTGACTGGGTTTTATTTTCAACACAACAGTATACTTCAAGCCTCAAGTTTCCAAATCTCTCTAAAACTCAGATATAACCACTCAGAAGATGCACTTCATCTGGACCATGGATGCATTTTCCCCCTAAAACCTAAGGAAAGGGAAAAGAGGCACTGATACTACTTAAGCCCCAAAATTTACAAAGCTGTTCTGGATGCGATGTGGTGATGTCCTGTGGATCCTAATTTGACATGCCATGCAGACAAGAGACTGAGTGTGGGCCAAAAACATAGGGCCAACAAAATTTCGAAGGTCTCTTATGAAGCGCTATTGTGCTGAAAGTAGTTAAGGACACGGTTATGCCTGTATGAAGTCACAGTGGCTGTTGAACAGCTGAATTATCTCCTGGTCTCATATGTGAGTGGTGGGAAAGTCAAGTCCTGGTGCTCCCTGTTGGGGAAACAACCAGAGAACTGTGATTTGTTAGGTGAGGTTGTACAGTTGGCAAAACTGAAAGACAACCACGAAATTCACATATGCAGTAGGGAGTGAGTAATTATTTATATACTCAATATTTGTCTCAACAGGCTGATCCTACTTAATCCCTTCCAGTGTTATTCTAGGTTTAGAATAGAGGATAGAGTCATTTAAGAAGAATAAGAATGCCATCAGTAAACTAGGACAGCAACTGAAGGATAGACTTTTTTTTCCCCAAGTCATCTGTTAATCTTAAATTCTTCCTCAGAGAAAAAAAGATATAAATGGTATGAAAGTGAATAGTTACCTAATGAGCTACAAAGTGTTGTCCGTTTGATAATTCAATAATATTCTTCAATATAGAAAGGAAAAACTGCTTGAAAAGAAAAGAACTTGGAAATGCTCCATGGTCTAAACCTTTGGTGCTAGAAACAGTATTTATTGCTGTGATGTTTAACATAATATTTATTTACTGTAAAATTTCTAGAACCAATGATTCTTCATGTATCCTAAGGGTTTTGCAGAAGGCTGATTTTGGAATCTATAAATTATTTCTAGTTTTTGTAGTCAAATTTATCTTTGTTGATATAAGTGAACCTAGACTTCAGGGGTCTGCAAAAGAGATTAACCATAACAAGCACATTAAAGGGTCTGCTGAAGGTTTTTCAGATGTCTGCAAATATAGGTCCTCTCAGATGAACAGTATTAAAATACGTGAATCTGTCTGTCTAGCTGTCTTCAACAGGCATATCTGCAGACAAATCACCTTAATTAGCACAACAGAATATCTCTCTTTATACCTGCTCATGTCCTTAGGCATTGAACCTGTCACTTCATGTTAGTATCCTGTTCAGATCATATCTGATGCAGAGATGGTCATATTCTAAAAATTAGTGTTGAAAGTTTGTGCTATGGCTGCTATTTAACAGTTTATACTTAATGAGGCAAATAAGCCAACTTTCCTGTTTTCCTTAGACAAGGTCACTGAAGTTGCCTGCAGCAGAAGTTCTTTGTGTAAATCCACTGGCAACTGCTTTGGAGCAGAACAATAATAGGACAAAACTAAGCCTCTTTACATCCTTATGCAAACACAGTGGATTGTACAGTAGTGGATCATACAAATGCAGCTTCGGAGAATCATTTACAAGTGTCTTTTCCTTGCTTTCAGCAAAACCATTATTGAATCCCATTACGGTAAACTCTCTTCTAGTGATCAAAAATAATGACCCAGTTCACTTTACCCTCGAACCAAATGAGTCCTTTTAATTAAAAAAGCATTAGCATTCCTAATTTTAATTTAGTTGGTAGTTTTAATCTGCAACTTTCTGGTAGTTCCTAGACTTACTGATTTTACATTTTATGGTTCTACTCTTCAGGCTGAAGTTTTCACTCGCAAATAATTGCACACCATTCGTTGGACATAGAGTAAAGAAATTTTGTGCTTTTATTATATTGAGATGGCTTTGGATTGCCTTTGGAATCTGCATGGTTATTTTATAAAGATCCTTAATGCTTAACAAGCAGTACAGGAAATTTCAGTTAAATTAAGTTATGCTGGTGAAGGATAACAGAAGGACAAAACAAAGCTGTTTTAGCAGCTTGTGTTTTATGAGAAACAGAGGTAAGGGAGAAACCACCCACATGTTCCAGGGTGACAGAAGCACTATGAGAGGCTGTTCCCTTTGAGCTTTCCAGTGCTGTGATAATCAACAGAGCTAATAAAATGCAGCACTTCGTGGGCTTTTGGCAGTGTGAGCCTTCAGAAGGACATAAATATATTGCCAAAAAAGAATCTTAAAACCTTGGTTTTAAAACAAATATCCTGCCTGCTTTCTCTAACAGCACTAAAGTGTTCCTGAAGTTGTTTGTGTAATGTGCCTATATCCCTTTGCCTGGATTAGATAAAGGAAATGAGGTTATTGTATCATTGATCGAAACAGTGTATTAATGGTCTCCTTCTGGATTGGGCCAAAGATTCTGTCTACATTTGATTTACTAAAGTTGAGAGAAAGCCTGCAATGTTTGTGAATCCTGGGTAAGTATGCTGGGTACAAACGTGTGATAGAGTCAGCAGCAACATGCTGACTGCTGCAAATGACAGATGTAATATTCAGTGTGAGTTGGTAGGGTTAGTCAGTCCAGTGCAGCAGCCAAAATCTTTGCCAAGACTGTCTCTCTGAACGTACTCTTACCCATTGAGAAAAACACTCTCACACACACTACTGCTATAAATTTATGAGAACCCCTAATGCAAAATCTTTACTCTTTCTTGCTTTCTCTCCCAGGGAACTGCTCTATTCATTACCTGGACTTAATCTACTCCCTGCAGACTGTGCAGGCAACTAACTTTGCCAAAACAAATGTTTGTGCAGGGCTTCTCTAAACTGTGGCATTCAGCTATTGTTAGGCATGCACAGAGTTTATTTGGGTTAAAAATCTCACATTTTGGTGAGTGGAAAGATATTTTATAAAAAATAAAACTCCTTGCACTTACAGTACTTTAAAGAAAATGCTTGTGTTTATCAATTGACAAAAGCAGTAGATATAAAAAAAAGCATCTTAATAGTAAGTGTCATGGTATTATTAAGCTTTCAGAACAGGGATCAATAAATCTTCACAGGTCTCTGTACACCTCAATATACAACTATTTCTAAAGGGCAAATCTTGTAGAATGGCTGCAGAAACCCTGTGTGAAAATCCCTTCTTTTTTTACTCCCCTACAATCTGAGAACCCTCTGCATGGCTCCCCACCCGATGTATCTGTCAGGTCCTGGGGTCTGATCACAGAATCATAGAATATGCTGAGTTGGAAGGGCAGCTGTGTTCTGTGTCAGATCTTTGCTGCTCCTTTTTATTGCTGGAGTTGATCCAGGTAACACCTATGAAGAAGAAAGGGATTTGGGCAACAAAATACAGCCAACTCCATCCCCAGCCCATGCACAGGGAGGCACAAGGGTGTTAAGAATAACACAATAGGGTTCAAGCCTGAAATGTGGTTTAAAATCATGGTTAGAGAATTGCAAGAAGACTGCTTCTGAAAAGAGAGCTTAAAAGAAACTAGGAACAAAACATTTTATTTATCAGCCAAACAGATCCTAGTTATGAATTCTTTCAAGTTATTTCCTCTTGGCCAGCCTGGTTCAGCTGGAGGGCTCCTGCAGACTGGAGGCACCACAGTTACAACAGCTCGCTCCAGCTGAAAGCTGCAGGAAAGGAGAAACTCAGGATAGTTATTCTGCATTCTCAAAGCCAAGGTAATTAAACTGTGAGGTGGCATTGTAACAGCTCAAGTCGGATTTCCTGGATAAAAATGAAAAATACCCCACCAAAAGCTGTGACCTAGAGTTGCATTTCCTCTGTAAATTTGTTTAAAAATGTCAGATAAGCATAAAATTTGGTTGTGCAAAAGAAGGAACAATGAATGTAAGCAAGTAAGTAAAAAGTGTATAATTGATCAGGGAGGAGTTAGATTGGTACAAATGTTGGGTAATAGCATGAACTTTCCATGTTTTAAAGTAATGCTCTTCCAATTTTCCCCTGCAAATTCTTTCTGATGAGAAACCACTAGAGTATAGAGAGGTAGGGAAAAAAATGTGTGACCTGTGCAACCCATATAGATTCTGGCAACCTCAATGAAATAAGACTTGTAAGTTTTAATAAGAAAGAAAAAGCATGGAGAAAAGGGTGAGGAATTTCTTACCCCCAAAAATTGGAAAAGCTCTTTCCATGGCCCCATCTTGAGACTGAGGTTTCTCAGCACAAATGAAACCAGGATAGCTCTGCTTGTGATGGCCAAACAAGAAGGGAATGATCAACAGAGAAAGAAAAGGGAGAGAGAAAGCAATGCCAGTCCAAAGCTGGCCTGACAGAGTGGAGCTGCTTCTCATAACAATTGAAAAGTAGACTGGCCATGAATTTATCCAGGGCTGAAGAAGTTTGTGATTGGTAATCACCCCTCTGTGTCTTTTCCATTCTCATTTTCTTCTTGCTTTAAGGATACCACAGAATCACAGAACATCTGAGGTGGGAATGCACCTCTGAAGGCCATTTGGAGCAACCTCTTCTGCTCAAGCACAGCCACTCAGAGTCAGTTGCCCAGAGGGGTTTTGAATATCTCTAGGGATGGAGACTCCACAGCCTCTCTGAGAAACCTGTGCCAGTGCTCAGTCTCAGAGTAAAGAAGTGTTTCCTGATGAGGGATCCTCCTGTGTTTCAGGTTGTGCCCATTGCCTCTGGCTCTGTCACTGGGTACCACTGAAAGAGTTTGGTTCTGTCCTCTTTGCACCCTCTCCTGAGGTGTTTTTACACATCAGTGAGATCCCCTTGAGCCTTCTCCTACCCAGGCAGAAGGGTCCCTGCTTTCTCAGCCTTTCCTCATGCACAAGGTGCTTGAGGCCCTTAATTACCTTTGTGGTCCTTTGCTGGACTATGTTAATGTGTGTCACACACTGAGGAGCCCAGACGGGACACAGCACTCTAGACAGGGTCCTCACCTGTGCTGAGCAGAGGGAAAGGATCACCTCCCATAAACTGCTGGCAACACTTTGTCTAATGCAGCTCAGGATGGCCTTCCTTCCAGCAAAGACACCTTACTGGCTCATAGTCAAGTGGATGTCCAGCCCCAGGGACTTTTCTGCAAAGCTGCTTCTCAGCAGGATGGCCCCCAGCATCTCCGTGCCTGGGGCTGTTCCATCCCAGGTGAAGGACTTTGCAGTTCCCCTTGTTGAACTTCATGAGGTTATATCCTGGGACAGAAAATAACCTGATCTATTATTTTCCCTATGACTGGAAACTTTACTTTTCTAAAAGCTTAGAAAAATATTATTCTATTAATGTATACAAATATATAAAAGGTATACTAAATTTTATGGGGAATTTTTATTCTAACTCTTAGATAACAAAAAGGTGTTCAAATTTATTTTGCTTATGTCTATTTTCTTCGAATGTGTTTATTTTAGGATAAGCGCAAACTAGAACTGTTGTTCTGTATGTGCGAATATTGATCAAAGACTTGGTAAATATTCGCCTCACTGAAACCACACTAGCTTTTCCCAGGCTGTATTTCTCAAGATATCCACTAATCCTACACTTGGTTTGTACTTGTAGTAATTTCCTCAGTAAAGAAGTCAGACTTAGAGGTTTCTTGATCCCAAAGGAACTTTTAAAAAAGTATCACATCTGTGATACCACAGATGCTACACTCCAGTCCTCAGGCGCCATGGGAACCTTAAACCAGAAGCTAGATGGTGCTGTTAGTAATTTAGCTGTTTCATCCTTGAGATCTCTTAGAGCTCTTAGGGGCACATGATCCAGGTCTGATGATGTTTTAGTGTTTGTTTTGTTGCTTTGTTCCATGTCCCTCCTTCAACCACTTCAGTTTCAGACAGGCTCTTTGCAGAGCCCACTAAAAGAAGGTTACAGAAAGGGAATGTCTCTTACTTCCACAGTGAATATCAAGGTAAATAATCTGTGTAGTATTATATCCTGATGATCAGCTGTCCCTGCTTAATGTCTGTGGCTTTCTTCTGATGTGTGTGAAGGATTCAGTACTAGTTTTCATTTTATCTTCTTACTATTCCCTTCAAATTCTGATTTAGTCTACACTGGTTTTCTTTTCACTTGATATGCCTGAATTTTTATCAACCCCTTTGTTATATTAATTAGAACATGCATGATTTCAGCAATTTGAAAGATGTTTTCCTGTTTCTAGCAAACATGTTTCCTTCCCATTCTGTCTTGTTTTCATCCTTATTTAAGCCTTTCCTGCTGCAATACAATATGCAAATCACCTGTAAGAATTTAACTTTCTTAGCTCCTTCTTTCAACCTCCCTTTTCACAGGCTCCTTACTTTTACATCACTTTGTTTCTTCACATCTCATGAAAAAGTGCATGAACTGGAAGAAATTTTTTTGTTTGTGGAACCATTCTCTTTGGTAGTAGGGTGTATGAGGCCACAAACTATGTTCCTTTAGCACCAATTCCTGTATATTAAAACCACCATGATTCAACAGAAATGGACTGGATGACTTTTTGAGTGGTGTTTGTATCAGCTGTGATGGAGAATGATGGTCCAGATATGATCTCCTGATAAGGAAGTCATTACTTAATTGCTGAAAACCGAAATGGAATATCAGGGGAAGTATTATCCTTTATGCATTCTCCATCTCATATATACCTCCCCAAGCATACCTGTCTCTGTCTAAGACAGGATATTGAGGCAAATGGCTTTTTTGGTCTAACTCCATATGCTTGCCTTTATACAAAGGAAATCTGTTACGAAGCAAATGCTTCATGGTGTGAGGTAGCTGTCCCCAGAACTTGATTACATAGGAAAAGAGCAGAAAAAAGTTGTGATGTTATTAAATTCCCTTCTAGGGAACCTGGTTGCTTGATCACCTCTCTGAAGTGTCTGCACACAAATGCACACAGCATGGGGAATAAAAAAGAAAAATCTATGTGCTGTCAAAGGACTATGATCTCACTGCAATTACAGTGACAGGGTGGGACAGCTCAAATGGCTGGAATACTGTCATGGATGGCAATGTACTTTTAGCAAGGACAGCTCAGAGAAGCAGTGTGGTAGAGTAGCTCTTTATGTGAAAGGGCAACGGGAATGCATCGAGATCTACCCAGGGACAGACACAAGATGTGAGGGTTTATGGGAGAGAATTAAGGGACAGGCTAATATGTGTGACACTTGTGGGTGTTTATTACAGGCCACCTGCAGGGACCATGAGATGGTGGGACTCAGAATCCTGCACATGGGAAGCAAATCAGTAAGCAGGACTACAACCCTACACTTCCAGAGAGCTGACTTTGGCCTCTTCAAGGACCTGCTTAGAGGAATCCCATGGGATATGGCTCTAGAAGAGAAGGGTGTCCAAGAGACATGGTTAATATTTAAGAACTACATTTTCTAAGGTCAAGAATCAGGAAGGAAATCAGGCAAAAGGCGCAGGAGACCTGCATGGATGAGCAGAGCTCCTAGTATATATCAAAGGCAAGAAAGAAATCTATGGGATGTGGAAAAAGGGACAGGCCATGTGGAAGCACTATGGGAACACTGTCAGTGTATGCAGGGATGCAATGAGGACGACCAATTCCACTTGGAATTGAGACTGGCAAAGTATATCAAGGACAAAAAGAAGGGCTTCTCCAAGTATATCAGCAGTGAAAGGAAGATTAAGCATAATGTGGAGGTGCTGCTGAATCAGATGGGTGTCCTGGTAATGGAAGACACAGAGAAGGTGGAATTACTGAACATCTTCTTTGCCTCAGTATTTACTGCTGAGGATGCCTCTCAGCAGTCCCAGACCTCAGAGGTAAGCAGGAGTCTGGAGAAAGGAACACTTCCCCTTGGTCATAGAGGGTTGGGTTAGAGGTCAACTAAGCAGACCAAACACCCATAAATCTGTGGACTCTAATGGGATGCACCCATGGGTGCTGATGGAGCTGGCAGACGTTGTTGCTCTCCATCATCTTTGAAAAATCATGGGGAACAGGGGAGGTGTCTGAGGACTAGAGGAAGGCCAATGTTTCTCCCATCTTCAAGAAGGGCTAGAAGGAGGGCAAGGGAAACTACCAGCCAGTCAGCCTCAACTCCAGTCCTGGAAAGGTGATGGAACAAGTCATTCTGGAGATCATTACCAAGCATTTAGAAGAAAAGAAGGTCATTAGGTGTAGTCAGTGTGGATTCACCAAGGGGAAGTGATGCTTGACCAATCTGATAGCCTTCTATGATGATGTGGCAGGATGGGACAATGAAGGAAGAGCAGTGGATGTTGTCTGCCTTGACTTCAGCAGGGCTTTTGACACTGTCTCTCAGAACATCCTGGTAGGTAAGCTCAGGAAATGTAGGTAAGCTCAGGAAATGAATGAACAAGGTAAAGTGGATCAAGAACTGAATGGCAGAGCTCAGAGTGTTGTGATCAGTGGAGCAGAATCCATTTGGAGGCCTGCAGCCAGTGCATTCCCCAGGGATCAATACTGGGTCCAGTCTTATTCAACTTGTTTATCAATGACCTGGATGAAGGGATCGAATGCATCCTCTGCAAGTTTGCTGATGATACAAAACTGGAGGGAGTGGCTGATACACCTGAAGGCTGTGCTGCCATCCAGGGGGACCTTGATAGGCTGGAGGGTTGGGAAGAGAGGGTTCAACATGAGGTTCAACAAGGGCAAGTGCAGGGTCCAACAAGGGCAAGTGCAGGGTCCAACAAGGGCAAGTGCAGAGTCCTGCACATCGAGAGGAATAACCCCAAGTACCAGCACAGGTTGGGGGCTGACTAACCTGAAGTTTCTCACGTTCCTAAAGTATTTTTCATTCAGTCTCTTCCTTTCAGAGACATGTCACAATGGTCAGCATTGATTCTTTCAGAGTATCACAGATCTTGCAGTCTTGAAAAACTTTCACAGATAAAAACATACAAAATCTTGAAAATACATTCTCAAGCATATGCAAAATATTAAGTTCTTCCTGGCCTATAAGAAGAAAATCAGTTATATTGAAAGAAAAGGCTGCTGCCTAGTGTTTTCTTGCAGTTTCTACTATAAAAAGCATCAGGGCAAAACCAGATGAAGAAACGGCAATTTAAAAGTAAGTTACAACCAGGATGCAACTCAAAATGTTTTTGCCCTCTATTACAGACTGCCCAGTCACACTTCACTAAGCTTCATCACTGCTTGATATCACCTTTGTGTCTAAATTATGGTTGTTCTTTGAAGGACCCTGGTTAGCTTACCCAGCTTTCATCCTGTTAGCAATGGATATAGGGTTTTTTTTCTTACTTTGGAAAGGTATTTGATTATAAATGTCAGCTGATTTTGAGGCTATTTCATGGTCATCAATTTGAAGGAACACACACAGTTTGTTGTGATTGTGAGGCGTTTCTGAAGGTCTGACCATACAACCTGCTAGGCCACTAGGCATTCCTGTGAATTTGGGATGTCCTGTTTACTTGACCTATTGTGGAATGTAAAAATTCTTAATTACATAGTAAATTCCAACAATTAGCTATGACATGTTTATCAATGTTTATTCCTAACTGCTTCAGATTTCTTGTTCTCCTTGCTGTTTTATTAGCCACAATTTTGTACTGACTTTTATAAATGTAAGTAAATAACATAATTTCATTAAATGATTTTATATTTTAGAACATATCTATGTATATCCTCATGGAGAGGAGCAGAAATGTCATCATTCTTAAACAGCACTATCTGCAACGGACTTGGAACAGGTTAGCCTAAATGAGAGGAAAATTGTGTTTAAATTATAATGCAACACTTTAAAATTAAACTTTGAAAGTAAATCAACTTTATTACGTCCTGTGAACACTTATGTTGCAGGAAAGGCTCATTACTTTTACTGAAAGATCTCTCGTCTTAAACTACCACGAAGCAAGTAAATACTCATATTATTGCTTGGCTAATATTGTATTGGGTGACTTGAGCATATCTCTGGTAGGAAACTCAGTGTGTAGGTTTGGTTTGTATGGGGCTCTCCCTGCAAAAGAAAAGATAATGTAACTTGTTTTAAAACCAGACCTGTAATAATAACTTGGGTCCAGGTATCCAAAGTGACATGCGTGTTTCAGAATCCACAGTGCTGAGTTAGTTTCCCTCCTGCTGTCCCGCTTTACTTAAAAGGAAAGCTTTTCTCAAAGAAATCAATTTACTCTGATAAAAATTTTCAGAAACACTGGATTTTCCCTTGCTTTTTGTCAGGACCTGAGGTTTGCCTTTATAGCTTTCCACATTTGCTGTGAAGTCCCGAGCCAGCTCTGCCAGTCTGTCTATAAAGCTGTTACCCATCTGTCAGCTTGTACAGTGATCCTTTTAATAGATCAAATATCTCAGGCTAAGTCTGTTTAGGCTTGCAGTAAAGATGTGTGCTGCCTTGGGTGTGCTCAAGTGCACATCAGTTACTCTTTACCAGCTATCAACATATGTGGTCAGTTGATGGTTTCCCTCCTAGTCACCAGAGAAGGAAAGTGCAACACTTCAAGCATCGCTTCCATTTATTGACTCCTAAGTCTTGCATGTTGCCTAATTCTTAATCCTCATATCTTTTCTCTTTTCCTCCACTGGTTCCTCTTGGTCTGTCTCCTTCCTCTGCCCTTGCTCAAGCATATACGTTGCCACACAGGAGGCCATGCTGCTACCTCCATAGCATGGTCCCAAAGAAACAGAGAGTCTTCTTTTTGTCTCCCTTGGTTTTGGAATTGAAATTAGTGCTCCCAAGGCTTTCCCCCTCATAGTAAGGAATGAATCATAGCTTTAAAAAAACCCCAAGCCCAAAATTAGACTCCCTTTCTCACATAACTGCAGAACAAAGGATTTTAAAAAAGATAACAAAAATAGACATAGCAGAATACTGATATAAAAGTGAAAACACAGATGCAATATGTCAATAGTGATTTTTATGCTGGAAGGAAAAAAAAAATCTTTTTGGAAAAAACATAAAAGATATCATTATATTTGGACCATTTCTAAAAGGAAAAATCTGTTACATTATAATGGCCATTTATAATTGGAGGGATCTTTAAATGTTCTTTACCTCTAGTTTTTTATTCCTTCTTCTACATAAGGGCAGGTTTTTTTATGTCCCCAAAATATAATAATTTCTAATTGTAATAATTTTAACATGTACCTAAGCCCTCAAGAGACGCTGACAAAATGTGTGCATGGGTTCAATTTAATATCAAATTTCAGATGCAGAATACGAGTCAGCCAGCTCATTAAGTGCATAGTTTGCTTGAAGTCAGGGATAACTTCAATGACCTTAACAATCCTATTAGAAGGTTTACCTTGATTTTAAACCCACCAATGTCTCATTAAAATAAATGACACTGACTATAAAGACTTTTAACTCACAGCCCAGGCAGATATTACATGATTAATCTTTAGTGGGTCAAGACCACATTGTTCACTATATGAAAACTTTATCACTTATGTGCAATAAGATATACAATTAAGTATAAATATAGGTTCTCATGTCTGGACCTACTTAAAAAAATACATATTCCTGCTTTAGAAGAGTATTGAAATAATCAGTTTAGCTTGTACAAAGAATATGTTTTCTTTTCTCATGCTGCACAAAATCTTCCCTTCATCAGGCACTGACCAGGGTTCCCCTCTCCTACATCCTTTCTTAGACGTTAATAGATATTTTAGAGTTGCAACGGCTATGAAAGAAAAATATATTAATGATTATAGAGGAAATGTACATTTGTTTCAGAACTTCCAGAACATGTATTTCATAACTTGCAGTATGAATGCATTCACAGCTTTGAAATCTACAGCCTGTTAATGACTCTTTCTAGTCACTTATTGCAGTCATAAATTTTGCAGCATTTGATGGAACATTTCTAGCTGGGTTGTCAAATAGGAACTCAATAGTTTAATGTGCTGTGCTCTTTACATAATGCACTGTGCTAACAATCAGATGGAATTTCCTAATTAAATGTAGTACAAGTTGTATAATGCAGGGGTTAGTAAATCTGTGTTACTGACTCTGGAGCAAGGCACGCTAAATTATAAATGATGATCATGGGAAATCGAAACATAACGTGCAAGTTTAACAATCAAGAAAGAGTCAATTAAATGTAGGCCTTATTTCCCTTTTAAACTCACAGAATGTATGCAGGTAAGAAGGGTAGTATTTTTTGAGCATAATACGTGCTTTTTAATTTAACACTTCCCAGCCGAGCTTAGCCATTGTCAAGGTTTTTAACCATGGACAGGGTTAATTTTCTGCAGTACCTGCAGGGGGGAAGAGGCTGGAACAGTGTGGGCATGGCCAAGACCCCAGTATTATTCAATGCCATCTTATGTCATTGCCAGGGCGTTCTTTCTGGTGGAGCAAGCATGGCAGATGGAGCGGTGGGGTAATGCTGATCCCAGCCAGAGGGAGCAGTTTGGGTGGGATGGCTGCAGGAGGGTTGATCTCCACACTCCGTCTTTTGTCCACTTTTGTTACTAATGTTGTTGCTGTTACTGTTCGTTTTCTTATCTCATGGCTGTTTCCAGCAAATTGTTCTTATCACAACTGGTGGTCTTTGCCTTTTGTGCCTCTGGTTCTCCTCTTTGGCCACCCATGGGCAGAAGAGAGGGGGAGGGGAAGTAAGCAAGAGGCACTGTGGTTTTGGAGTTGTGGTGGAGGGGGCACTAAATACCATTCCTAAACCACAACAGTCAGAAAAAACCCAATAAATCTCCTATTATGGGAGCTGTGAAGAAAATGCTGTCCACAGCTCAGGAGGTTATAGTCAAGAGGGAACCATTAGCTGCTCCATGTGACAGACAGGTGCCTCTGATTGTTACCCAGCAATTTATTATTCCATTTCTAAGGGGCTCCTAGAGGCAACTAGGTTGAAAATTTCTGAGTATTCAAGCTACAAGAGAGATGGTTATCTGGCTTGGAAGTGACCAAGTAAGTAACAAGAGAGGTGGGAATTCTTAGTACTTATTGATACTTTGTGGAAAACTGTCATTAATAACAGGTAAAAATTCAATGGATTATCTGTTCACTCACAGTATCGATAGCACGCACATTTTAAATGGCATTCATTTCACCAAATAATACTAGAGGGATTGCATAACAAAGCACAGGGCCACTATGTTTCAGCAATGCAACATACAATTTAACCTGATGTAACTGGAAGTTAGGTTTCCTGTTGGATGGGGCAAATATGCTCTACAGGAGGTGATACTAATGGAAATGGTTATCTTAATTTTTTAATCAATGTGCATTGATCCTATGAATTAGAGTGTGAATTTTAGAGTGAACATATCTGAAGCAGTATACATAACACAAATCAATGCATAAGAGTTTAGATTTGATGGCTCTAAAAACAAGACTCTTACAAGAACCATTTTTCCTGCAGAAATCAGAGGCGTTTATAGTGACATGGAAAGAAGCAAAGCAGGAGATTGTTCTTCTGATGCATTAATTACTCATTTTCTCATCCTTGTTACAAGGTTTTTCATTAGCTAATCAAGAAATTAAGCAATTAACTTAGGCTACCTTCATTTATTCTGTCATTACGTTTCACTCAGGCTGGAATGACAACAATCGTGTGGTATGCCAAAGCACTGAAGATGCAGTAATGATTTGTGTATGTATGTGAGTTTATATATGTTTATCTGTGTGCTCAGGTGTGTTGACTGATGTTCAACTCCCTTGCACTATCTGAAAGGAAATATTTGAAAAGTAAGTGTTCCTTACTTATGTAAGTAAAGAGTCTTAAATGCAGAATAAATTTTACTCACAGATGGATAAACATTGTATTTATATAATATAAATGCTATCAATGGCACGAATAAACTGAATTTTTACACATGATCTATTAACCAAAATAATTGCTAATATGACTGAGTATTTGGAATATTCTAAGATGACTTCCAAAGACTCTGTTGAGCTTTAGATCAGGTCTTCAAAAAGGTGAAATGACATTGACCCATCCATTAATGACATTTTTATGCTATCATATTTATAAAGCTATGGACAGTTTGTTATGCTAGGCTCTTTCAGTAATCTTTGTATTATTGATGCATGTGTGTATGTATGTATATATCTATCTTTAAAAATTCAAGATGCTTATAATTAATTATTAAATATTAAAGTGTAATATTTTAGACTATAATGATGTGGTGAAGATACAGTTGTAGCTGAGATATCATCTGGTCACTGTCACTAAATGTCCATTTCTATCTAACAAGTTGCATGTGCAGTTGCCAATATTTTATTTTCCCTATGGAAACACCTTGATTTCTTAAGGAGTACCTCTGAAGTATTGTAGTGTTGATTTTTAAATATCTACATAAGGCTCAACTTGCTGTTACTGAGCACTGAAGTAGACAGGATGAACTTTAAAGAACAGCTACTGTTCTTAGCATGCTGACAGTGTTGTAATATTTATTGTATGCAATTTTTAAACAGCAGCACAGAAGAGGTGAAAATACAAGACAGCTGTCCTTCACAAAGGGGAAGATTTATTTTCCACAGCTAAAGTGTATAATTATACTTAATGAAGGAATGTAGAATAAAGAATAATTAAGAATTAATATTATGGAATAAAATACTGCACAATAATTCATGGCATATTAAATGTATAAATAATTAAATATTTCAGTTTAATGTGATAACTCATAGGAAAGAACATTAGTTATAACACAGTCATTGGCCATGTACTGTGGAAAAACTAACATTCTGAAAGACCATGAAAATGACTATTGCTAATCTATTTCCAAAAGCAAATGTGAAGAGCACCTAGATTTCTTTTCACACAAGGACCCTCTATATTCTGTTGAAAAAATAAGTGTGAGAGCTAAATGCTAAGTCAGTGTTTTCCCTGTGTGATGCCAGTAGCAGATGATAATCCCCACTTTTGTTAGCTGAAGGTACAGATGAAGATAGATGAATATGCTGTCTGTAAGCTGTGGCAGCCATGATGCTACAAATCTTCTTGTACTTGGATCAATCTTACTGCCTTTTTTTTGTCAAAAAAATGCTTTAAAGTAACATTACTTGGCTGTTTATCTCCTGTTCAGTGACACAACCTCACGAGTCCTGAAGAGTTTATTATGCAGTCGGTTAATGAACAAGGAGAGGAGCTACTTGAGACAGGACTTTTGCTGGATCTCTGTTTCAAAAGAGGTTAAATGCACCTTCTCAATGCAGACTCTGCCTTTGAAACCTTGAGAGTGCTGGCTGGAAGCTGCATGTATGCAGACCTTGCTGTGCATGCCTTGCCTTTCTACTTTTTCCTATCTGTACACTCCTGATACATTTTTTTTCTCTCAATCAGCTCTTTGCTCTCAATCAACTCAGTATTTCTTCAGATTTTATGTATTTCCATAGTCATGTGAAAGCAGGTAAGACTCATAACAAGGGGACAAGATTTCTGGAACCAAAAGCCTGGCTACACAACAGGAGTTTACATCAAATCAATTTTCCCCAGGCAGCTGTGTCAGGACTCTCTATGCTTAGACCCCATGTGAGAATCACAGAAGCATGCACATTTCTATTCAGACAGCTAAGGATAGATTCTCTTCATCTGAGAAAATGGAAAGACAAAAATGTTGGATGGTACCAGAGGAAGTTTCTTGATCAAGTTATCGTCAGAAAGCCTTGTAGGGTCTTGGGGTTTTTTTTGCTATGAAAGTCCCATGAGGCAAATGACTGCCTTGAGTCTGTAGTGGAAGGAAATCCTGGATAAGGCGGAGCTGGAACAACACAAAAGATCCAGCTGTTTTTGTAGTCTAGAGTTTCCAAGGAGGTGACAACTGCTTGTTAATGTAGTAACATGAAATAGTCTCCACAATCACACTATGCTCCAGAAGTCTTTGGCACAATCTTCTAACTGGAAATTGCTGGCAAATAGCATTGAGCAATGGCAAGATGATGAAGGGGCAATATTGAGGCAGTCTTGATAAATCATGTGACTTGATTCTTTCAGTCTTTCACTCATCAAGGTAAATAGACAGCCTTTCCTTGTATTAACTGATTTTTGAAATTAAAAACTTGAAAAATAATTGCAGAACAGTCCTATAAAGTATTTAATAGCTTTTGTTAATAGCAGAAATTTTGCCCTGTGTTCAGGGTAAAACACTGTTGCACTGCAAAGACCTCTGCAGAACAGATTATGAAATGAAAGCTAAAACTAGCATTTGTAGCTTATAAAACTAACAGTGTTTGTATTGTCGCCTCATAATTGCATTAAAATTATGTATATTGGTTTGCTAGGAAATACTGGGACAGTATTCTATGTATCCTTTTACATGATAATATTTCTACCAAGTTTATTTAGTCATTACAAAAATATGATCCATCTTGCAATTAATGATTTTAATTATATACAGGTACATGGTCATTTCATGCAAAATGGTTTCAAAAGCAAGCAATTCTTTAGCTCAGAAGTGTTTCAGTCTCTGTTTTTAACAGCAAGCTCTTCAATGACGCATAAAGTTGCTGTCTTAGGGAGAATGGTCTATATGTAAGGTTTAATTTCTTTTCAGCACAGTTCTGTAACATCCCAACTCTCGTTTCCAAGGCCCAGAAAAAACATGAGACAGTCCTGCTCTCTTTCAGGGTGAAACTGCAGATTTCCTTCCTGGTTTAATTTCGGAAGTTACATGCAGCAACCTTGGCCTCCTGAGTGCTGCTGAACCCACTGTACCTAATTTGTAACTTGAGCAATGTTTTACATGTTTTAATTTTATATTGAAAAACAAAGACCATTATTTTTAATAAAACAGGCATGGTTCAAACAAAAGAATGTTTAAGAAATAGCATTCAGATACTTGCATCACAGACTATTCATTTTACCAAGTATAATCTTTAGCAGAAGTTAGTGGTTTTGATTTAGATTCAACAAAGATTTTGCAGAGGGAGTTACTCAGATTTCAGTCTGGGAGTGAGGAAAACAACACAGTCCTGGGACAGCTTCCACAAGCAACTTAACAAGACCTGTATCCTGACACTTTCAAGAAAGAATTTGCCTTTTGTTTTTCTAGCTCCCCTGAACTTCAGAAAGTAGAACATAGAGGCACTTCATCCCCCTGGGGAGTCCTTGGATCTGTTTCATGAAATTAGTATTTCCCCATGTTCTGCACAGTTGCAGAAATTATTCTGAATGCCTCACTACCTTCCAGGAGAATGTCCTAATAGGAGTTATGTCATCTATTATCAGAGCTCAAACAAAATCTATGTCTGCTGTCAAAAATTATTGCTTGCTTGTGGCTGTGCTCTTCATTCTTCCGTCACCGGTAAATTGTGGCTACACAACCCCTGTAAATACGAGCTGTGAGAAATAATAGTGTTGCAGGGGTACTTTGGGTCCTAGGGAGGCAGAGGCTCTCTAGGTTTGTTCTCATCTGTGAGCAGCGGGCTGACTCTGCGATCTTATTAGTGAATCAGTTCACATTGTCCAAATACGGTCTGACCTCTCACCTGCCTTCTCCTCTTGGCCTTAGCTGGTGTGGCATGTGCTCCCCCCTCACTGAATTATCCATGGCTGCAGGACCAGTGCGGCCAGCCTTATTTCAGACCTTGCAATAAGCTCTTCCAATATTGACACCGCTTGCACTGGCAACACCAAGGGTTTTGCCAGGAGAGTTTGTAGGGACTTCCTTGAATGCAGTAAGCTGAGCGAGAATTTAAGATTTTGATGGTCTAACTGGTGGACACAATGCAGTGAGCCAAACTAATATACTTGAAAGATTTTTTGTGTGTAGATGTAACCAATGTGAACCTTGTATAAATAAGCAGAAGAGCAGCAAAAGAAGTGTCTATGGGTAAAATGTTTTGTCATTAATGTTGTAAGATTAAAACCAGGCCAGGTCTAAACCCTCCTCCTTCCTACAATCAGCTCTTTTCTTGCTGCCAGCACAGTTAATGGCCCACTTTTCATGCCTTGGACAAAACCTTAATGCCTTCCCCACCTGCCTTCCTGCCAACCTGTGTTGCCCACAGCCCCTCGGTACTGCAGGTGCTGTGAGAGTTGTCTGTGTCCAAGGCCTCCAGCACTAACTGGAGTCGAGGGAAACAGAAAAGGGCGAGAAACTCTCTGAACCTTGATAAAGAAGCGTTAGGGTGTAATTTGTGTTGGGCAACATGAGCATTATAAAATATATAGCTCTGCTTTTTTATCTCAGACTAATACAAATTTGTGTTGCAGAATGTCCTTTCACTGCTCTCTACAGAGGAGCATGCGTGCATGGGCTTGTGGTCTCAGAGGAGCATGTTAACAGACACTTAATGCTCACATGTAAGTACCTATATTTGGAAAACTTATGACCTTTAATTTGGTACTTATTTTTCTTCTTGCATTTATTAAGGATCTTTCATGATGTTACAGTTAATTGAACACAAGATTAATTCAATCACCACTTTAGTACCAAGAGAAATCAGGACAAGTAGGCCAGAGTTTTGAGTGAGCAGCAAAGAATTTCCTGATTAACTTCTTGCCATGCACTATTTTATGGCAAAACTGATTGACATTCTTCTGGTTACTATTTACTTAAATACTAGCTTTCTATCAGAGACTAAACAAAGTATAATCCCTACAGAAACCTGAGCTGCTTATATTAAAGTCAGATGGGATGTAAAATTGAGAGTTTCTGTTATTTTTGGCTCAGTAATATGCAATTATGGTAATTTCCACCAGCATACTCAGTGCCTTGTGCTTTTGTGACAAAACAGAAGAGGCCTTTGCTTGGCTGTTTCTTTTCCATTAGTGACAGGATGACTTAAACATGTTAATGCAGGCTAGAGACTTTCTGTCTCAGAGACAGCTTCACTTGCACTTGAGAGATAGAGGAAATGTGGTGGAGGGGTTTTATACGTCAAGATCTTTATTATGCACAAGGGCCCGTAGGTACGTGAACACAGAGGTTGTTATTCCTCCCCAGTGGCCAACATCTTCCTCAATTTAATAGCTAACTCCAACAAAGAGGCTGCTAAAACCTTGCTAGTAGCTGCAGGTTTAGCTAAGTTCAGCTGTTTCTTAACAGCAGCTCAAAAAGCACTGACAAGAGCAACACGGAGAGCAGTAGGGAGCCAGGGTACTCCTTTGTCCCCTAGTTCATTAAACATTCCTGTGAAAGTCAGCTCTTCTTCAGGGTGAAGGAGGCAAAAAGGCTTTTACCAGAATCTCCAAAACTCTACTAAGAACAACAATGGTTTCAAAAGTAAATAAGAAAGACAAATAATTAATTATCAAAATAATTTAAATAACTTCTTTGTTACATGTATGTGACTAGATCTGTTGAAAAACATCATAGGATGAAAGTTAAGGGATTTTTTTTATTTCTTTCTATCCTTTACTATCAGCTTGGCAGGGACAGTGAATGAGAAATAAACTTGCTTTGCATGCTGGAGGAGAGGATGTTGGATTCCTTCTACTCATGCTAACAACGTGTGAAGTAGGAAATGGTATACCATGTTTGCAGGAAAAAACAGGTCTTGTAATTTCTATTTCCACTTAGCATAGAAAGTGAGAGCAAACAAAATTAGAACAGAATTAAACTTTTTTTTCTTCACCTGAAAGAAACAATATGAACAGGAGTTAAGTAATTTCTTTTCCAGACATGAGATTCTTATTAGATTTGCCAGCCCTACCTAAGTAATAATATTATTTCTATTGTCATATGCATCATTAAACAGAAAGCTTACAGTTTGCCTGCAATACACATTTCCTGAGGCATAACTGTCTTTAGCTTGAATTGTAACTATTCATATCTCAGAACCCTCATTCATTTGAACTGTTGATATTTCCTAGCACCTACTAATGATCTGCAACATGAATATTACAGAAAGATAGTGTTCTTTCCTTTAAACAATTGACAATCAAAATTGAATATTGAAACATAAGGACAGAATTCACATTTTTTAAACAACTGGCAACTATGTCAGCAGACTATAATTAGCTCATGACACATAATCAAGTGGTTCACAACATTAATACGCTGTTCAGAAGAGGGGGTAGTAAGTTTGGTGCTTCCCAAACCAGCTGGTCACCCATGCCAAGATAGAAAATATAAGGTTCAAGATGGACTGTTCGCTATGTCTTAATGTTTACTTCCCTTAGGGACTTGAAATATTTTCAAGTTGATGAAAATTATGTGATAGGTAATGCATTGAAAAACTGGTAATTGGGCAAAGTACCAAACCCTTGCTCTTGTAGAGTAATTACATAGACAAGTTTTCACCTTGACTGCATTACCAACGTACAGTTTGCAGATAAGATAAGTACTAGGTAACTGCTTTGTGCATTTCAATAAGCAGTGTCATTGGTGCAAACTGTATCTTGGCTTTGTCGCTGTGTGGAGTTGAGTGTAAACATACAGCAACTAAGAGTAAAAAATAGCTAAGTTAGTTCCATTTCCCCTCTCCAAGCACTGCTCTCTCAGAAAGCCTCCTTTTCACAGGGGATGTTTCTGATCATGACTCATCAGCTGGCTGAATAAAATCTAAACAGATAAGAGAAAAAATATTTTTATACAACTTAATGCCTGTGAGAACCCGCTAATTCTGCTGCATATTATTGCAAAGTTTGTGTAAGACCTCTGTTATTAGGTTGATTCAGCTCAGAGGGATGTGATATTTTACTTTTATGACTCTGTATAATCCTTTGCCCTAAAGTTGAAAATGCATTGTCCCCTGACTCACAATAAGTGATGAATTACAAGGTAGTGCTGCCAATTTTCCAATACACACAAGATGAGAGATATAAACAATCATTTCCTCATAACAGCAACATGAACTAAACTAGGCTCAACAAAACCAAAGGAAAACCTGTAAAACATCAAAACTAATTTTTCTCACAGACTGTGATTCAGTAGCACCTTTGGGTACCATATGTGAAATTTTGGTTATAAAAATTGTGGTATTCATTTCAATAAGCCATCAACTAATCAAGACCAAGTCTGAATAGCATTAATCTCAGAATATGCACACTTTTGTACCAGTATGCATGAACATACATACATGCATTGGTTGTCAGTTTAATTAATATTCCATATAGTGTGGCATTCAGAGACATAATTTCTTAAGCCCTCATGTACCTCCTCACTGTGATTCCTTTTATTAATTTTAGGCTGAACGTTCAACATCTCCTTATGTTACACCAGAAAGATCTCTTTCTTTTGCCCCAAGTTCAGCTTCTGCTAAAAATGCTAAGAAACGTTAGAAATATTTCTCTTTTCCTCAGAACCTTAATTCTGCATTGTATTTCAAATGCTGCTACAAGAAAACTACAACTCAGACGTGTTTATTGCATGTCTTAGAGCTTTGTTCTAATTACATTGGTAGTTAGAGGCTTCAGGGTTGAAAAAATCTTATGTCTTTACCACTCTTGCCTTTGTGGTTTGTAGAAGTAAAAAATTCAAATTACCCTGTAAACTGAGACACATGGAGAAAAATGATACCTTGTAGGTCAGTAGGGGAAGAGCTGGTGATACGTACACATACACCTAAGTGCAAAAATGCATACATGCACACTCAAACCTTGGGAAAATCCCACCCCATCTTTTTCTCTGCCTTCACTGTATTTTTTCTGGAGTAGCAAATGTCATCATTTTCCACTATGTTTCACCCTGTAGTTTCTCTGTATCTATGAAAGGGTGTAACCTTCCTTCATTATTACTCATAGGGACCACAACATTATCCACAGCTTCTTTTCCTTGCTTAACAGGAATTGAAGTCTCCATGAAGAACAGGGTTTCTCACGAGGAGAAGAGGAGAAAAGTGATTCACAACTCAGAGTGAAGGTGAGCTGTGAAAGAGAGCTAAAAACCTAGACCAAAATTAGTAATGAAATTTGAAGAACAAGCCATATCACTGCAGACAAATAGGAAGCGACGATTTTTGATTATGATGCTATGGTTGGTCTGAAAAGAAGACTGCAAAATAACAAACTGAAAGAGGAGGTTAGAGCAGGGGTGTGAAGTGACTAACCAGGAGAGAGTGGTGACAAAAATGGTGAGACACATAGGATTTAGTGAAAAGGGCACTTTGGAGGAGGTGAAGTGGGAAGGGTTAGAAAAAAAAATCCATAAAATCAGGCGATCCAGTAACAGAAACCCAATAATAGAAGAGCAGAGATAAAAAAGAAGGGAAAGGAGAAAATTATTTAAGCCACCTTTCTTTTTTAGCTGGCCAAAATGATAAAATCTGCCAAAACCCTTGCAAAATGCAAGATTGATCCAAATCTGGGAATTTGGAAGTAATAAACTCCCTTCACGCTTATAAGAAATAAGAAACATCGCGCAGAGCAAAGATAAGTAGGCAATTTTGGAAAATAGTACCCAGGCAAAAATCAACATGAGTGCCATATGTCTTCTGACATGCAGCAGAGATGTGGATGAGCAGTGGAAATTCATGTTCCAGTGCATGGAAGAGGGTCTTATGGAAAAGAGTTTTTTACTAGGTCACTGTGCATGTGATTGTAACATGTTGCATGTAAAAATAAGAAGGATACAAGATACTATAGGTGCCAGTGACTTATTGCGGAAATGCTAACAGGAAATTGGGATTTGAATGTTTGCTTTCTGCACAGACAAATTGTCATAGTCTGGGTCACCTCTTGTAGAGATTCTCATTATCAGGCTAATTTTTGTGAAGCAACGGTTTTTGGCTAGGATTTTCATGTTAGGGTAAAAAGAAGAGGGCAGAATAAGGGGCTGAAAGATGCAGGCTGAGAGATAAAAAGAATACTGACAGGATATTTTTGTTTTAAATGGCATCCCCTTCAAGCAAAGTCATTTTACCCAGTCTTATTTGCAAGCTCTCTATGGGCTCAAACTGAGACCTAAATGCTCTACCCGTCTGGAATTATGGCTGTGCAAGACATATAATGACAACAAAGCACTTTGAGTAGATACTATCACTATTCCCTGCAAGATCCAGTACTGGTAAGGTAAGCAGGACCTAAGTATGGGCACAAGCATCTGTATGTACAAATAGCTGCATCAATGAAGCTAAATAGATGGCAGTGTTGTGCATAATTTTGTAGATATTCTCAAGTTTTACCCAGGAAAGTTTATAAGGTTTGTATTTAACTCCAACACTAATTAAAAATAAGTTTTTCCTGTAAACAGCATCTGTAAAATCTCCCAGGTAAAAATGATCAAGCTAACAATGCTCTTTTCATTCACATACCTTCACTCTTCCCATATCAGGTAAGAAGCCAGAGAAAAGAGCCTTTCTTTATAGTCAGCAATGATATTGGAACTAATTATAACTACCTTTACATCCTTTGTTTTTTCATCCAAACTTCCACAGATATGAGGGAATTTCTCCTAAGAAGAGAAAGAAGAGATTTCTCAGAAGCTGCAGGCCATAACTGCTTCCACCCATGACTTCAACATAGCACTACCAACAAACAATGTCATAATCAGCCAGAACCCTCCCTCAATTCCCTGCAAAAACACTACCATGTTTGTTTACATGTTCAGATGGTTTCTGTGTATGTCTTATTTTATTGGCAGCTCTGGAAAGGGCACATTCTCTAGTGATGACACACTCTTGGATTCTGCCCCAAAAATGCATCAGACTGCGCAGGATATGTTGTTATCTGCTCTGTAACACATAGACAGTAAATTAAGTGCTCTCAGACAGATGACAGACAGCTAAATTGAATGTTTGCATATAGTTTTCTTTAATTTGCTGTGTTCTTTGATACCTATCTTTTCTGATATTGCTCTCATATCCGATGTGAGCAGATTGAGTCTGTCAGAGCAATGGAGAAAATTATTATAGATAGCAAAGTTACAGCCCTCCATCAGTGGCAGGCACTTTTCAAACTAATTAATTGTAGTATGTATTACACATATTCAAAAGCCCTCATTTCATCATCCTACAAGTGTGTTTTAGCCTATTAAAAAAAAAAAAAAAAAGAGATTCACAGCTTTCTCAAATATGCCAGCAATTTCTCTGAGTCCTTAAGGAGCCTAAAAAAACTGTATCTAATTGTATCTATTGTGTGATATTTTTATGAATGTACAGAATTTTTTAGATTTTTATGACTTTTCAATTCAGTACAATTGGATTCCTTATACAAAATTAATTTCAGTATGAACCTGAAGCTGAAAATTCGAAAAGCAGAGAGTGTAATTTGGGAAAATTATCTTTTCAATCAAAACTATTAAGTAAGGAAATCCAGTAGTCAGAAAAATGCCAAATTCAGTCATTCTGTGAACACTAGATGACATTTTCAGTACATGTCTCTTAGCTATTAGCTTACAGAAAAAAATCATATGCTCCTGTAATATGTACCAGGCTTTTATATAGAGTTCTGTCTAAGAATATACAAATTTCACAGAAATTTCTTATAACTATGTCACCTGTCATGGAAAATACAATGCTGGTGCAGAATCCTATGACATGAGTGCATGTTAATATATAAAAGTCTCTGTCCTCCTTTTTCAGGAGACAGCTGTGTTAGGTTTTATAGCCATCCTGGTGTCTGTCTACACAGCAAAAAGAAAACAAACCCCCTGTGAATTGTTACTTCATCATAAATGTGATCTGTTGCAAAGTGCAAATGAGCAGAGATGTTATGATAAATAATTACACTAAAGGGGCCCGTTAATAGCAATTATTTCTGGATGAAAAGGAGTTTCTTGAATTACCATGTATGATGGTAGTTTATACTTGGTTTACAAAGGTGATTTATCTGAAGGATAGGCAGCAATAACTTCTTGTATAACATGACTGTATGGTGAACATGTTTGTACCTCACATAGTATGTTTTTAGGTTGCCTGAAGTATTTTCAAGAATTCCACAGAGTTCTAGAGGGGCCAGTCCTTGTAACAATGAGAGTGGAAGCCCTTGTCACAATGAGAGAGGACAGGAAAGCACTGCAGAGGGTAAGAGAAGCATTCCACAGACCAGAAAGTTACATTTTTACAAATTGAATACTTAAGACAGCTTTATACAAGGTCTTTTAACATGGTGTATTTTAGATAAAATATATACAGACTTGTTATGTCCATGTTGTAATCCTCATATTTAATTACAAAGCTTTCATGTTTCTGTACCCTTCTTGTCACGTTTTATGTTCATGACAACATATAATGGTAACTTTCGTCAAATTATCTTCGCCTATACTTTCTGGTGTTTGTGCCCTACAGGGTCAAGTACACATGTGCCTTATTGAGGTGAGTTGTGACTCCCTTCCTTCCTTCCTTCCTTCCTTCCTTNCCGCTGCCTTATTCTCACTCACATTCGGAAAACCTCCACTCTGCGCTTCTATTTACTTTTGTGGGGAGGAAAAAAGTTCCCTTTGCTTGTATGTCCACTAAATTATGAATTATTCAACCACTATACTTAAATATATTGTCCATGTTTTTAATTCACAGCACATTAAGTGCTTCAGGGACATCAATCTACTTTATTGTACTGTCCTCAGATCCATCAATGAGCCATACTTCAGCTACACAGACCCTCAACAACCTTGAGTATGCTATTTCTGTAAAGTAACACAAAAGAAGATGATTAGAAAGTAAATTTTTGTAGAGGATGATCAACAATCACATATAGAGTAACAATTTAATAAAAAGTTAAAAGACAGATTTGTGCTTTGGTGTAAAAATCCATTAAGCCTATATACAGACCATCATTAGCCTTGACAAATTCACTGGGCTATGTTAGATAATCTCATTAACCAAGCACAGTTTACCTCAAGTCACAGATGCTTTTTCAAGGTTAAAACTGATAATCACTTTTGGTTGTAAGACTGAGATTGAGAAAAAAGGTTTTTAATTTCCCTTAGATCAAGAGTGGAGGATTTCTTGTGTTTTATAATGTTTTTGCTTTGTTCTTCTGGAAATAAAAATCCAAAGTTTGGCAAGGAACCTGGGAATTTAAAATTAATAACGTCTCTTCTTCTCAAAATATTTCTCTTGATTTTGTATCCATGTACTTGATAACTCATAAAAACAATAATAATTTCAGTGCCAAAGTACAAATAAGAGAAAACAGCCTGAGGTAGAGCTTTTTCAAATATAGAGAGAATACAGAAACTGAAATACGTGAGGAGCAAAAAACAGGATTGTTGTTGTCATGTGAGGGCACATGGAGGGCAGCGATTAAACGCTGGAAAAGAGGGGCAGATGTCAGACATTCACCAGTGTGCAACACAAGTGAACTTTTGAAAACTCAAGATGCATATGTTGCCCTAGGATAGCTCGTGTCTCAAGCAAACATGGTAAGTATGAACAAATCAGCAGTTATCTTCAAAATGTCTTCAGTGTTGGATGGCACAGTGTTTCTTTACGTCACTCCTGTTAGCACTCCTGTTGAATTTTTGAAATGAAAGAAATATCATTTGAATGCAATCTCTCATATTTGAATGGCACAATGGGAGGAGAAAATAATCTAATTCATGCAGATATCTTTGTGATTTCTTTTCATATTCCTTGGTACATATTCATTACATAGACTTAATTGGCTGAATTGTGAAAGCATCCTCATGGATCCACTGCAAGTGTCTCTGTGTAATACTGCTTTCTGCATTTGTGCATCAATTCTCAGGTATCTTGGGGTAAAAGCTGAAGTCACATCCATGCCATGATAAATGTCCACAAGTTTATGGGTGCTTTGCACACCAGTCTGGAAGGGAACTTCACTTTCATACTAAGAGTTGTTTGTGCAATGAGGTTGGTTTCCAGTATGCTGAAGGCTGTTAACAAGCATTTATGTGCAAGAGACATAGGAGTGGCTGCTGCTTTTTTATTCCTGTGTAATGAGCATTTAATCTCTCTGTTACAAAAGGTGAAACGTTCACAGTCCTGTTTGGTTTTGGTAAGATAAACAGTTTTCTAAGATATGGGAGGACTTAACCCAAGCTTTACTTCTAGTGCTTTGTATGTTTAACTGGAGAAGACCCAGTTCTGGAAAAATATGAGACAAATTGAGTCTAAAATACCCATGCTTATGGCTAGGTGGTGTTAGGGAACACCGCTGGTTGTTGGAGTCCAAGGCATGCCTCTGACAGCCCTGGCAGGTCAGGGAGCCCCGGAGCCCCTGCGAGGGGGTCCCAGACCCTGGCCAGAAGCCAAGAATGAAGGAGTTTTTGATCTTAGTCCATGGGAAAAATTACCAACACTGCGAGAAACATTGCAAAACATTAGAGTTTAAAATAAGTAGTGGTTTAGTGTGTTGCAAGGTAAAAAAGGGTGATTTTAGGACTTTTAGAGTAAAGATAAAACACTTAAGATGGAGGATTTTGGGCGTTACCCTGTTCTTCTTCTTCTTCTTCTTCTCCTCCATCTTCTCTGGTGATGGTGGCACAAAATGATTGGTAGAATGAAAAAGAGGTAGAAATTACGTGTCTAGAATAGGTGCAAACTAATTGGTATAAAATGGTAAATAATAAATACGTTGTGAAGAATGGTTGGATCATGGAAAGGGTACAAAAGGTACGGGACAGCCCAGGACTGGGCAGTTCCCGCTCAGACACGGATGGCATCAGACTCACTGCAGGAGCTGAGAGCTAGCTAGAGATAAGAAGAAATAAACAACTTGGAACAACATCTGCAGGCGTTTTCTCATCTGTTCAGGCTCGAAGGTAAAGCTACACAGAGGCTAAAAAAGATAACAGACTTGTGTGGAGTCCTAACTCCCACAGCTGGTAATCAGTGCTAGTCAATATTTAGAGTGGTCCTTGGCATGGGGACCAGCACCAGCTATTCACAGCACAACTAGGGGATTCGTGTGGACCAGGGTATCAACCCCAAAACACAGTTTGGGTGCTGCCAGCCACTTCTGAAGTGTAAAAGAGTTTAAAATACATATGGGCTGCTGATCTAATTAAACCTGTTTTTTGTAAATAGATTGATACATGCTGCAGAACACCAGAGGAATGACTTGGCTGACGTATTGTTAAATACCTTCTGAAAAGCCTACAATTGAGTTAATCTCTCTGTCCGTGAACAAAAAATTCACAGTAAATAAAATTGCTTTCTAAAAAGAGTTGTGATCCATTGCTAACAGGCAAACTATGAAATTTGCCTCTTTTTGAGGACTCCCTCTCCCCCCTCCCCCCAGGGCTTAATATTTCTTCAGTTAAAGCAAAGAGCATTTAGAGCAGTGCTTTTTTTGCCACATATTCCATGGTTTTTTGCATCAGACAAGGATCAAGCTTCACACATGATCCAGCAAGTAACATACATCTGGAAATCCAGAAATAAAAGCACATGTCACTTGCTGACTAGTGACAGGCTTCACAGGAGAGCTGTAAGGAGTCCACTCTAAGACCTCACAAAACCTGACTTCTCTTCCTCCCATCTCATTTGCACACTTAGACAAGTTCTGCCACCAGGAGTCAACCACCCTCAGTGTTATATATATCCAACTTATCCACTCATCCCGTGTGCTTCTAATCTGTAGTAAATTTAGCTTTCGTTATTGGCAGAATTTATGAGCTGGGATTAGTCTATCTTTGTAATAGGGACTAGGTGGATATTTCTGTGGCAACATGCCATGAACAGTTTTCTGAGGGAATAAAACCCTAAAAGTCACCCCAGCCACTTTGGAAAAGGGGATCAAAATTCCTTGGAAAAAAATCCCATAAAACTGTTGAAGCTAATACTAGTTTTAGGGTCTGATTTTGGAAAGACTTTTGAGCAGTGCATTACCAAGCTTTGCATAGCCTACATCCAATTTTGGACTTGAATTTGGCCATAAAGGTTAAAGCCTGAATTGGGTTTACCTGGCGAGGTTTTGGTAGGAGAGGGCGATCTATAGGAATGGCTTCTGTTAGAAGCTGCCATAAGCTTCCACAATGTCCAGCAGAGCCAACACCAGCCAGCTCCAAGACGGACTTGCAGCTGGCCAAGGACAAGCCTATCAGCAACAGTGGTAGTGCCTCTGGGATAACATACATAAGAAGGAGGAGAGGAGTGAAAACACAAAAAGAGGAATTGGAGCTGGGAAGAGGAGTGAGAATACATGAGAGAAACAGCCCTGCAGGAGCTGAGACCAGCGAAGAAGGAGAGGGAGGACGTGCTCCAGGCGCTGGAGCTGAGATTCCCCTGCAGCCCATGGGGCAGCCCATGGTAAAGCAGCTGTGCCCCTGCAGGCCATGGAGGTCCACAGGGGACCTGACATCCACCCACAGCCAGAGGATCCCACGCTGGAGCAGGTGGATGCCTGAAGGAGGCTGTGACTACATGGGAAGCCCACACTGGAGCTGGCTCCTTGCAGGACCTGGGGGCCCATGAAGAGAGGAGCCCACACTGGAGCAGGTTTGCTGACAGGACTTGTGACTCTGTGGGGGACCCACACTGGAACCATCTGTGCCTGAAGGACTGCATCCCATGGGAAGGGCCTGTCGTACTCAGACATGAAAGAACCACGCAGACACCGTTCTGTCAGGATAAGGCCTGGGCCAAAAGAGAGAGAGCAAGAAGGGCCAAGTAGGGCAAAGAAGGGGGAAGGAGGAGGAATAAGAGGCCCAGCTCTTTATTTTGTCAGTTATATATCTTTTTAGAGACAACCATGGATTGGAGGATGGGGTTACCATCTCTCCATGACACTGGTCAGACCAAAAGTCTATCACAATTCTCCGCCTAACAAAAAGAATGATAATAATAGATACTGGTAGGTAAACATGCCTGATGCTTACAGTAAAGTGCCTGGGAAATTCTACTATAGGAATGAAAACATAGAAAGACTGCAAAACTCAGGGCGACAAGGGCCCACACTGTAGAAGCTGGTAGAAGACTGTCTCCCATAGGAGGGACCCACACTGAAGCAGGGGGAGACTGAGGAGTCCTCCTTCTGAGGGTGAAGGAGCAGCAGACACAATGTGTAATTTATCACTGGAGGGCAGAAGGGGGAGAAAACTGAGAGCGAAGTTGAGCCTGGGCAGGAGCGGGGGGGAAGAGTTAGTTTATTTTCTCATTACCCTACCTGATTTGATTAGTAATAAACTAAATTAATTTCCCCAGGTAGAGTCTGTTTTGCCTGTGGTGGTAATTGGTAAAAGTCTCCCTGTCCTTATCTCGACCCATTAACCTTTCATTGTATTTTCTCTCCCTTGTCCAGCTGAGGAGGGAAGTGATAGAGTGGCATTGGTGGGCACTGGGCATCCAACCAGGGTCAACCTGCCACAAAGCCACAAAAGAAACCTGATGGGGCCTTGAGCAGGGAAATTAGGGATGAAGTTCTTGCAAACAGTAAAGTGACCTGAAACCAAATCTCTCCTATTGCAGGAAGGTGCTCTGATTTCCTTACAGTTTACAGGATACAGGTGTTTATCTGCTCTGCCTTCAGTCTCCTATATTCTGACTTTTCTTTAGAACCAAACTGGTAAGTGTGATCTGAGACTGACAAACCAGTTTGGGTCCTCCAGCTCTTTTTTATTGGTTTTTTTNAATTGGTAAAAGTCTCCCTGTCCTTATCTCGACCCATTAACCTTTCATTGTATTTTCTCTCCCTTGTCCAGCTGAGGAGGGAAGTGATAGAGTGGCATTGGTGGGCACTGGGCATCCAACCAGGGTCAACCTGCCACAAAGCCACAAAAGAAACCTGATGGGGCCTTGAGCAGGGAAATTAGGGATGAAGTTCTTGCAAACAGTAAAGTGACCTGAAACCAAATCTCTCCTATTGCAGGAAGGTGCTCTGATTTCCTTACAGTTTACAGGATACAGGTGTTTATCTGCTCTGCCTTCAGTCTCCTATATTCTGACTTTTCTTTAGAACCAAACTGGTAAGTGTGATCTGAGACTGACAAACCAGTTTGGGTCCTCCAGCTCTTTTTTATTGGTTTTTTTTTTGAACCTCAACTAGTCTAAGTAAGAGAATATCTACCTTGCTCTGTAGCATTACCAAAGATTCGGTACATTCTTGTTTGTTCAGAAACAACCTGGGAAGTGTGCAGGGAAGAATATGGATGGTGATTTAAGAGCACAGTATCGTAGAATCATAAAATGATTAGGGTTGGAAGGGAAGTAAAAGATCATCTTCATACAATGCCCCTGCCATGGGCAGGAAACCTTCCACTAGGTCAGGTTACTCAGAGCCTTATCCAGCCTGTCTTGAAGAATTCCAGGGATGGGGAGTCCACAATCTTTCTGAGCAATCTATTCCAGTGCATCACCACCCTTATATTAAAGAGTTTATTCCATATATTTAATATTAACCCACCTTCCTTCATCTTAAGGCCATTCCCCCTTGTCCTACCACTACATGCCCATGTGAAAAGCCTCTCTTCAGCCTTCCTAAAGACCCCTTTATGTACTGGAAAGGTGGTCTCCCTGAAGCCTTCTCTTCTGCAGGCTGAACAGCTGCACCTCTCTTAGCCTGTCTTCATAGGAGAGGTGTTCTTGCCCTGTGATCAACTTGGTGGTCCTCCTCTAAACTTGTTCCAACAGGTTCTTGTCCTTCTAATGTTGGGGTCCCCAGAGCTTGATGCAGGACTCCAGCTGGGGTGTCATGAGGGCAGAGTAGAGGGAAAGAATCACCTCCCTTGACTTGCGGGCCACAACTCACTTGATGCAGCTCAGGATACAGTTGACCTTCAGGGCTCTGAGTGCACATCGCAAAGTCATATTGAGCTTTTGTCCACAAACAGCCCCAAGTCCTTCTCCCCCGGGCTAGTCTCAATCTATTCTCTGCCCAGTCTATATTTGTTCTTGGGATTGTCCCAACCCAGGTACAGGACCTTGCACTTGGCCTTGTTGAACTTCATGAGATTCATGGAGGCCCACACTCTCAAGCCTGTCAAGGTCCCTCTGGATGGGATCTCTTCTCTCTAGTGTGTCAGCCACATTAGGTGCCTGATTAGGTGCCTCTTCCATGGATGTTAATTTGTTCAGCTTTGTTCAACTTGATCACCATTTTGTTATTCGCTTGCCTGCAATGAAATTGTGTGGTCCAGCAGATCCAATATGCAAATTTGAATGCTCAAATTATTAAACCCATATAAATTACTTTGGAGCTTCAGCAACTTCAAAGCTAAACATTTTGATCCCTAAATTACAGAAATGCTGATATTAGTTATTGTGAAGAAAATTGACTACACTAATAGAAACCAGGAACTCTGGCAGGGCTTTGTGGGATCCATACTTGGAGGTGCTGAGTAGGCATGTTTGCTCTTTGGTGGACCTAGTCGTTTGTCTCATTCAATGTCAGAGGAACTTCATTTTCTTCATGACCAAGTCATGACTAAAAGTAAGTCTGGCTTGTCTAAATATCTTTAAGCTTGTATTATTAGATTAACTCAGAGAGCCTTCATGCTCTCAAAACCCTGGTCACAGAACAGATAGATCATTTCTTCTGGTAGATGAAAAGGAGGGTCTTGGGGGAGAGGAGGAGGCCAGAAGCTTTTGAATTCATGGTAGAAGGTGGAAGAAAAGATCTCCTTAGCAGGACATTACTGAAGGCCCTGCCTCCAAACTCTTAGTCTGATTTTCCAAAGCTGCAGCAGCCAATATAGACCTTATCACATTTCCTTTCCCTGTGGCTTCCCCCTCTCCTGACAGCTCTGAGTGGAGCAGAACACAAGTAAATTCCTCGTCCCTGGCCACAGATCCCCTTCTTTCTCCTGCACTGTGCACTGTTGCTCCTTGCCATCAACATTTTCCCTGGCTGACCATTCCGACCCAGTCCTGTCTGATGTCCCCAGGGCTGGTGACACAGCACACCCTGGCACACAGAAAAGGACAGGAGAAGGCATAGAGGCTGGACAGGACAGCATCACCGTAACCACAGGTGGTGGATGGAATTGTGTCATGTGCACGTGTGTTGATATTTGGCATGCTCATGCCTTTGGAAGTGAAGGTCCAAACAGCATTCTGAACAGGAGTGCCATCCTGATATGCAGCTGGTCCATGCTGTCCCAGTTCCAAGCAGAGGAAGAAAAGCTCTGCAGGGTACAGCAGGGATCTGAAATTCAGATGATATGGGGAATATTTGTGTCCACAAAGTCATACATGCACTATCATCCCGCCTGTCTTCACAAGGGGTAGCCTCCAGCCCTGGAGGAAAAAGATCACCATTCCCTTTCCCATTACACTACACCAAGGTGTGTTTTGTTGACCAAGTACCAACATGATGCCAGAAGTGGTGCAGGCAGCAGGCATTGTGTTTCCACTCCTTAAATAACAGACAGAAAACGAGAAAGAACAGAAAAAGCTTCCTGCTTCACGTCAGAGCTCATACAGGACACAGCGGTAGGGCCTGATATATGCCTCCAGAATGACAGTGGGAAAGACTGGGACTAAATCCCCAGTACTGGTTTCTTGTCTAGAGAGAGAGAGAGAGGAGTGTCCTCCAGCCCATGAAAAACAATTCTTTATTGATTGAAGCAGGTGGTTGTAAAAATCTGAGGTTGAGTAAGACAGCCAGAACAGGAGGCAAAACAAGACCACTCCAACACCCTGCAGTTGCTGACAAAGTTCGTTACATGCTGTGCTGCATTTTGGTGTAGACTGACAATCTCAGAGGTCTTACCCAAACTCTGCAGGTGGTAGCAGTGGTCGAATAGCATCAAATGAAAAGTTTGCTCTGACATCCATCTTTAAAACATATCCATCTCAGCAATGATGCAGTTTGACGATGCATGCCAATATTAATATGTGAGATAGAAAGTAGAATTATGGGACAGATAATGTACACTTGAAGGAAACTGAAGAACATGTATGAAGAACTGAAGAATGTTTATGAGTTTTTAATATTAAAGCTGTCACTAGGATGAACTTTTAATTGTGGTAAAGCTGAAGTAAGTTTCTAAGTTTGGATGCTGAATCAATGCCATCTAGTGGTAGTAGGGTTGGGTTTTTGGTGGGGTGTTTTTGTTTGTTTTGCTTCATTTTGTTTTTCAGTTATTATTTATTTTTGGTTTTGTTTTATGGTCATGGATATCACAGCAAGTTTAACATCATCAAAAAATTCCACCTAATAAGTGTCTTTCATGCCTTTGTGAAACTTGTCTAAATATTTCTCCAAGTTGAGGAACTAAAAACCATTGATGTGTAACAATCAAGATAAGTGCAAATTCAGGAATATTTACATTTCCATTTGGTCAAATAACTTTGTCCATCACAGACTAAGACTCTTTTCTGTTGAAGCCTGCATTGCATGACAACTTATCCAACCCTCCCAATTTAAAAGAACATCTTTGCTTCAATATGACCTAAGGAGATGGGAACATCAGGCTGACCAGCACCAACAACCTTATGTCAGATTGTCTAACAGAGGGTATTTCCTCTGATGATAGGCCTTACAACAAGCTGCATTTTCTTAGCTTTTAATTATAAAGATCATCAAGTTCCCAGGTGTTTGTCATCACACCTGGCCCCTTAGCAATAAATTCTTTAATGTCAACAAGCGCTGACAAGAACAAGGCTTAACAAGCAGGATTCATTTCAAAGCTTGGTAGATAAACAAAGTTCTGAGCCCCCCTGCAGTTGTATATATGTAAAAGGAGCTCCTTTGGTGGTCTGTAGTTTACTTGCAGAGTGCTGGCAGAAGTAAAATGCAGGAAACAAATGTAGTGTTGTGTCATTACCCCTCACAGGTTGACTGTGGTAGTGAGTGCAAATTAGAACATACACAGTTGTGAGCATGGTACCTTATAAGACTGGTGTGCTGAAAGTCTATCTGCTGATCATTTCCTAAACTATATTCCTCACATCAGGATTTATAGTAGAGTAGACACATTCATAAATGTTTGGTATTCTCTTCAGTGGTATGCAGCTCTCAGGTAATAAATTGCTTCAATTTGTTCCTAATGTCAGTGCTGATCTACAGTTCATCTGGCAACAGGAACAAAGGAGATGAGGGCTGTACTAAAATGTGAAAAGGTGGTGTTCTGGGTACCAAAATTCTGCAAAGACTGCCTCAGACACAGCTAAAGGCAACAAAAGTGAAAAATCTCTAGGCAGGGCCTTAAAGCAGCCCTGGGAATATTGCAGTGCGAGGACTCTCTACTCTGTGTTTATTATATTTGGGGGAAGGGAGTTTGTTACATTGTCCTATTTTTATGTTTGTCCTAACTCTTTCTTTTTCCTTTATGGGCTCCACAAGGCTAGTCAAATTTGTCCTTTCATAGAGAGGCAAATCCAGCTTTATCTTTTAAATGGTACTGATAAATGAGACTGGGCTTTGAGATCTTGATTGCTGCTTTAAACTTTCTCCCCCCTGTGAAAAAGTCCTCTGGGACTCTATGAAAGGAATCCAACAACACTGCAACTACAGGTACTCCCAACTGCATAACTCCAATGCATTTCTACGAACATAAGTCAATGAATCAGAAGGCTAAGAAATTTTGTTTAAGAAAAGAATCTTTACGTTTGTAGTATATGAAAAATCTGTACATATACATTAACATCTGCAACTGATGCATATATATATAGACAGTGTTGAAAGAATTAAGAACTTCTGCGGTCTGTCCTTGCAAAAAGGAGAAAAACAGCAATAAATGAAGAAAAACACTGTCAGTGATACATTGCTTGAATTTTATTTCCATCAGAGGCAGCTGGAATTGCTGTTACCTTTCAACAAAGTCCATTGTTTGATGGGAATTGATACCTGACCTCTTTGAACAAAACAAACCCTCAGAAATTATCAAAAATAACTACATCACTGGGCCCGTAACATCTTCTTTGCATATCTTCTCCGTTTCATCAGCTGGGGCTTCCAAAGCTTATAAACTAGTATTATTGTCAAGCATTTTGCTTTTCTTGGGCATAAAGTTGTGGATATTCTGGCTGAATTGGATGCTTAGGAATTATTTCGGATGAGGTTTTGAGCTTAGGGAGTGAGTCCTTTGAGGTGTGTTTGTGAGAATGTGGTATGACCACAGCAGCTGGTGGCAGCATGAATGTACTGTAGTAGTTGGTACCCATCTTCTCCTGGATAGTTGTTCCAGCATTAACTTTAATTATTTATAATAACACCTTCTGCATTTAAAACCTTGAGGGCTTAATAAATTGAAGATACTTTTTTACCCACCTCTTTAAAACTACATAGAGATTATGCTTGAAATTTAGATTGACTTCAGTGCTAAACTTGCCAGATGTCCTGTTTAAACCCAAGAGCTCCCTTGATGAAAAGCTATGGATAAGCCAGCTAGAGTGGCCTTGGCCATCCTCTGTTGTCCCCTCTACCTTGTGGTGACCTGCAGTGCCCAGCACTGGACAGACAAGAAGGTCCCTTGCTTTACCTGCACCAAGTATCACATGTCACAGATGGTCCACTAATGATCAAGAGAATGAAAAGCACTAACCAGTGGAAATGTTTATCTTTTTAATAGAAATCACTAGTCTTGTCACTATCACATTTGCACTGCCACTAAGCTACAAGAGTTGAAACTGTGTCCTGGCTTGTGCTCACGTCTGACCACATTAAATTCTGAAATTATACTGAAATGGTAGAATCAGCCGTAAATTGGACAATGCTGTTTGTTCTCATCAGCTGTAACACACACTATTGTGAAGCCAAGCTTGGTCAAGTGTAGGAAGCAGCTCTGACATTAATGGTCACAAAGCAGCCAGAGCTGTGTGGGGATATTCTCTATGGCTTCATTTTTGTAGGTGGCAGCTGTGTAAGGGTCAGGCAGTTCAAAAGTGAAAAAATAATAATAAAAAAAATCTTTCCCTTACCAAGGTCACACGTAATAACAGAAAACTGAAAGTTTTGGGCTTTGAAAAAAGTTCACAAAACCTCATGCTGGAATTGTTTGCAATTTCAGCAGAGAAGTGGGGGATGGTGTGAGGAGCACCCTTGTCATTGGTGACGGTTATTATGATCTACTCGGTTAAATAGCACTGGCCTCTTTTGAATATGTTTGAAGATACATTTAATTAGAAAATCCAATGAAATACCCTTCATGCTTTATTAAGGAATGAGAACTAGTAGTCACCATTATGAAGAATTTTTTACTGATGAAAGAAAATGAACGTCAAATAAAGGCATAATGACATGAAGCTTACTCTTTCCTCCTGTGAGTGAATATAGTATTAGAGTTTTGGTTCTGCAGAGCTTCTGAACATTCCTGGTATATCTTTGCACTCTGGAGAGCTCATGGCAATTCCTCAAAGAGTTACATCATAAGGATATTATAGGGCTGCAGCTGTGTCCTACTTATACAGAGGGTACCCAGAGGCATTTTCTTGTTCCTCTTCTAATTTCCTTGTGCTTAATATTTGGTGTTTTCTGAAAAGTCCTAAGAAAAATGCCTACTTTTTGCATATTTAGGTGATGCGGTACCTTTGAGAATCTGAGTGGAAGATGGTTTTGGTCAAACACATTCTTGTTGTATAAGTTAGTATCAATTGCAGTGACTAATGCTCTGATGCCATCTTTTAACTAAAGAATCCACTTTTCCTGATGGAACAAAACTCAATCACTTGAACACAGTATTGCCCTTCTGTTTTCAGTTACTGCTTCAACACCTGCCTTTTCTCACCAGGTTTTTTGAAAGAAATATCTGTTTTTCTGGGAAAAAACCCCATATAAGTTTAAGCAAGTGGTGGCCAATCAGCCATTACCAAGACAGAATATTTTTAAACTGCACATTCATGTGTCTAGTGGTGTTCTTTTCTTTTCTCTCAAGTGCCAATTTTCATATGGAAGACAACTTATCAAGTGCAATGCAGCAAAAATTCAGTGAAAAAAGGATAGCACTAAAAATGGGTTCCCAAAATGTCCCACTGTTCAGGGAATTCCACTCCTCAGCAGTGGAACCTCCTTTCCTTTAAAATTCATTCACATTATTACATTGAGCATCAACCTAACTCCATGATTCAAAAGCTGACTAGAGACTATGAGGTGGCTTTAGGACAGAAGCATTGAACTGATGTAATATTTTTCTGACAGTAGGTGAGGTAAGTCAAATCTCTTTTACTGCCTGATAAATGACTTTTCTTTTGGCAGAAGTGCAGCAGATAGCACATATCTAATTAGACGACATAAAGACACTGCAGTACATGCTCCTCAGGAAAATATCCTTAGAAGATATTTTCAAAAGCTACTCATCAGCTAACTCAGTTTTCTGGAAGAGAAATCATGCGTCCTTTGATGAGGAATAACAGCCGTATCCCCGCAATGACATTCAAAAATTTAGTGCCGTGGGACCAGAATAGTCACGTGTTGTGGACAGGACTTGTTTAGTATGCATGGGTATATCCCTGCAATGAAACTGCATTTCACGAATTGCACTGGTACAGCAGCCCTCCCCTCGAAACAGATGCTCCCTCTTCCCTCTGCGAAACCACTGACAAAGGGGAGGATAAAACACACTTTTAGACAGTCGCAGCTGTCCATTGCTAGGCCTAATCATCAGCAATTGTGTCACAAAGCTCAGTAGCTCTGGGATTATGCATTTGAAATGAGCTTTAAAATGGAGATTGCAGGAGTGTATCAGAGCTCACCCAATACCTCTCTCTTTTGACAGATTTCCAGATTTCCTCTGTGTTCAAGGAATTCAGATAAGGAAACATTTAATGCCAGCTTTACCTCTAGTTTCTTGCTCCATGAAGAAAGCTGCAACAATTTGCCATGAGGACTATCAAGATACTTTTTTCCTACAATCAAGCAAGATTTAATTTCTATTTCTGTCACCATGGCATCACACATGCAGACAAGTTTTTTATTTCATTGAGTTCTTTTCTTTGAGTTATAAATATTTAAATATCATTGAATAGTGAGTCATAAAATAAATTCCAACTACATTAAAAGGATATACTGATTTGTACCTCAAGTGATATGAAGAAGAAATTGGGAAAATAGGGTCTAGATTATAAAGGTGAGCAAAAAATCTAAGAAAACACTGATATAACAATCACATCTGGCAATTTAACCACTTCACTGAATCTTACAATTAGAAAAGGCACAATTGTCACAAAAATACTTACGCTTGCATTACCTATACCTATCTTTAAAGTGAAAATATATAGCATATTTTTCAGTGAAGATAAATAAAATCACAATGGCACACTAGTTGATACACCTTAGCCACTAAAGTGGTAACTATCTTCTGGAATTACTCTTACAAACAGAATTTACACAGTCCCATTCTCACGAGGAAAGAAAATGTGTTAGAGCCCAGAGTCAATTAATAATTGGTGAGATCACTGCAGTAAACCAGAGCAAGAAATTAAGAAAACCGGAAAATGCTACTTTATAGGAACAGAGTTTAAGAGTAGCCTCAAGGCCTTTCTACACTGTACAGAATCAAAAGCAGCAGGAAGAAGAAATAGCAGCCAAAACACAGGAAGTACTGGCCAAGATGTTTGAACTACCGCAGCAAAAATGGGTATTGTCTGCTAAGTGTTTACTTAGCTATTCACATATTAAATGTTCAATTAAAGTAATGAGATCAAAGCAGATGGAAAGTAGTGCAGGAAATCACAAATGTTGTTGTAGGAATTCTTTGTGTTATCTCAGGCCAGTGGCCATCCACCTTAGCCTGTCTTTAGAGTTGGCCAGCTTATCTGATGCTCCAAAAAAAGGATAATAAAGAAAACAAGCAAAACAGAAGTGATGTTGTGGGACAAAATTCCACTTCAGTTTTGTCAAGACACTGAATGCAACTTTGGAACTTGAGGTTTACTCCTAATGCTTGTTTTAACATAAACCTACCAATGTCAGGAGGAGGTTTAGGAGCTCCAAAGGAGTTGGGTGAACATATGAACTCAGAACCCCACATTTCAATCCCCAGTAGACCAGGGTTATTGTTTGTCTCAGCTCTTGCCTGACACATAGATTACACAGATGTTGGAAAATGTGTGCTCATTCAGGCTCCTATGCCCAAAAAATGAGCATCCTGAAGATATTTCTAAAAGCTGTGCTGTTTCATGCTAAGAATTTTTCGTGACAGCCTATTCACCATTTTCCATGGTTAAAATATTACACCAGATGAGTTTCCATAGCTTCTAGTAGAAGCAGCTGGGCCTTCTCATCAGCTCATCACACACTTAAAAAGACCTTGTATTTGTTCCTGTACTAAACACAGTGATAAAACACAAGTTTTTTGTGTTCTTGGGCATTTGAATGATCTAAAGTCCTTACATACTTATTAGAAATGTTGTTTTCCAAATCCTGCATCTTTCGGTGTATTTCAAAATTTCTCCAGTTTCCATGGTCATCTCAAAACACAATCAGCTGCTGCAAGCAGAGTGGTTTGTAAGTAAATTCCTTACTTTCATGTCTCCATCCCTATTTACACAGCTAAAACTTCCCTTCATTATAGAGACAGAATCAAATAACTGCATTGCTTATGAGAAATTCTGAGGTCATTACCCAGATTTTCTCACAATTATCGCTTTGTATAATTTCATTTCTAATCCCGCAAGCATTCAAAGTTCCATTTTTTGAAATATCCTACTTAAGGGTGAAACTGTATTAAAAATCTTATTTCTAATGGAAGTAACTGAGTTTATTTTGGAGTTCATACTAAGAAAGATAGATTTCCAGATTTTTTTTCCATTCAACAAAAAAATATGTTGTTATGACACCTATAAACAATTAAATTATTTGATTTCATGCTGTCATAATTGCACAGTCACTTTTCTTGAGTTACAGGCTATCCATTAGGGGGATTATATAACTTGAGAAGAAATAAATCTCTTTGATTATCTAATCTTATTCTAAAGCCTCCACTATTTTAGACTATCAAAACTATTTTTAGAATCGTAAAGAGCTTGGTGAAATAACTGCCCTAATTTCTAAAGCTGTGTTAGTAAAATGTGAAAATTTTAAATTATAAATTTTAAAATAAAAATAAATAAATAAATTTTAAAATAAAAAAATAAATTTAAATTTTAAAAATATAATTAATTTACATTTTCTTCTGAGTAATGATGATTGAGGAAGGAGATCCTGGCCCTCTCCTCAGCCCTAGTGAGGCTGTATCCAGACTACTGTCTCCAATTCTGGACTCCTCAGTACAAGAGATACATGGAGCTCCTACTGACACAGAGGAGATTTTATCGTAAGGTGTGTGATGGAAAATTTCTCATCTTTTTCAGNATTCATCAAAAAAATATGTTGTTATAAGATGACACCTATAAACAATTAAATTATTTGATTTCATACTGTCATAATTGCACAGTCACTTTTCTTGAGTTACAGGCTATCCATTAGGGGGATTATATAACTTGAGAAGAAATAAATCTCTTTGATTATCTAATCTTATTCTAAAGCCTCCACTATTTTAGACTATCAAAACTATTTTTAGAATCGTAAAGAGCTTGGTGAAATAACTGCNAGTGAGGCTGTATCCAGACTACTGTCTCCAATTCTGGACTCCTCAGTACAAGAGATACATGGAGCTCCTACTGACACAGAGGAGATTTTATCGTAAGGTGTGTGATGGAAAATTTCTCATCTTTTTCAGGTTTTCCATATTTGACAGGTAATAGAAAGTATTTCCATTTTATATAGCATCCACACAGTCATTTAGTAACCAACAATGATCATTCTTTGTAAATAGGCACCAAATCCAAGGCTGATTTGAGGTAATTTACTCAAACACACTTGGGCTGAAGATACACATGAGAAGATATTATGCTAGTTAAATGTTTCTAAGTAGATATGATACATTTTTATTGAAGAGCCTGCAATAAAATCAGATTTGTGACTCGTGTTATTTACACAAGATAAACATTATGTAGACTGCAAATATTTAATAATTCTAATTTTATTTAGTCTCTCTAGTTTAACAGATTACTTCCTTTTTATCATTACAGCTAAACTTTGAATGCTAAATAGCCAACCAGATCAGCAGCTGCTACTACCATAAGCAGAGCTGAATTTTGATTATTCAGAGTGTTATGAAACTATGGATGAGTCTACTCCAAGAAGATGTGAACCTTCACTTACCAAGAAATACACTCACAGTTGATTCACTTGGCCATGAGTACAACCTGATCAGAGTCAGAGCTGGGTTACAACCTGATGTTTAGGTCGGCCGCTTGGGAAAGGGAAAACTTGAGTTTTAGTAATTTCTGAAATTACTTCTTAATTTGTATACTTTAATATAACATTAGATTATTCCTGCTTCTGGAAACCTCTTCTATGTTGCTTTTGAAGCCTATTTCTTTTTTTTGTAAATCCTTGGTGATATTTTTTATTCCAAATTTCATGGAATTTTTTCCCTAACAAAGCAAGTGTTTTTCTCCTATAAATTAGGTTGTACTTTTCCAATCAACTTTGGTTTACTGACTATTTGCCATTCTGGACATGGATGAGCTGGTTTTCATGCTTGTGGCCTCAGTGAAGTTCATTAGAAGTCAGGACATGAAAAGCACCTGGGAAGCAAAAGAGCATACACTGGAAAATTATTTTAAGAATTCTGAAAACTTACAAAATTTAGCCTTGCTGTGACTGGACTGCGTAAGGAGTGACAATGATGTATGGTGAAAACGCAGAGGAGGAAGGAAGAACATAGCCAGGAGAGGCAGTGAGAATTATGAAGGCATGAATCAGTTGCCTAACAGATTATCTATTTGAATATTGGACTATTGCAAATATTGCTTTTTCAGGAAAATGCAATTTTGTAAATAACATTAAAAGGTTTTCTGTACTTACAGCTTTCTGATGAAATTACTGTGGGCAAAAAATGTATACAATTACTAAACTACATCTGGATGTTCACAACATGGCACATTAAGATCAAGAACAACTGAGGCCGGAAATGCAATACAATGTAATATATTTGAAAACTCCTAGTGTTACTAATATTCACACATATTGCATTTTTGTTATTACTATTATTAGGAAATACCACAATAAAATAGATTTGTTTAACTCAATCCTTTTGTTTAAATTATTTTTCATGAATTATTAAAACTCTATAATCCATTTGAGTAATATCTGTATCAGAGATCTACAGAATTAAGACTATATTTCATCTTCAACAACTATTTCTGGATCATAATACCAATAAACATAATAAATAAAGCTTCAATATGCTGAAATAGGGAGTGGATTTTCAGACCAGGAAAGAACTATTACAGTAAGACACGGTTCACACATTTTCATTTTAGATGAAAACTTCTTCTAGCGGATCTATATGAATTATATTCTCTTACCTTAGAGAATTTCTGGTTTTATATGTTTCATTTAATGAAAAATATTCAAATAGGTTTGCACACAGAGTGCACTATATTTAATTAATTTCCCTAGAAAAAATGTTGAATAAAATTTTCTAACGACTTCCTAATTTTTTAGTTTTTATAAAAGTTGGCAGAAACACAAATTATGAATGAGGTCTGGACACGTGAAGGAGAAGATGATGATGAGAATTCATGGCTTTACTGAAGATGGCTGCCAGCTGAGCAGGCTGACTGCCTCTGGTGATACAATGACAGCCTGGATGGTTTGAGGGGTGGGCATAAGATGTAACTTACTGTCACTTTAGCAGAGCTTTTGACACTTTCTTCTGCTGTGTTCTTGTATACAAGTTGAGCTATCACAGTCTGGATGGAGGGCCACCAGGAGGGTTGGAACTGGAGCACTTGTCCTGTAGTGTGAGGTTGAGGGACTGGGGCTGGTTCAGCCAGGAGAGAGGATTTGGGGGGCATCCAAAGTAGGAGCAGCTCCTGGTATACACAGGGTTACCCAGAAAACAAAAGCAAACTCATCAAAGAGGCACATGGTGGGAGGATGAGAGACAACAAGCATAAATGGGAACTAGAGGGGTTCAGACTGGATTTAAGGAAAGTTTTCAGCCTGAGGCCAGTCAGGCAGGGGCACAGGCTGCCCAGGAAGGCTGTGAAGTCTGTCCTTGGAGGTTTTTATGACCCAACTGGAGAAAGCCCTGGGCAACCTCATTGGATCTCACAGCTGATCCTGCTTTGAATAGGAGACCTCTGAGGGCCCTTTCCTACCAGTATTATTGTGAGATTAAGACTGATACATACCTGTCTAAAACACTCACTAAAACTGCGTAATTTTTAACCATTTTGGGAGATCTTGTTCCACTTCTCTCAGGTCTGTGAAAGAAAGATGATGCTTGCAAAGGGTCCTGTTGGTTATTAAGAGTGTTATAATATCTGCAGTTTAATCTCTGAAGAAGCAATTGTAGACAGCTTTGATATAAATACAGTAATCAGAATTCATTCATCTGACAGTGTAACATGACATTTCATTTTACAGACTGAAAAAAAAAGAAAGAAAATACTTTCAAGGGAAGCAGAAATCTTTTCCTTCTCCAGAAATTGAACACAGTCTGGCCCTCACAATCACAGCTTTAAGATTAAATGGAGCAGTTTTACTGATAAAGGGGTTCTACTGTCACAGTGAAATTTCTAATGGTTTTTTATTTGGAACTCAGGAAAAAGAGAGAATAAACCTGGAGAAAAGCAGACTGATTTTCAAGCACATACTTTAGTGTTCCTCTGGCTGTTCCCATGGGCTCTCAGCCACAGGTGCACATGACAGGTGCTGTGTGTGCTACATGTGTTTCTGCACATGTGGGGAAGACCTGCATTTAGCTCAAGTACATTCAGTCTTGTTGGCATATGTGAAAACACGAGATTAATTGGAAAAGTGTATGTGGGTCCAGTGTGTGAACCTCAGAAAAACACGCTATTCTGTATGCAGCAAGCTTGCATTAAATCATGGAGAGTCAGACTGATGTCTGTCTCTTCAAACAAAACTTTGTGAATGCTGCACTGTGGCAAGAAGAGTACACTGGTGTCAATACTACCGTGGCATTACAAAATATGGGCCAGTGCTGACTCTTCGCCTTCCAGCACTAAATAACTGCCTCTGGAAAAAGCACAGGTCACACAGTTCTCTGCTCTTCTCTTTCTTTTCAAACCTTTGGGCAGCACTAACTACTTTTTGACCAAGAAGGAATTGTTAGGAGATTGTAGCTCGATGAACCCATCTTGGTAGCCAACTGCATTCTGGAGAAGTATAATCTGCAGTATTTTCACCAGTTGCCAACCTACTAAGTAGAAAAATGGGCTAAGAGGTAAAATGGGGTGATAATCACAAGGCTACCAAACCAGTCATATGGTATTACTGGTAATTTGCTGCCAAAAAGCCCAGTAATCCCAAGTATCCATGTTTTGTGGCAGATGTATTAACAAGCTGTAGCTGTGCTAATTTTGTTTTTGTGTAGCTTATAGGAAACGTGTCATGAATAACAGCGAAGCCATCTTCCAAGAGTAACATTAATACTTTAAGCTCTTGTTAACACAGAGACACTGAGTGAAATGGGAAGTTAAATATTCTATGAAAGAAGGCTGCTTCACAAAAATCTGTTCACATTCAAAGTCTCCTCTGATGACACAAAAGGGAAATGTGAGGGTATATGTAGAAATGTGGCCATTTGAACTTTGTTCATCACTGTTCCAGGACTGTAAAAGGGACCTTAGGGTAGGCATGGAGATGGCTGAAAAGCCCTACAGCAAGGCTAACTTTGATTTGAGCGAGGTTTTGAAATACCAATTTGTGCAGTGAAGAGCAGTTCTACATATATTATTCTTTAACCAAATTAGCCCTGCTATATCATTTTGGGGGTATGGATCTGTAACCACACATTCTTTTTTAATAAACTAACAGAAGAAATATGGTATTGTGAGCAACTGGTGGATTCTATCCAGAGTACAAACTAGCCAAACCTATAACAATAAACATAAAGAAAGCGTACTAGAAGAGTTAACATTTTCTTGTTTTCACATAGTGAATCTCCCCGAGGAAGCTACTTTCTCTTTTTTGAATGGCAGTCACATATGAAATGAATCCTGAATTAATTGAAGTCCATAATAAAACTTCAAAAGGATCAGCATTTCATCCTTGCTTATATTGTGAGTTTTATGGAGAAGTTTCCAAAAGGCCTAAGTGTTATGAAATGTGATTGTAGACATTCTTCTGCAACCAGTACTGAAGGAGTAGATAGCATATTCAGAAGTGTTCTCTGAGAACATCACTTTTATTCATTAATCTAAGCAACCAATAAGACAGTATTAATGCAAGTAAAAATGCATGTTTTTTTCTATCTAGAAGAAAATGAATTTTAATATACACTTTGATAGCTGATGGCATTTTAAGGCACATATTTGTTAGTAGACTTGCATGTTGAATATCAGAGTACAGCATTTAGTCTTGTCCTGGTTTATCAATCATGTTATTCTCTGCAAATAAGGCAAACACTTCTAACAAAAGACAAAAACTGAATGGCTTCATAGGAGAGCATGCCAAATTATTCAAGGTTTAAATATCTTGGTTATCAGGCTGTAACCACAGACTTCTGGCTCCTCCTGTAGACATGAGACAAATAATTGGTCAGCAAGGAGAGCTGTGCTCTTTGCCAGTTGGTTCTACCAAATCATTAAATGAACCCTGACTAAATGGCGAGAGAAACTCTGTTTGAACATGTGTAACTCAGCGGATGCTGAGGAGTGATTTTGAACTTGATGAGTTTAAATGAAAAAGGCTTTTCAAAAATTGCTGAAAATCTCTAACAACCTGTCTTTGTATCTTCAGAGATTTGCTGGAGAGGCTGTATTATTGAGCTATTAGTGAGCTGCGTGAAGAGAAGCACAGAAAGCAGTAAAGGCAGCACCATTACAGAAATCATTGGCATATTTTTGAAATGAGTAGGCTACATAGACTTCTGGTCACCGCATCGAAAACAAACCCAAAAGAAACAGAAGCAGCCCAGCAGTTCTGACAGAAAAATTACAGCTCTAGAGATCTCATCTTTACATAAAAAGATGAGATAAATACTGGCACCATCTCACATTGAAATAGCGTACATGTGAGGTGATGTGACAGAGGCTTAGGAAAATGCATGTTACTCTGGCTGTCATTCAGATGTCCTGGAAACACAGAACTGCAAAAGCCCATTATGAAACAGAAGGGAAGGTGGGAAGGCAACCTCTCATTGATGAAATGTATAAATATGAGGAAGAAGTAGATGGAAAGGTTAGGAAAGAGGGTAATTCTTAATATTCCTAATGATTTAAATTATAACCATAGCAAGGACAAGAGGAACTCTTCTGCTGAGTGCTTTTTTAAATGAGATGACTTTTCTACACGCCCTGGAGTAATGCTTGGGTAGCTCTGGGCAAGTCTTTAGCCACCCTTATAGCTCCTGTCCAGTTCTGGGTCCCAAGTTCAGCCTCTTGATTTCAGTGGTGGCTTGTTTGGCCAGCGACACAATGTCAGCCTACAGCTCCTCTTGAGGCCAGGCTGTGTCACTAGTTGATTCAATGTCAGTCACCACTCTTGGCACCAACAAAGCTGAAATCATAGCAGGTGTTTGGAGCGTGAGAAGAGATAATGCAGCTGAACTCCCAGCTTCACAGCTCTCCAGTTCTAAATAATGAGTGAGCATAGTTTTGGACTTCTGTAACTCACCTCCAGCTGCCTACCGCCCACAGGACAACTTTGGAAGCAAGAAGAGATAGAGCTTAAGGACCTTTGACTTTCCCCCCTTGGTCTTGATATCTGAAATGTCACCTGCTGGTTTCCCTACCATGCAGGAAGTCCTTTAACACTGAGTTCAGCTGCCTTTCTGATCGTTGCACTGGACAGATAGCAGGCTCCAGTCCTATACACTGACACAGATTTTCCCACATCTATTTTACTACCTCCAGGGAAATCTTTTGTTTTACTTTTCATCTTCGTTTTTGCCAGCATTGGTCAGCATTTCTTGTTGTATCTTGTCTTCAATTTGGTACACAGCCTGAGTGATAATAACCATTTGCAGGATACCTGCATCCCACTGAATCCCATTAAAATATAACAAGTTTTATGAATCTCTTCGGATCTGACCACTAGACTGTTCCTCTTTCCAACAGCAACAGTTGTAATACATCAGGAACTTTTATAGAGCTATCAGCAGAAAATATATAGTGTAAACAACTGCACTGTGCAATCCCAACATCCAAGCTTTAGCAGCTACTACGTGCCTAAGTCTTGCACACAGGGGGTTCTGAGTCTGTGTGTTATGTATAATATAAAACAAATAGAAATATTTTTTATTTTAAATAACAACAACAACAACCACAAAAATATCAGGGTAACTGCACTGAAATCAATCATATTAAAGTAAAATTCTTCTTGTTTCAGGCTGCTAATATCTGTCATTAAAGAGTACACCTGTTCCCCACTGCATGACAAATCTTCAGATCTGCTAGTGAAGGTAAAAATATTAAGTATACATTTCCAGTGATTCTGAGCTTGTTTTTTGGACAGAGTTTAGGATATGCCAAGGACTCTACAGGTACAAACCATGATTTTTGCTTCCTGCTGAATCAGGTCAGATGATTGCAATGACGACAGTCGCTGTGTCTTGTGTGTGAAGATTTTTTTCTCTTCCTTTCTTTACTGTTTTTTACGAACTCCGATCTGCTTCACACTGAAACTATGTGAGTGCTTTTGGAAGCAGAAGCATCTAAAGCAGTTTTTCCTTAACCAATTAAATTTGTATTGTGCTGTTCTAATTTTAATTTTCCAGGATGCAAATTTATTTGTTATTATTTAGCTGCAGAAATATCCATACAGATTGTTATTCCTAGAAAGTTTATTTTGAGAGAAAATGAGAGATGACTTATTTGCATCTCAATGCAAACACTAGATGTAGAAGGGTTTGATTTTTAAAAGACAAAAGAGACCAATCTAAAGACATCAAGAACTTGAGGCAAAAAGACAGTGTTAAGAGTGAACCCACCTGTGTGTGTGTGTATGTACGGACATAAAAGACATATACATACATACATATACAGTATTTTTAAAAAATCCTTTTGCAGGAGTGTGGCAATCACTGCTGTCTCTTGTAATGGCTTTTGTTGGGCATCTATTGAATACATGTCTGTGTGTGTGAGTGTCTGCGCATGCAGAGGCAGGGAAGGTCAGGGACTGCAAGTGTGAGAGCACGATAGAAGAGCAGAGTGATATTCTAACACCCTTGTGTGATGTGTGATACTTCTGAGCACTGATATCATGTTTTCTTGAAATATTGCTTGCTTCACTGCTGGCTGCACTTCAGCATAAACTAGTTTTTGCTGCAGTTTTCCAACTTAATCACAGAAGAAGAGAAGCAATAAAATAAGTATTAATCCAGGGAAAGACTTTTCTTCCTGCCCCTTAATAGGGCAGCTAATGCCTAATACAGAAATGGAATAAAATAGTAACGTTTGCTGTCCATTTTATTTTAATGAGGAAATTTATTAGAACTAGACAAATGGAATATTTATTTATTTAACTTTACTTTTGAAGTAGCAAAAAATCTGAACGAGATGATAAATTAGAAAAATGAACAGTACTTTACCTCTGTCTGGACTCACAGATGGTGACAAATGGCCTGTGAGTGTGGCTGCAGAAATGGAAGCAGGATAACTGGCAGTGCTGAGGTAAACCCATCTGGGCTGCCACATTGTGGTAAGATCTTGCTGCCTGGGGTGGAAATCTTGATTTTGGAGGTGTGTCACATTAGATGCTCCTTTACCAAAGAGTTGGGCCATGGAAGCACAGCTTCTTCTGGCACTGCAGCTGCCGGTGCTGGGCTGGGTGTTCAAATGGCCTCCTCCACACATCATACATGGAGTAAGTGGGTCACACTGATCACACCAGCTGGAATAGGAAATCCTAGTCACCCAGGAATCTTGGAAGTTATAACAGACTGGCCAGAGGGCAAGATTTTGGAATGTCATCAGAGGAGGAGGTGATACATGCTGAAGCATCTTCACTTTGGGTGCCCTAAAAGGCTGTCATGGTTTAATCCCAGCCAGCAACTAAGAACCATGCAGCCACTCACTCCCACTCCCCACCCAGGTGGGATGGGGAGGAGAACTGGGAAAAAAAATTAAAACTCAGGGATTGAGATATGAGCAGTTTAATAACGGAAACAAAGTAAAATATAACACTAATACTAATGATTTTAATTATACTAATGAGAATAGTGCTATTTAAAATAATAGTAATAGTAATGAAAAGAGGAGAGAGGAAAGGAATAAAATGCAAGAAAAAGAAGTGATATTCAATGAAATTACTAACCACACACTGAGCAATGCCCAGTGGCACTTACTTGAGTATAAACTGGGGTTTGCTGCATTTTTCTAACTTATTAACTGAAGAGGAAAGCAATAAACTAAATTCCAATCCAAGGAAAGACCTTTATGTGTGTACATTAATAGTGTAGCTAACACCAGTACAGAAATTTAATGAAATAGCAACATTTGCTGTCTTTTCAGTTTAGTTTTTCTGAGAAATAGTAAGATCTCTTTCCCTAGCAGTTGCACATACTATGACTTCTGTTTCTACAGCCATAATTTGCTCTTTTCTTAGATATGGTTATTTCATAGTCAAAGTACACAGCTCTGAAACAGGCAGGCTTCTATTCATGGCATTCATACTGCAGAAATGAATCAAAGCTTCTCCTGGATGTTCAGAGACATGTAATCATTTAAGGATCAAGCCCCAGAACTGTGTGTTTGCATCATTCTCAGCACATTTCTGAAGTAAAAAGTGAGAGAAAATTCAACAAGGATCACATAGATATATTAGCACTAATTGAAATATTTTACTGATGTTTTCCTATCAAGCTAAAAAGTTCAAAGGGAAATAATTGCATATATCTGTACTGGTGAAGAGCATATATCAAATGTCAAATGTGGGAACGATATCTCATGTTTAGCATCAGACTCAAGTGTGATTCTTTTTGCTGTGTTGGAATATGCAACACTCCTTTTCTGAATACTTCAGTGTTATTTGAAAATGTCAGATGGATTCTAGTCTTTGAAGTAAAGAGAGTCTCATCTATAACACTGTTAGTCAGCAAAGCTCATTGTTAGGCAAAATCATGCAAAATAACACTGAGATTTTTAAAATGGAAACATCAAAGCAAGTAGCTAAAAATCCCATGCCTGAAAGCACACTATTATCTTGTGTTCTTAAAAAAAAAAATTCCTTTTTGGCTGATGGACATTTTGCTGCACATTTTCACCCTTTTCTTTGTGAGAGATGTGTAACATGAAGAAATGTAAGTGTAAGAAGATAAGCAATAGATTCAAAGAAGGTACAAGAATAAGATGCCAAGAAAGAGGTGACGGGTTTTCGTCTTAAGAACAAACACATATGTAAACTCCAGGGCCCACCATGCCACATCTTTTTTTTGTTGCAATGGGAAAACCACTTATTCAAAATATGTACATTTGAATTTATAATAGCTACTTTAAAAATAAGCATAAAAATTCTTTTCATTGCTAATAAACTGGTTTATATGATAACAGATTAGCATCTATTACGTTCACTGAACTTAATGGCTCATGTCCTCACTTATTTTTTTAAGTATTTCCTCTTTATTGTTTTTCATTCAGGTACTTGGACAGTTGTAGTAGCTTCAGAAATTCTGTGTGTAGTTTTTACACAGGTACTTGTGGTGAGAATGACTTTGGAAACTGCGCTATGAGCCTACACATGTATAATTCAGATCTGGATGGGCACTTACACTGCCAATACTTGCCCAAGGATCAATTCACCTGGCCCTGCAAAATACATTCAGTCATTAAGGTGAAAAGTTTCATAAAACTCCCATCCTGTTCTCAGTTGAGTAATTAATCATGCTGTGGTAATTAGTCATAGCAAGCTTTGCTTTTTCTAATACAGAATATGAAGTGATAATTTTGAAAACAATTTCTGATGGAAAGAAATAGAGAAAAAGCAAACATGCACATGGCTCTGTATTCATATTCGTACAGATATTATGTTTGAAAGGGAGTAATTATTGTCCTTAAAGTGAAACTTCATCACACATGGTCTGATCCCACATGGTTTCCTCTGCTGAATCCTGTTCCAATTAAGTGTCTTCATATGAAAAAGCACAAATTTTTACACATGCAGTGAAGTCAAGAACACTTTTCTCCCTAAAAACTAAATTTTCCCAGTAATGATTTTAAAAAGACAGGCACTGGTTATATCTAAATTGCAGGCCGGATTTCTCCACAAAGGAATACCCTCCTCCAAGCTTTAAAACACAAAATATCTGTTCATTCGACTTTAATGAGTTTTAAAAAATACAGTTTCCACAGTTAGGTGGCACTGTTTCCTTTTTCTTACTGAAGCCTTTAAGCCTTTGCAGTCACTGTGGTTCAGAAGCACAAAAATTAGTGCTTTTTGCGATTAAGGCTTCACTCTGAAAAGGAACTGGACAAACATCAGACTGTCTCACGGGTCTGTAATTATTCCCTTCCCCTCTCTTTGAAGCTGACATGTATTTTCTACAGTCTTTGTCTATCACCTTTCCTAATGTGCCACAATTACTGTGGGTATTTTGTAGCTTGGAGAAATGCTTGAGGGTGAAATTTCCATCCTCTCCAGGTGCCCCGTGCTTATTGCTGTGGCCTGCTTTCACGTTCCCTACAACACCATTAGAGCCCTATATTCAACTCATCTGTATTGGCCAAGTTGAGGATCCTCAATAGTAAAAAAAAGCCATTTCCAGAACACCCTGCCTTCAGGACAATTGTGGTGGTGAAAGTAAGATGTGGCTCCATTTTAGTCGTGGTTTTGGTGTGATCCATCCTTCTACAGCTGTGCCTTGCAAACTGAACTGTCCTGAAGAGAAAGGAATTTAACATGATTAAACGTGATTTAGCATGACTTAATATGATTAGGAACTGCGGTCTCACCTATGCCAAGATGATAAATTGGACCCATTGATTATAAGAACCACTGTTGATATGATAGGTCACAAAGAAGTGTTGATGAAAATAGCAGAACCCATAGTACTGAGCATAAGCTAAAGCTACAATATCAAAAGCTGCCTCATGTTATTTCACCAGTACTTCAAAATTCCTATCATATTCATTCCTCTTCTTCTTCTTCTTCTTCTTCTTATTCTTCTTCTTCTTCTTCTTCTTCTTCTGCTTCTGCTTCTGCTTCTTCTGCTTCTGCTTCTGCTGCTTCTGCTTCTTCTGCTTCTTCTTCTTCTGCTTCTTCTTCTTCTTCTTCTTCTTCTTCTTCTTCTTCTTCTTCTTTAATAATAATAATAATAACAACTGATTTTAATAATAACTGACCTTGAAAATAACTGACTTTAAAAAATATCTCATCTTACAAAAATCTGTTTTTTTAAAACAGGGCCCGTCTACTAGCGGTAAGCCTTTGGCAATGTACAAAGAAGAAATTGTAAGACAGTCCATCTCAATTTCTGTCAAGACAAAAATATGGTGGAAACACTTTGTGAAGTGGACTGAGATGTGTTGGAAGGTATTGTCTTCACTGAAGCACAGTGGTCTTATCCCAGCAATTGTAACCAAAGTTTAAGCAAGTGCTAAATCTGCACCTCTGGAGCTCTGCACCGTATTTCCTAAATCACAGCCTGGTGCAATATTTTATGTCAAGGAAAACACTTAAAGTCAGCAATATCCTTCTTTTTATCTTCTAGGAGTCATGACAATGGTGTACTTCAGGAATGGTTCATGGACTTCTCTAATGAAGCTTGAACTTCAGTTCATGCGTGGCCAAGAAATCTCAGAAATATCCTGGACTGAACCCCTGAAACAAAATAGTGCTTTGTAATTTCTGAATTGCTTTTTTGAACAGGTTTCCAGTACGGTTGCCTGATATAAATAATCTTTCCAAATGTTTTCTTAGTCTTAGTAGTGGTGTTTCCCACTTGATACAGTTTTAGAATATCTTGTTTCAATAAAACTGCACTATTGAGTCATGGTTTGTGTCTTTCTGAAAAGCTACCTTTTTGGATGAAGTTTATTCTGCTATATCATTTAGTGCTAGTTTTTAAGTGTGAGCTAAATAAACCATGAAACTTGGCCTGTAATACCTGTGTTCTTCTCACTCTTTTCTAGCCAGTCTTTTCCACAATGCTTTTCTTTACTCTTCTTTAATTACCAGTGGTCGATAGTGTTACTAGAGACTTTATGAACTTGAGAAATTATTAGCTATTAATATATCACAAGTCACTGGACACCCATCAAGAATGTTTTGCTATTCTAATCATCTTTGAAAGAAGACACCAGGGAATGCAAAAGACCTACTGACATACACAGCTGTTATTATTTTTTTATTTAATATTTCCCTTCTCCTCTGCGGCCATTTGTGGTGGATTGACCTTGGCTGAACACCAGGTTTTCACCAAGCCACTCCATCATTCCCCTTCCCTGTGGGACAGGGGAGAGAAAACGAGATGGAAAACCACTTGTAGGTTGAGATAAAACAGTTTATTAAAGAAAAAGCAGAAGTTTGGGTGCACATAAGCAAAGAGAAAAAGAAGTTTATTCTTTAATTCCCATCAGGAAGTGATGTTCAGCAACTTCCTGGGAAGCAGGGCTTCAGCAGCACCAATGGTGTTGCTCCAGATGGCAAATGTTGTAAATAATGGATTTCCCCCTACTTCCTCCTTTCCTTAGCTTTTGTATCTGAGTGATGTCATACGGTATGGAATACCCCTTTGGTTAATTTGGGTCAGCTGGCATGGTTGTGTCTTCTCCCAGGATCTTACCCACTCACTCCCAGACCCTTGAAAGAGGGGGAATGTTGAGAGACAGCACTGATGCCAGCACTGCTCAGCAGTAGTCAAAGCACTGGTGTGCTTGTTATCAGTGCTTTTCTAGCTACCAATGCAAAGCACAACACTGTGTGGGCTACTGTGGGGAAATGAACTCCATCTAAACCAGACCCAAAACAACATTTAATTTAAAGAGAGAACTTTTCACAGAATTTGACTGAATCTTTATATATGTTGAAGTTGCTGGCTAAACTTTTGGTAAAAAGTAGATATTTACTGTGTTTTTTCTAAAAAAAAAGGGCAAAGCAACAAAATTGAAAAAACCCAGGTTGATCAGAGATCTGTAAGACATCCATTGGTGACATCCTGAGGATGTCTGTGGACTTTTCTGTTGGAAAACCTGGAAGAATGCAGAGATTTACAGTAGAAGTTGGCTATTTCTTGTTCCTTACAGGCAGCACCTGCTCAGGGTTAGCGGGCAGTGGTCCCAAAAATCTGTTTTCAAGTAATCTTTTAAACTCTGAGGGCAGCATCTCTGGGGAAGGGAATTGTTAGATCTCAAGTGTTTTTTGTAAGGTCCATTGATCAAGCTTACTCCTCCATGCAGCTGACTCGCTTTGAGTAACAAAACAAAGAAAGAAAAGGAAGACTCACTCTGTAAGTGAAACCTGTTGGATTTTCTGTCCTGTCTGCAGGAAAATGAGGGGAGTTCATCTGCCTTGGAAAGGTCAAAAAGGAAATTCTCAGCTACAATAATATTATTTTTTGGAAATCCCTTAGTAATAACTGAAACAATGGATCACTTTTCTCCAGAAAGGACCTAAAATTTTATTTATGATTAAATTAATATAATAAAATCAAATTCTTCTACTGAAATGTTCAGATAGTCAGCTGCAAAATACCAGATACATAATACTACAGCATTTGAAACGGGGTTCCAGTCTCTCACCATCCAAAACTGGGATGTTCATTGGATATACTACTTATTAGTCAGCCTATTCAAGGCAGATGTCCTTCACAACAGGTGCAGAATGGCAAAGCAAGAAGAAGTCATAATGCATTTTACGACACTTGCACTACAGTATCACAGTTGCACTTTTATTTGCCCATGAATATTATTACATCTGCAGTACAGCTGAGTTCTGTGCAGTGTGTACAGCAGGTATTCAGGTCTCTTCCTTTCCTTTATTCACAGTTTCACTGACTCATTGTACCTTAAGAAACTATTCCTGTACAAAGCATCTGACATAGAGGAGCTTGAATATTAGGGAAATGCAAAAATTTATTGAATAAATAAACCCAATGTCTATGGTGGATAGTTCTCAGCATACTCTGAGGTCCTATATAATCACTGTTCTGTTTTGTTCGTGTCTGATTTTGCTGTTGTTTCTTGGGATCTGCATGCATATAAATTAATGTAATTCATCAATATGACAGCTGAATTTTAAATTTAGGGTTGTTATTTTTTCAACAGTTCAGCTTCTCACTTTAATGTCAACAGTGATGCAGGCTTTACATTATGTACTTTTTGTCATCTTTAATTCCAGATTTATGTGGCATAGATGAAGAGGAATGCACATATTCCTCAGTGGAGCAGACATTTTTCTTTTCTCGAGATCTCTCTCAAATAGCACTGTAAGCTCTTCTGGATTCATGAGACCATCCATGTTTAACTTAATCTTCTACTGGGTCATCAGAGTGACACGGGAGTCACTCAAAGAGCTAGAAAGGCGTGCTTCTGCTTCTGTTCCCTGCCAGCAGCCCTGCCTTAAGGCAGAAGCTCAACACTGTTTTTATGACCTGAATCTCTCTGCTTCTGTATATTGTTCTTCTAAGGGAGCATGCGAAAACCATGCTCACTCATTCTTTTTCACAGGCTGATGATAGTTTTCTTTTTTTATCTGCTGTTGTATTTGTCTGCTGTTTTTTCTGTTTTTTGAGCTTTTGGAGCTNAAAACTGTGAGGAGAAAATCTTACCTAAACCTTGTTTTTAGCATTTAAGAGTGTGACAGAAATAACTGTAACCTTTCACAACAGGCGGTTTTCTTTTTGACATGTTAACCTCTTGGGAGAAAAAGAGCTACCAGTCCCAGACCTCTGGTTGAACCAAAGGGAAGCCCAGCTCTTTGCCTCCCTGAGAGCAAGACCTGGCCAGCTGTCCTGAGGCTCTGAATTTGCTGCAGGTCACAGACCGCAACCGCACTGCTGGATCACAAACACCTTTTTCATTTTTCAGTGGAAGCTGCTGCACAAGCAATGATACTAGCTTTCAGTTTGTTTTGAGAAGCACTTTTCCTTCATTTCCATTCCACTGAGTCTGCAGGAGAGCCATAGCAGAGTACTAGTGGTTATTTTAAACAAGTAAACTTTCCACAAAACAGCAGCTGTCAGGCTTGCCATATGGGAAGAAACCCCACCCACAACAGAACACGTATCCAAACCTGGGACAAACAACCCAATAGGGTAGCAGCAGTAAGAGACCAGTTTGAGAGTAGGCTAGAAAAATAACAAAAAAATTAATTATCAATGTAAAGAATATTTTTACTTGAAAGTTCTGAATGCTTTTACTTGTTTTGAAAGGAACCATTATTTCAGCTAGCAAACTGATTCCTGATTTTAGAGTCCTGTACAAAAAAAGGACCTACAATGTTCTGACAGAAGTTCCTCAATTAAAGACAATGGCCATGCTCTGCATACCCTTACAAACTTCTCCATGAAATGTGCATCGCAACCAGCTATAATAAAATATATGCAGATATCACAATAATAAGAGCTTGATTAACTCAATTCTATAGGAAGCGGCATATTAATTTCCATAATGCTTAAAATTAGATGAGTTCCATCTGAATTTTAACATTTTCCCTTGCCAAATGAAGATGCTGATCGCACTATTCAAATGTTTGAAGAGAGAATTGAGAAGCCTAGTGCAGACAAAAAAATCTGTGGTGGTACCATTTTAGCAATACTCATGTGCCCGACGTAACCAATCATGAATAAAGCCCTTTTACTTAAATATTTGGGAAATGTCTAACACATCTCAACACACCAAGATATTTCGTATTCATCTGCAGAGAATTAAAAAGGAATGGATGTTTTCTAAATAGATTACCATGTTATTTATTCTTCTTGAGGGAGTAAGTCATCATAATTTGTTTGAATATAATATTAGCTGAATTTTAGAAGATGTTTATCTAAATCCTTCTTTAGAGAAACCATACATGTTTTGATGTCATTATTGACTACTGGTTATTTTTTTGCACAAAAGATTTGTTCTACATCTGGATTTTGAATCATCTGCATACCAATAACTGTTTGATCAAGCCAACATGATATACAATTACAATAATCAACACAACACTAGAATCAAGATACCTTTTAGAAGAAAAAGATGCTACATTCCTGTGCTATTTCTTTGGTTTTCCTCAGTTCCTGTAGCTAAAATGTGAATTTTAATTTTCATACAGCTTGTTTCTAATCCAGCTTTTGGGGATGTGTTGGGTTTAGGGATTTGTCCTGCTTAAAATTGAGTCTGCTAGCTGTAAATAGCTACTGCTACTTTCAAGATCTTTTCAGTTCTGGTACTGAGGGAAATAGCCCAGCCAATTTAATTCCCAGCATGTGTCATGGGGGTTAAGCATTTCAGGACAGTAAAGTGTTGTTTTATTTCTTCTGGAGTTACTAGTTTAATGTATGGTGTTTTAAGTAATGTCGAAAGAGAAGTCTGTGACAATTCCTTACTGTAACAACAAATAAGCCACCAAACTTAAGAAAAAAGATACTGTGACAGCAGTAGAGAATCAATGTTTTCCCTTAGACAGACTTCTCGTACAACAAGTACAGCTGGTTTTAATCCTCCTATTTTAGACTTCAAAGTCTTTTAGGGTGCCAGTTTTCATTTACACCTTATTCGCCTGCTAAGAGAGATGGCGTGAGGCATAAAGTGTTATTTGAGAGGATAACGATGATTGCAACCCACTGCAGAACAAATTCTTTTTCTACTCTTCCATTTCTCCTGGCTTACGTCTCAGCTTATTGATTTCAGAATATCATCAAGTGTCAGACACTTATTTAAAAAGCACCATGTCAGAGCAAGAGCACTGCCACGTAAGTGCTATAAAAATTACACAGACTTTGGCTAAATCTTAATCACCAAATTTCTGAACAGACTGATGATGACAGCTATCATGGTGAAAAATGTCATAATTTCTGACACATGGTATGTGTTCACAGAAAGACTATAAACCACTACTTCTGCTGTTACTAGATATTTAGGATGCAGATTGCTATTTTGCATAATTATGGCTGCCACAAAACATTAAACTTGTACTAAAAATATATATCACTATCTAAACACAGAATGCAGGCTTTTTTCATTGCTCTTTCTCCCTCCTATCTCTATTCAATCCATATCTCATTCTCTTCCTATTGTGCTGCCTCCATTCTCTTTCCCAGTCCTTCTTTCCTTTGTTCAGTTTTCCTTTATGTCTTTATTATTTCTCTGTGCCCCTGTATTTCTAAATCATTGTTTATTTTGGGGAAGAAAAGTTCTTTTCAGCCTTTTTTTCCCTGGTTTTGCATCATTCTCAATTCCCTTTGCTTGTTTCCTTTTTCTCCCCCCAGTATGATTTTATTCTCCCCATTTCACATCTTTGCAAATTGAAGTTCTTCCCTTTTCCAGAATTCCTGGTTTTCTGTGCTTCCTCCAACAACTTATTTTGCTTCTTCTTCTAATAATTGATTGAATGTTCTTCTGCTTCCTTCCAATTAAATGTATGTGGTTTTTTTTCAAAATTGTATGTCACCCTTCATTTTAAGAAAGGCTCAAATAACTCGACTCCTGCTTACACAGGAATAGTAAAGTACTTATAGCAAAAATCCTTAAGCCGTCAGCAGGTATGTATCAAGCATTTTTCTGGTCTGGTCAGTGGAAAAACAAGAGTGGGCTGGAGATTTGGATGAAGAAAAGCTAAGGAAAAGACCACCGAGAGTGTTCAAGTTAAATGATGCTTCAGCAGAAGTGGAAAAGCAAAACTGTATGACAAGGGGCTGTTAAAAATTTCTGTTCTTACCAGAGTAGGTGGACTTTGGATCCAGTCTTCACATAAAGTTTCTTAAATTTCAAGTATTTAACATGTTTCCTTCTACTTCATATCTGATCAGTCCTTCTACTGTTTCAACTTTTGCCCTTGAGCATAAACAGGAAATTAAGCTAACCTTCCCTGGCCTTTAATTTAGATATTGTTTAAATGGATCTAATTATCATTTAACTGCCTTGATAAGGTATTTACAGTTTGCTTACTAATTATAAAGAACATCAAGATTATCTAGTTAAAGATAATTTAAATGCAAACTATTGTAATTTCCAAAAGAACCTGTGCCCTCAGAATTAAGTAGTTCATTACTCACTTAAGCATGTAGCCTTCAAAGTTACTTGGTTTAAAAAAATCTGGTTTTGCTCTAGGTATTGCTTTTACATTACAGAAAATTATTTTTGTACTTGCCAACTTGTTATTAGAATGTCATATAGTGGTTCTGACATATCAACTTCTTGTTATGCAATTGTTAAACAGAGAAAGATTGCAAAATTACACAGATCTCAAGGCCTGACTTGTGATTCTCTTGCTTTCTGTCCTATGTGCATGCTGAAGCACAGAAAGCACACTGGCTTTTTTACTACCTAGAAGAAACCTATAAATGAAATAAAACTTTCAATATCTGCTTGGCACTGACAATCTGCTCTGACAGACTGCAGTATGAACAATCTGGTAACTGAGTAAGAGAGTCACTATCAAGGTCTTGCATCCTGCACTGACTTCTTCTTAGCAGTTTAAAAAAAAAAATCTGTTAGTACAATCCCTGCTTTAAGACGACAATATTGAAAATCCTGGCTATGAATGTTTAATGTTGCTTAATTAATTTAAATTGTAACAACCATTAGCTTTCTAAGGCGACTGAGATACCAAGGGCCTCATAAGTAGCAATTAAGACTGTGAAATGGGAGCTGTGATCAAGAAAGTAGTGCACTGGTGCCTCCATCTCCGTATTCATTGTTGCACTGCAACATTATTTGGAAAAGAATTTGAAGCAACAAGTGCCAGTAGACCTACACCAGAGGAGACATGATCCTTTGTTTTATTTGAAGACCTTTTAACCTGCCTCATGTGCCTGACCAGGGTAACAGCTCCAGCTGGCCATTGTATATCCAGACAGTCTCAGCAGTGTGCTCAGTGGGACTTTTAGGCACTGGGATTTTTTTTACCACGGGGCAGGTGAGCTGCCACCTGTAACTGCAGTTGCGTCCTTCATATGGATTGTTGCCTTCAAAATACGCATAAATATTGATAAGCAGCCACAAGGTTTCACCTGTTTAAGCAACTGAAGGAAGCAAAGGTCAGAACAAAGGAAATATTAGTATTCTGCTAATGTGGCACTGAGGCCTGTATAGAGCCCTAAACCACAGATCCTCAAAGGGTTTCTTTGCACATCTCGTTCAGGTTCACTCGCAGTGCTTCAGTGTCTCTGCGTGTCCAGGGCTGCACATCTGCCTGGTGGCAAGTGGCTGCTGAAAAACAGAGAAGATGGTAGCACTCAAACTCACTAGTCATTCACCACCTTCATCTCCTAGATGGTTTGTACACAGTGAAAAATAGAAGAATCTGTTTCTGCAGTCTGTTATACCATCCTTTACAAGCCTGAGAAACTAAACAGGGATATTAGTGTATATGTAATATTGATTTTGTGAGGGAAAATAAACGATTTAAGTTTCTAATAGGGAACTAAGAGTAAAAAGAATATAGTATTTGATTTAAAATCTTTCTAAATGAGTGCTCTGTGAGTTATTCTGAGTTTAGTTCAAAACTGAACAAGGATTTAACTTACAGCTATAGTCCATATGATCTAGCAGTAATTTAGGTGGAGATAAATCCAATTTAGTGAACTTTGTTCAGAAACAGCAATAAAGCTCCAAAACTATTGAAATTAGATTTTCTCTGTTAGACTAGGGACATCACTACATTCTTTGCTCCAAAATGTTTTTATGACTAATGCACTCTTTCTGGGTTAGCTGTTGAGTTGTTTTTAGATTAAAAAAAATTTGGCTTGCTAAAATTATTTTTTTCTATGCACAAATTGATTTATAAGTTCAAACTAATATTATTTTTTTAAAAAGAGCAGATCATCCACATTAGAACTGATGCAATATCAAGGGGGATATAAAATCATATTCTAAGAAGGTCACTGTTATAACAAGGTTTTAACCTTAGTTGCATCACTATGGCATTTGCCTCTCTGTCATCTTTTAATACTCCCTTCAGCCTCATGTCAAAAGACAACTTCCAAATGATTTAGCTGTCAAATAATTTCCCTGAAAGCAGCAAGGTAACCAGAGAAAACATGGCACACTCAGTCTGTGTAATTTGTTCTAAGGCAGGGCCAGCTGCTCCTGAATCACATCGTGCAGATGTCTGTCCGTTATCTTTTTCTGGAAGCCTAAAATGATGGCTCAATATCAAGTTAGATATCAGAAATTTGTTTCTAACTGTAAGGGTAGGGCAGCAAGGACATAGCTGCCTGGAGAACCTGCCAGATGTGAGATTTTTAACTGCGGTTGGGACAAACATTAGTCAAGTGTGATGGAGTCATCATTGCCTCCTGCCTTTGGGCAAGGAGGTGAATTGGATGAGGTTGTCAAAACAGGAAACAGGAATTGTCTGACTTTGCCCAGTGTCCCTCAACAACAGCCCTCAGCACTCTCAATGTCATGTACCATAGTGTGGTTTTTTCCCAAGAGGCTGTCCATCATCCAGATCATTCACACTGCCTTTCTCCACACATTTTTACTAAGGAAGTTGTGTTTGTCTTCAAGCCATTGTTGCTTCCTGCTGTGACAGCTGAAACTTGGGATAAATGTATGCTCTGTGACTTCTAGTCTTGGAAACGCTCTAAACTAAATCAGTTGGTTTTGGCCCTGCTAGCAGGTCCCAAATATGATTATGACTGCAGCTGTATTACTCAAGCCAGCGAGGTTGAACCTATTTGTGCTACTGAACAGAAGCCAGCAGCGTGCTCCTGCAAGGAAAGCTAAAAGCAGATTGGGCTGGGGCATAAGCAGTGGTTTGAGGTAAGTGATTAGCCTGGCACTGTGGTGAGGCTTTATGTACATCCTGTTATTGATCTCCCCTACTCAGTACAAGAAGTATGTCAACAAACAAGAGAGAGTCCGGCACACATCCACCAGAATGTTTAGGGGCATAGAGTATATATCTTACAAACGGAAGCTGGAGGAGCTGGGTTTGAAGAAAATAGTGTCAGGGAATATTACTTACTGCCTTTGTGCACCTTGAAAGGAGTTGAGAAGATGAAGCCAGTGTCTTCTCAGAGATATACACTGGAAGAATGAGGCATTAGTCACAAGCAATAGCAAAGAAATCCCTACTAGTCATAAGGGAAAAAACAATCTCAGTTTCAACTCTATCTGAACATGGTGAGGCAGTGGAAGCTGCTTTTTTTGAGATTTTCAAACCTTAGATGTAAAAGGTTGTGAGAAACCTGGTGTTAGCCCTGCCTTCAATAGCAGTTTGGCAGAGATAACCTTCAGAGGTGCCTTCCAACTCTAATCTTTCTGTGATTCTGCTTCAACCCCTTATTGTGCACTATAGTTACCCCTAGACCTTCAGAGAAGAAATGTCTTATATAATCGTAAAACACTGCAGGTTGGAAGTGACCCCTGAAGATCATCTGGTCCAATCATCCATTGGAAAGAGAGCCTAGATGAGATTATCTACTATCCAGTCCTATTGCATCTTGAAACTTCCAGTGGTGAGGCTCTGCCACATCCCTGGGGAGGTTGTTCCAGAAACTGATTGTGTCACTGCAGAAAAATTCTTTCTTACATCAAGATGAAACCTCTCTCAGTGCAGCTTGTGCGTGCTGCGCCTTGTCTTCTCCACGCGGCTTCTTGTGGAGGGAAACCCTCTGTCCTCTTTGTAGTCATCCTTGAAGTGCTGGAATACTTTATGTACTATGAGGCAGCCCCCACTCCCTTCTTCAGGAATAAAAGACATCACTCTTTCAAGTCTTTCCTCACAGGGCACGTACTCCAGCCCTTTGATCATCTTTACAGCCTTCCTCTGGACCATCTCCAGCTTGTCTGTGTCTTTCTTGAAATGTGGGGGACCAGGACTGAAATCCAGGTGAGGCCTGACCAGCAATGAGTAGGGGGGATATGTGCCAGTAACGCCCCTGTGGATGCAGCCCAGGATCCAGTCTGCCTTTGTTGCTGCAGCCGTGCTCTGCTGACTCATGCTCAGCTTGCTGTCCCCCGGGTCAGCAAGGCAGCTCCCAGCCACACAGATCCCAGCCTGTACTGGCTCTTTGGTTGTGTCATCCCAGGTGCAGGGCTTTGCACCTGGAAAATGACCTAAGCAAAATAAAATCCTTTACATCTTTTGTATATGAGAGCCGCTTTAGCAGAAAATGTGTGGGAGGAGAAAACATGAGATGAGTATGACTCCATATTAGAGCATAAAATAGGATTCAATAATTCCTAGGACTCCTGGAGTGTATTACAGGATATGATTATTAATAATAATAACAATAATAAAACTCCTGTAACTTTCTATTAGGATCACATTTGTCCTCCATTGAATAATAATAGCATTGTTGGGCTAATTTTGAAAGGATTTGGGGTAATCTGAGCATGAGCTAAGAAACTATGGTTATGCTAGTGGAAATGAGAAATCAGTCTTTTTAAAAAAACTGCACCAAGGAAATTATCCAGTGTTCAAACTACTTTTCTCCTTATTTTCTGGAATTCATAGTTCTTTCCCTCCAGCATGTTTTATTAGGAAAAGGCAAATGGCTTTTTTCTTACTGAGGAACTTAGTGAATGAGTGTGGTGCATATAATGTTTAAAAGGAAATTATGTGTGTTTATCATCGATCAGAAACACTCTTCACTCTTGTAATCACTATCCTGTGAAGTCTGAGGACCTGTAATTGTCCCATAGAAAAAAAAAATCAGTTATGATCTACTTTTGCTTTAATGTGGAAAGTTATGCCAATGATACTACTTTTAGTAGTTGTGCTTCTCCTGATCCAGAACATACATCTAAGTCTCAAAGATGAATTACCTGATTTCTGAGAATGCAAAATTACAGGTTTTTTTAGAGGTCAATCTGTACTACTGTAGAGAAGTGGAAATTAATACTGCAGCTAATAACATAGCAAAATTAAATGCATAAATCAGATTTTTATACACATACAAACACCAATAAGGACTATTACACTTAAAGTAATTAGTTAACTCGTGTTTTACTGGAATCAAAATAGAATTTTAAACTCAAAAATAAAAAAATAAAAATATCAAGGTTTAATTGATGGTTTTAAAATAAAATAAAAAAAGAAAAATCAGCATGTCATCTTGCAGTTTTCAAAGGGAATAGGAACTTCCGTCCTTCCTCCTTACTAATTTTAAGGCACCATAATACGAAAACTGCATGACCTTTTATTTTTGATCTGCTGGATGCACTGTGCACCCATCTCCCTTTCTGTGAATCATCTGTCCTTCCTTGCTGAAAAGCTTCAGGTAAGGAGCCCATTTGGGACATGACACTTCCCACTGCCTTCCCTCTACTGATGGTGTGTAAGTGAAGGGACAGTGTTGCCATATGACTACGTTATCTCTTATATACCTTTGACACCAGGAAGTGTTTCTAAAAACTGTCACATTACCTTATCAGCCTGGCAACAAACATATCTCTCCCAATCTTTTCTCATAAATATATAAAATATTTTCCATTTCAATCTGTGAAAAGGTGTTTAAATTGATAATTTTGTGGTAGCATAAACAGCATTTTTTTATACACTTCTCTCTAGCAAAAGTTTCCCATTTTATCTGAGAAGCTTTGGCATTCCTGCAGTGAAAATAATTTCTCTCATCTGAAAATTGCTTTTGGTTTGTAGAAGAAGTTAAATGAAGCTGAAAAGGTTCTGTTGCACTGTGAATTGGCAGAAATATTTTTCATTTGCTTAGATTAGTTTGAATTTTCTGCACATTTCTGACAGCACAATAAAAAGACTGCACATAAGTAGGCATATATACTATATTTGTAACCTTAGCTTAACGCCTGAGACAATAAACACCATATCTAATACATTTATCATTTTATACTCTTTCAATTTGGTACAAATTTCTTGTACAACGTTATTTAATGTTGAAGCCTACAGGGAGAGCTGGGAGCTGAAAGCCCAAGAGGCAGTAGCTAAACCAATAAGATGCAGTGCCAGCTCTCAGGTCCCAGATCTGAACTGACTTTTGGATTCTGCTGGTGTTGCACTACCAAGAAAATTAATAATGCTACTGATGCCTTAGGATTTAGCTTTTATATTTTTCAGATCTTGTACTGCAACCCTAAAACTGTAACTCTAAAACTTCATAGCCTGTTAGCTACTGTTCTCCCATCCTGGTTAGACATAACAAATACTCTCTGGGCCTGGACTCAAGGACCTTGTTGTCCCAGGCCCCGAAACATGAAAATTAAGCCTCTGAACGGGGGGAGCAAACTTGGGGTAATTACATCATTACCTGAAATCGTAACTGGAGAATTAACCCTGATATGCAAATGAACCACATTTATAAAAGTGTGATAAACCCACGACCCAGGGTCCATCTTGGGTGTAGCCTCTTGGAGGCTTTTGACTGCCCAAGGTGTACCTTTGAAGACCCTTCAATAAATACCTGCTTTTATTCTCTTAATTTCCCCCAGTGTAATGATGCCTTGGAATGGCTAGCTGAAAACAGAGGTTAGACAAGATTATGTCCAATATTTCCAAAGGCCACACATTTGGGCCTACATAGAGTGTGGAAAAATTTTTGCTAGTTTCCCTCAGCAGTGTTTGCAACTCTGATCTGGGTCTCAGTAATAGAGTAGTTAATTTCCATGCTCTCTAAAATAATAAATACAGTCATTTTTAGTTGTTTGGCCTGGGGTGGGAAAAAAAATGCATTGGCAAGAGGTAAATAATATTTTTTTCCCATTCTGCAGATGCTGTAGTTTATAAATTCAAATATATTACATGGATATGTATGCATATGGAAGCCCATATGGAAAATTTCTTTTTAATGAGCATGTGTGTGTGTGTGTAGTTCCACACATTTTATTGTGACGATTTCCAGCAAGTTATCTAAGAAACATGTGTCTCTGAGCCTGTGCATAGTCCATCTTATTTTAGCAGCACTGATTAATGCAGGCAATCAGGTTTGTGGCCACATCCTTCACAGTGCTGGGCTTTTAGGGTGCAACCCAGTAGTGGCTGAAGCAACTGAAGAAATGTGCCAGTGGATTTAACTCAGCCCCAGTCGCTGTGTCTTGTGATTTTTGTCCGGTCTGCCTCTTGGAAGGCTGGACAATCAGTAGCAATTTGGAGGCACAGCAAGCACCTATGGTAACCTCCATCCTGATGAGCTGCTTCCAGACTGCAGAAGCATTGCACCTGGACATCCTGAAAAAAAGCTTAATTTTGTCTCAGTGGGGTTGGCAGCAGTGCAGCCATAGAAACAAAGTAGTCTCGTGGGTGAGATGGAAGCCCGTGAGCTAACCTTACCCATTATCCAGAGACTACTCTTGAGAGCAGATCCAGGCTCAGATTAAATTGGAGATGAGAAAGTATGGGGATGCAGAGCAAGACCTAAACTGGTTAAATGTCTACCCAGCTCAGCAGTGCTCTCACCAACCACCCTGTCAGGATGCCCACTTAATGAGCCAGTTTGTAAAGCAATGACATCTTCCTCTGTCCAGATAAAAATATTCTTTGAAGATTATTTGAAGGAAGTTGAAAGGAGTCCTGAGCTTCATTAAATTGGCATAGAATGACAATAATGGATAGTCCAGGGAAAAGACTAAGAAGTTACTCAAATATTGTATAATTTGGACATAGCACCAGCTGTACACTGATTTCTCATGTGCAAATTGCTGCAGCCATAAAAAATATTGTTATTTCACGTAACAGTAACATCTGAGAAGTTTCTTAATGTAATCACCAATATTTTTGATTGAATACATCGGTCTGATACAGTCTGTCTTGTGTTTAATGAATAAATAACTCTTTGTCCATGCATTAGTGGAGAATGTGAACTACTTTCTTATTTCCGTTTAGAAGAATGAGGTGAAATCTGATTTCAACTACGTTTCCCTCTCTTATTACGACAGTAAATATTAAACCTTTCTTAATAAAACTAGCTCTATTTTCTTCCAATTTAGTGCTGAGCAGCCCAGATAACTTCATTCAAAAGGATGCAGCACAGGTAATGATAACTCTCTAAACCCCCTGGCTATCACATAAAAAAACTCGGTGTACCTCTTCCACATGACAGAAATGAGTCTTTAATCTGGATGGTAGAGATTTAGCTTCTTAAAAAACAAATATGGATATCACCCTTCGGGATGCCCCATCCCCATGCCTACAAAGAAAGACTAAGATTCTCATGAATACTTCTGAGTTACTGGTGCTTGAATTGTCCAGAAATGCTACAGGAGGCTGCTTATTTGCCAGCTCTACTGAAATGTTTTTCCTACTAAAAAATACAGAAGTGACACTTATGTTGTTGAAATATGCAACAAACATAATGAAATTGATCAATGTGTAGAAAATATACTATTTTCTCTCTGGAGCCCAGTTTTAAAATTTTTTTTTGCTAAATCTATATACATTTTTTATTATTTTACATCAAGATCCAGATTTTAAACTTAATTCTGATACAAACAGAAATTGTGCCAAATCCATTACTTGCTGCATAGACTTTTTAAAAAAAAAAATAGATTTTGCCTTCTGTTAGAAAAGGCAAAATCACTGTTCAGTAGCTGGATGTGGAAGTTCTAGCCAAGTGGCAAGGATTCCTCAGGTTTCATGTTGCATACACTCATTTTGGGTGAAACCGGGAAGAAAATGAACCACTGACAAATTATTATATTCCTTGGATAGCTTAAATAAATATGCACTAAAAGCTGGAAAAAAAGGTAACAATAGTCTTTATATTTATCTAAATATGTCAGTATTAGTGACTGCATATAAGAATGAAAAAGGCACATTTTCTCTATAAGCAAGAAGACTGTCATACTTAATTTATTCCTTAATTTTTATCCTAAGAGGTAATACCTCACATCTTTGTGGACATTCAGAAATCAAGCTGGGTTTGAAATATGCAATCTCAACCACAAATTAAAATAGTTTTCGCCTAAAATCCTATCACTCTACCCATCATTAATTTCAGTGCCTTACAGTAGCTTATGATTGAATTACTTTATCACATCATTTCATCACGTTGTATTCACTGAAAAAAAATCTTAAGACCTCTTTATTTTACCTTAGTTTACCTAAAGCATTTTGAACTGCTCCTTTGCTCTGTTCACCTCTGACTCTGTGTTTGCAACTGACTCCCTAAGTGTAGCAGACTGCAGGTTTTTTAATAGAGATGGAGAGGGATGGGCATGTTGCAGACTAGCTTTCCTAGCCTGGGTGCTCTCCTCTGCCCTAGCACAGCGTTCAGTGAGGATGAAGTTAAAAACAGAGTTCTTGCAACAGCCATGAAGAATCTCTAACACTTCTTGCCACCATATTAAAGAAACGTCTCCATATTAGGAGTCTTCTGCTGCTGTCTGCCTTCTCTAATTGCACTTGCCTGTGAAACAGGACATAGCATAGGCATCTTTGCTTTCAAACTTCTTTTCTGTGGCCATCTACAAATAACAGACCCACTTTTGGTTTCTTCTTTTTGGTTGCACTTTTGGTTTCTTCTTTGTAAAGGGTAACTCACGGAGTATGTAAAAGCCCTTATAAGTTTTTAGCATCAAGCTTTAAAAGTCACGAGTTTTACTCAGGAAATTGCACCTCCACAGAGTAGTCTGTGTGCCATCTTCAAAGCTCATTTCCTCTCCTCGAAGATAAAGTCTAGGCTTTCCATCCATTTCCCATATTTATTTTCTGTTATGATGAACTGGGGCCAAAAGTTCAGACTCTATTTAACAGTACTCCGTTCCATTTCCCTTGTTTGAAACTCAAGCTTTCTACTTGGGTACTTGGGTGACTATTTTGGACAGACTGCTCTAATATTTTTATCTTCATAGAATTTTGAATTTAGTGATCATAATGTTACAGTCACACAGTCTGTAGGGATTTTCCTTCAGATACAAAACCTAAAAGAGCTATGCTTAGAAGTAGGGCAGGCATTGCTTTCTGCACCTGCATTGAGGTCTGCATTGAATGGAAAAACTTGGTCTAGAGTATGGAATTACTCTACTCAATCAAATAAGTATTGTCCTTGTTTTCAGTGTTTGGCACCCATTATTTTTTCCTCTTTCTTTCTGTTTGGGTGAAAGGGTTTCCTAGAACCCTGGGGAAAAAAGATGACAGTCATTATGCAGCTACAATAAAAGATTTCCTCACCCACTAACGTAGCTGAGGCATTTCCATTTCAACCACAGAATAAAAAAAAAGTAAACCTGGAACTGAAAATATATTTCCCTGTAATGACCACTAAGACTGGTAATCCCTCTTGCTGCTCTTCCTTCCTTACTTGTTTCTCCTAGGGCCTGCAACACTTTATTTCACCAAGGAGCAATAGATATTTCTACATCTCTGGGCTATGAGTTGGAAAAACTGAGTTTACTGGTGCTGATTATTTGTGTGAAGACATTGAGGGTTCAGAGAAATAGGTCCTGTATTGTGAGAACGACAACCCTGCAGTGAAAGCCCAGGCTTATGTTTATAGCATTACTGTTCTGCTTCCCACTCAGCCATTTGATGCAAGCTACTTTGGCATATTGCTGTCTGTGAATGTCATGGAAAATACTGTCTGCCTTGCAGGATACCAGTTAATATGTTTATGATATTCAAACACTCTTTCTGTTATTTCTGTCTGGGATTTTTTTAGTTTGTTTTATTTTTAAGTAAAAGGGACTAGAAAGAAAATGTGTCATTCTTCTCTCCAGTAATAATATATTCTGCTTTATACAAGTAAAAGATATTAAAGACTATCCATATATAAGTATTTGTTTAGGTTTTTACAACTAATTGTCTTAACAGCTAATAGTGATTTTTCCTGAGAAGGTATGTAAAAACAGGAGGATATAAGGACTTTTATTCCCTCCCCCCACCATCCCACACACTGTATGTGACTTTTAGTTATAATCGTAATATCCACACAGAAAGATAGGGGACAGCTTGTCTCACATCCTCAGAAACACACCATCTGAAGATCCATCCTCAAAGGGTGTGTATTTCAGTTGAGATAAGGAAGGTTGCTTTTGAGGGAGCCTCTCTGTTGTCTTCCTCTCTGTTGTCTTCACTCACTGCACTTTAGGTTATGTAGGGACCTTTTTTTAGAAGTCGAGGATCCCCCAGTGTGAAAAAAGGCATAGCCTAAGATCATGCATAAGGTATGTCAGTGACCAGGGGATTCAGTCCAAGGGGCCAGGCTAGAGTGAATGTACAGCAAAACCCCTCAGGTGTGTATAACATGGATGACAATGCCACAGCAACCGTAGTTTTGCCCTTGAGACCAGTTCTTATCAGGAGATGCTGCTGTTGTGTTTCTAAGGGATTGATGTAGACCCAGACTCAGTTGTACGAGTCATAGTAAACACTGGAAAGAACAGGATACACTGGGGAGTTGCTGAACATGTATTTCTGCATCACAAAACTCAACCAAAAGTGCAGAAAAATCTGAATCCCTGCATGCTGCCTGTGGAACAGAGTTTCTCTTTTTACCTATTCAGTTTTGACAGAATGCAACAATGCTTTATCTTGCTCTTCATAGTGTCTCTTCACTCTCTGCTGGCTGATAATCACTTTTTCCTTGGTTCTTTTAGGAGGCTTCCAGCAAAATGACTTAGCTCTGTTGTGATAATCATGCTGTCATTTGGCAAAGCCTTCATTCCATGGGCTCATTTTTTGGTCCTCACCATGGCCAGGTCATGGCAGGGTTTGCTGTTACCCTTTCATGATAGTCCAGTGTTGCTTTACCTGAGGGGCAGTAGCCAGGATGGTTGGAAAAGATCTGGAAAGTCAAACTTTGGATTTGTATTGAACACATTAATGTCTAAGGGCAAAGGAAAGTGTGCATGCCAGACTGTTTTGCAAAGGTCTGCAGGGTAATTTTCTTTCTTTTTTTCCTAATAGCTAATATTATCTTTTTATGCTAGAGGAGGGACATTATTCTGAAGGTGAGTTAAGCTAGTTATCTTCTAATTTCTGGTTTTATACTTAAAAGCCCGAAGGTATGACCATGCAGTAGTTATTACATATTGTTTTGTAATATTATCAGTGAAACTGCTGTATTTTTTGCAGCACTGAGGGTCTTGTAAATTTGTTTCCTAATTAAGCCCTTTGGGAGTCCTAAATATTTCTAGCATGTTCTGAATAAGATGGAAGAAGGAAGAGGGAGATAAGGTATAAACAAAGACTCTCATTTTAGTGTGGCAAGTTATGAGTCATCATTAATTTCTGAAAGCAAGGCAGGTGTCAAGACAGGTATTTGTGAAACATGGCTCAGTGTTGGTAATTGTGGGCCACAGGCATAGATTTTAAATTGTTCACTTACAGGGAAGGGCAGAATTTATAAATTTTACTTAGCATGAAATTAATCTTTTTTTATTAAATGGGATTTATTCAGCCTTTGTCTCTCAGTGTCAACAAGTAGGGACCTTTTGGATATACATAATTTTTTAAGGTAAATAAATACACATGTACACAAAAATCAGAAGTAGTATCTTTGGACCAGGATATTTTTCCTATTGTCTTTTTGAACTATCAGCAGTGGCTTGTTGGATCTGTAATCATGATTCCCAGGGAATGTGGACACAAAAAGGGCATATGTTTAAATATAACCGAATTTTTGTGATTCTGACCAGTAACTCAAAATGTTAAAAGAAAGAGTGAGTGGTTACTATACAGTTTAAATCCTTGTTGCGAGTTATTTTGGTTTTTTTGGGTTTGGGGTTTATTTATTTTATAATTAAATGTTATTTCTCATTGTTGTCTGAAGCTGTGTGTCTCTGTAGTATGAACACCAAGTAGAATTATTAATGTGGGGCTTTTTTTCTCTCCTCAACTTTAACAGAGAGTTGTAGTATTTTCTTCAAGAGCTACATTGTTCACCAGGAATTTGCTAAGAGATTCCTGTTCAGTAACAAGAGGTGAAAGAAACTGATAGGGTTTATGGAGAGACCTGAGATTAATCTGAAAGACAGTCATCCAGTCTCTTTAGTCTTAACTGGAAGTGTTGCAAAACACTATGCTTAAAACTGATGTACAAAATCACAAAGAAACAAAAATTAGTAAACTAAATAGTTTCTGAATGAAACTCTGAGTCTCTTATGGAAGATTTGAGCTTAATTGGTAACTTTCTTCAGCCAAAATTCTAATCATTCAGATGGGATATACACACTGAGCAATAAAACCCAAAACCAAAACCACTAACAAAAACCCAAAGAATGGGCTACTGATTGCTAAATGGAATTGCTATCCATTTCCTTTAATGAGGGAAAGGACCTCTGAAAAAAAGAAAAAAAATGTGCTTTTCAGGTAAAGACTCTCGAAGTGCTTATGGGAAAGAGGCATAAATTCTAACTGGGCAGTCTATTTTAATTTAGCATGTTCAAGCATGGGAGTTTAAACACAAAGTTTGGTGTGTTGTAAGAATTACATCTTAGTGGGACTATAGGAAAAAAATAACTTTGTGTGTGAAATAATAGGATCATAGAATGGTTTGAGGTGAAAGGGATCTTAAAGATCATGTAGTTCCAGCTCCCTGCCATGGGCAGGGACACTTTCCACCAGACCAGCTTGCTCAGATCCCCATCCAATCTGGTCTCGAACACTCCACGGATGGGGCATCCACAACTTCCCTGGGCAGTGTTCCAGAGACCTACCACTCTCACAGCAAAGAACTTCCTCCTAATATCTAATCCAGACCTACTCTCTTTTAGCTTTATTCTATCCCTTACTGTCCTGTCACTACATGCTCTTGTAAAAGGGTTTTCTTCAGGTACTGGAAGGCCACAGTTAGGTAACCCCACAGCCTTCTTTTTTCCAGGTGAGGAAATCCTTTTCTCTCAGTCTTTCCTTGTAAGAGAGGTGTTCCACGCCTCTAACCATCAGTTAAATCAAGCAAATACAGAAGTAATGAAACAAACTATATAAATGTACATTTTGCATTCTTTAAACATTTAAAAAGCTAACAAAAAATTTACCCGATAATATGCAACGTTATTCAAGTGAATTCTGTTTTCTCACTATGCAGTTTGTTTATATATATGCATAAACACACTTTTTTCCTATTAGGAACAAATTCTAAATATGACAATAGTTAAAATGTGTTAGGTTTCCAAAGGATACAATTATGTTGTCTACTGGCAGACAGGTGCTATAGTCATGAAGTCTTTCTCCGTATGTAAATTTCCCTTCAACATTTGTCTTGATTTCAGGTCTTAGTTCCTCTTTAATTCGTTAAAGGAGAATAATGAAATATTGTTTGGAGGTTCTCCCCAGCACTGTTGCCCTGGCTGAATTTCTCCTCCCTCTAATAAATGGGAACAATTTGTCCACGAGATACCCTGAGAAAATCTTTATATTTTAATGGAAGTCACTCAATATGAGATTAGTCTAAGCTATCAAAAGACAAAATGAAATTTTTTACCTCTCACCTTAGCACCTTTTATCTAACTTTTCACTTTAAATATGAGACATCTCGACTTATTCCTCTGTGTGTCTAAGCCCAACTGCGAGTAAAAGACACTTCCTAAAGTAATTTCTTGAAACTTTGACCTAATTTCTGTGCTAAAGTTTCATATTTTTAAGTTTGTCATACTCTACTCCAACGCACCTCACTTTTTCAGGCATGCAGAGTGAGGAGAAAAGAATCTCACACCACCTTCTGAAAGAGAATCTGATAAAGATGATAAAAAAAGTTTGATAACATTAATATAATTAAGGCAAAAATATGCAATGGTATGTATTTTGAAATTTCTTGCTCATATTATTTCATGTCAAAATGTGAGTTTGTTAACTATTCTACTTTGATGCATATTAATCAAGTGTCATTTTGAAAGTGCTGACTGAAAAGCAAAGAGCTGTGTTTAACAGACATGCTCAAAAGAGCAAATGGCTTTTAGAAAGGTAAATCCTATGCATCTCCAGAGAAAGTCACATAATTTGGGGGAAAAAGTTATCTTTTCTAATAGTATCTTCTGTTTAATTTTCTTCTGATTTTTCTCTTTGACGACCATGTGACCTGGTGATTACATCTATACAAAATTGCTTCATATATTGGTCAGGTTCATCTATAACTTCTAATATATCTTTATTGGTTTTCATGAACAGACATGCCAGAACAAACCCAAATTTCCTATCTAGTGCAGTATCTGTACCATGTTTGTAAACAGACAAATGCTGATACACCAAACCTTGCAGTTCTTAACTCCATAAAGGTTTAAGGTGCTGTATCTGCTTTGCAAAAATTAGGACAGTTTTTAAAAAAGGTTTGTTAAGTAGGTATAGTTGGAAACCTTGGATGAGCCTTTAAGTACATGAAATCATCATCAGTTTGAAACATATATTGTCTGGAAATTTATTAAAATTTCCAGCTATACCAATCTGTCTAACAGAGGATATTAACTCTACCTATAAATATTCTCCTGTGCTCTTTAGTATGGGTATTTCTAGTTTTGAATTCATTTTACAGGGTTCATAATTGATTCCTTTTAAACACTTTCTTAAAACTTACTACAATGTATTTTGTTAGCACAGCAGAGTATTCATCTCCCTAGTGGGAAATGCATTGTTTTCATTGCTAGAAATCAGAAATGGAGATAAAAGAACTTATTTAGAAGACCTTCCATGTTAAAAATCTTAACATGATAAAAGCAAGTTGAAAGGTAGGTATCTGAGAGTAAGACTGGCTTTTAAATATTTCTCTATAACACCCCTTATATTTTCAAGACATCTAATTAACATGTCCATTAGAAAATTATATATTACAGATGTGATTGGCACAATGAGCCAGGGTTCCATGTTTTATCGATCCATTACAGCTAAGTCTGCATATAAAGAAAAGTACCATTTACAGTTACCTTAAGATCAGGACATTACTAGCTTCATTCAAATACATACATATTAATACACATATTTGCATTAAGCAATAAAATATAAGTTGTACATGCTAAAGCAAGCTCATTGTTTAGGCTTAACATAAGCAAACTTTGCATCTTAAGCATAAAATCAGTCAAGGCAATTGTCAAGGGCAATTATCCCTGTATGATACTTTCCTGTGCAATATTAACACTTCTATATTACTAAAGCTTATTTTGTAATTTAAGAACTAATTTTTCTTTATTAACTTAATAAAACATCTTGAATATTAATATTTAAATAACTGTGTACTACTCATCTTTAGGCTGAACTCTTATCAATATCAATCTCTTAAAATTTTAGTTTTCTGAATCTTCTACATCAGCACAAAACTTGAGGCAAGGGAATTAAATCAGATTTGCTACACTGAAACCTCTCCTCACTTATGCCAGTAATCCTGATGTAGCCTTTGGGCACTTGTTTCTTTCTTTTCAGGGGAGAAAAAAATTCTTTAATAAAGATTATTATGTATTTATTAATTGAAAAACTCTGAAAGTTCAGTGGGATAATTTAAAAAAAATTAAAGATGTAAGACATAATTGATAATACAGAGGAATGTGTAATAAAATGACAGAACTCTGCTTTTTTGCTTCCATTGTTTGAAGTTAAGATAAACATGCAAGGCTATAGTACATTTTGCATTGTGTTTCTAGGTTTTTGTTGTTTGTTTGTTTGGGTTTTTTAAAGTGCAGATTTCTCCAGCATCACCTATCCCAGTGGAAACAGCAACTAATTAAAATTGCTATCATCAGTAAAATCACATGTTCCCTCCTTGGAATGTGAAGCAGGACAAAAGCTACAAAGGCCACAAATATGTACTGAAACATTTAGCAAAAATGTGATAACTAGCAACCAAGAAAATTGGAGTTTGTTAACTGCTTTTAATTCACCCAGAAATATATAGGGTTTTGCAAGATTAAACCAAGGACAAGGCTATCAATCAGAGATTTACTCAGGTTGTTCATCAAGCTTTTGAATTCATTTGTTAAAGAACAAAATTTTATCACAAGAGAAAATGGTATTTCTAGGAAATGAGGGAGTTGATTCACCAGAAAAAGACATTTATCCCTCCTATTCCTCCAAAATCTTCACCAGGGTGGGGATTCCATGGACTGTCAAGCTGAATTTTTCAAGTACAGTCTAGAACTAGAGATGTAGGGACCCGCCAGGCCCTTTACTAAGAGCAGGAAATCTCCATTAGGGGCCCTCCTGCTGCTCTCCACGGCACACCATGCCAAATTTGCAAGGCCCCTTTGCCAGCAAGGGGGAAGTCAACCTTGCCAGCAAGCCACATCTAGTGATAAGCACACTTAGATATTTACAAAAATGCCTGATAATTCACTTCCTTCATTATGGAGAATTGCAGCCTGATATCCATGTTAACAGGAATGATGCACTCACTTCAGTGGTATCCACCATAGAGTAAAAATACCTGTCAGCCCATTACAGCCACCCCCTTGAATGCCCTTGGGTCACAGGGGTTGAGGAAACCAGCGGACCACCAAGATGAATTAGTGTGGTGATGTGGTGACAGAAAATACTGAAGGTGTAATATCACTGTTATCTGAAATATTCATTCTCTATCTGAACCACTTTTCTCCACTGTGGCTGTCACAGAGCAGTCTGAGAGAAGACAGCTTACATGAACTATAAAATTCCTACCTCACATTTGGAAGGCACTATGTTTATTTCCAAAAAGCATATGAGAGATATATATGGATTAAAATACAAGTTAAATATTTGCCAGAAACTATTGACCCATTTCTAACAGAGTAGAGGGAATATCTGGCGCCATGTAGGATCAATGCTCAAAATTTTGTTTTATGGGCTAAGATGAAGAGCACCTTACACAATCTTTGGAGGTGATGAATGAAACATTTTATAAATATTCTTTTCCAAGTTTTTTCGTGTCTTAGACTCCTTGCAACTTGATTTGAGTAAGATGAAAAAATCAAATGAAAAGTCTATATAGAAGTCTATGTAGAAATACCAAACGTTTTATAGAATGGAATCATAGAACCATAGCATCTTCAAGGCTGGAAGAGAACTTTAAGGTCAAAATCTGCTCCATAACCTTGTTGGGCACTGAGGTCAGGCTGACAGGTCTATAGTTCCCTGGATCTCCATCCTGCGCTTCTTGTGGATGGGTGCCACACTGGCCAGCTTTCAGCCATCCAGGACCTCCCCATTAGCCAGGACTGACAATAAATGACGGAGAGCAGCTTAGAGAGCTCTTCCACTGGATCTCTCATCACTCTAGGATGGATCCCATCTGATCCCATAGACTTGTGAGCATCTCAGTGGCACAGCAGGTCACTAACTACCTCCTCCTGGATTTCAGGGGACCCATTCTGCTCCCCACCCCTGTGTACCAGCTCAGGAGGCCAGGTGCCCTGCAAATAGCCAGTCTTACTGTAGAAGAGTGAGGCAAAGAAGGCATTAAGTACCTCAGCCTTTTCCTTGACTTTGGTGACTATGTTCCCCCCACATCCAATAAAGAATGGAGGTTTTCTTTGCCCCTCCTTTTTGCTATTAATGTCCTTATAAAAACACTTCTGTGTATGAGAACCTGAGAAATTTTGTTTAAGAATTTTTTTTTAATTTAAAACATTCTATGGTGTTGGGAAAGATGTAGCTTTTCCTGAGTCAACAGTAACTGTAGAATTACAAAGACTGCTGAATTTAGAAGTTATGTGGAGATCTCAATTAAAAACCCATTGGAACCAATGGAAAAATCTTTTGCTACTCCAGAAAAGTAGCAAAAAAATTTGGTTTCATTATTCAGAAAATTACAATTAAATATTTATTTAACTTATTTACATCTTAAAAGTGACATTTGAGGATATTTTATTAAACTGCTTACATTTAATAGTTAAGGAAATATGCTACCCTTGGAATAATAAATTAGGTGCTAAACAGTCATACACCTAAAATCTAGCAGCAATTTAGTGGAAAGCTAATACAATAGTCAACCTACAGCAAATATGGCAAACTCCAGATATTTCTACCAAATTATCTCTGCTGTAACAAAGTTAACAGGACAGCCCCCCAAGGCTGACCAAAGATAAAAATATGCTTCAGCTTTCAGAGTCACTATGGAAATATTACTCACTATGAAAATTCTGTAGAAAGATTTACAAACAGCTTTTTTTTGTCCTCTGAGCAAGTTACATATCTGCAAATGTAGACTGAATGATAAAAAACCCATCTACTTATCCATTAACTTAGCTGATTTGAATGCTGATAAATGAATAGCAGAAACATTTGCATTATTATTTAATCTGATACTAATGTACAGTAATGGAATGAGCTCCATTTTGTATCTCTGCTGAAAAGTCAGTGGAAGGAGGTGCAACAGAAAGTCAGAGACATTAAATGTGTTTGTAAGCTTATTTTCATACAGAAGTAAAACAATGAATAAGTGATTAGATAACTCCTATTCCAAAGAAATGAGCAAAAACTTAGTTCTGTCCACTGTCTGTGAATACCTTCTTGATTGTCCTGTCTGGAATGCATCAATCTTCCCCGATGTAGTAAACACGTGGCTTTAAAAGAATGTATTAACACTCCTCACTGATGTTTATTGGATAGGTTCCCTTCTCCATTTTGTCTCCTTCCAACACATTTAATGCCTTACACCTGGATCTAAGGTAGGTTTTGCTCTTCCCAGGACTTTTAACAAAAATTCCAGCTCGAATGGAGGAAGAAACCTTTTTTAAAGCTATACAATACTGACAGCAAAATATTGTTCAGTGTTTTTTATAGGTCAAGGCAGAATTCTATGCAAAGAGGTTATTTTTCTATTGTACATAGAAGAAGACTTCCTTCAGGGTGATTTTCTTAGGTCGTAAATATTTTAAGAATTTAAAGAGAGTTTTCATTTCTTCCACCCCCAGGTAAAACATAAAACAGATGCATGGCCCTACCTGCCACATTGCTGCTTGCCTCTTGGCACTCAGTGTTAGTGTAAAAGAGCACCTCATAAAGCACATACCTCTTTGTGTAATGTTGATTATGAGATCATAAACTTCCATGGTATTTTAAATATAAAATATAACACCATTCATTTTCCATTACATTTTCCATTTCTCTTTAGTTTATAGTGGTCTGTGCTGTATGTCCCAAAAATAACATATCATGTCATTTATGTCTCTTGTTTTCTTCCCCACAGCCTTCTCCAACAGGTGATTCCCTTCCCATTCAGGGGGAATTCAAGTTCTTCTCAGGAATGCAACACACATCCATGTCTTCAGATATGCCTTTGGATTGTAGGCAGCTAGACCTCTTCCATTTCCAGTTGCTGCTCTATTGTAAGTAGAAGTAGATGTTACCAAGGTTGAAACACAATTTTCATGCAGTTTATTTTTCCACATAAATGGGAATAATACCATTGATGAGGCAGAAAAATTATTTTCTACTGATTATAGAGCAGACATTTTATAATCTGTGTGAATCATTGTGGCCTGTGTTTTCTTTCATCTTCTTTGCTGGATGTTTGAATAAAGCATGAAGCTGATGAGGAGTGCACATCAAAGCAGACTGCAAGGGTTGCTGCTGGGCAGCCTTCTGTCTGCCTCACAAGCCAGACACTGTGAAAAGAAGTGGTGCTTGGGTCAACCATAAGCAAAGGGAAGGGAAGAATCCCTACTGCACATGTCTAGAGCATGTCTAGCGCAAAACTGAGCACACAGAATCACAGAAATGCAGAATGGTCAAGGTTGGAAGAGACTACTGGAGGTCATTCAGTTCAAATGACCTGTTCAAGTAGGATCCCCTAGAACACATTACTCAGGGTTGTGTCAAGACTGTTCCTGAGTATCTCTAGAGAAGGAAACTCCTCAACTGCTCTGGCAAAGCTGTTCCAGTGCTCAATCATCTTCAAAGCAAAGAAGCTCTTCCTGATGTTCAGGAGGAACTTCCTGTGTTCCAGTTCATGCCCATTGCCTCTTGTCCTGTTGCACAGCACTGAGAAGAGCCTGGCTCCATCCTGTTGGCACCCACTCTGCAGACACTTATATAGACAGGCAGGATTGATTCTGGTTTGTGTTTGAATGAGGATCTGGATGACTTTGTGAGACCTTCTTTAAACTTATTTTCGTTGATACAATGGCAGACAGAGTTCTGTGCTGTGTTTAACTGTCCCGTGACGTGAGGTTGGCTGTAGAGCAAGTAGGTCCCACACAGTCCTTCCTGGGCATGTGTACCACACCCACTTGTCTGTCCTGGGCTATTTCTACATGTATGCAATAGTGTGAATGAAATAATTTATCCTGAGCTATCTCTTCACATAGGCAATAGCTCTCCTGGCAGTTTCCTGCCCACCTAGGGGCATTAAAGCTGGCACCTGGGAATATGCTGTGCCCCACAAGCATGGGGCCCTGTGAGGCAAGGCATGCTCTGGAGGAAAAGCACCTTGCTGATAGCTGGTACCAGAGGAGAAGCCCTTCAGTTCTGAGCCTAAGAGACACAAAGGAATCTGAAACTCCACACAAGGAACACACTTATCCCTAACTGGACAAATGCCAAGGGTCATAAAGACTTCTGCACTGGGAATAACACTTTTCTCTGCTTTGCTTCTAGGGCAGTATGTGAAGGAGCACACAAGCATCTCAGCATACAGTGTTGATTATATATGCAGGATGCAGTGATTGATAACAAGATTTCTCCAGATTTTTGTTTTTTAACCCTAAAAATACCCAAAAGTTTGAAAGAATTTCAGAACTTATTATAAACTGAGAGCAGCTATGTTCTATAATACGTAGCTTAGTGAATTCCCCAAGAATGCTGAGGTAAAATATTTCTAGCATCCCCTTTGCAGGTGTTGTTTGTAAGAGTTTTCTCAAGATCTAAAAACCTCATGGGTGTAAAGTCCATATAATATTAGCATATTGCAGCTCTGAAGGAAAAGAAAGGATGGCATCCTACAATGAATTTGACTGGCTAAAAAATGAAAAGAAGTTGAATTTTTCAACATCTCCAATATCTATAAAAGACTTTGAAGTACAACTTCATTCCTAGCCTCTGGATGCGTTCTCAGTTCTGAACTTCAATTTTACACAGCTGTTCAGGAACAAAACATTAGAATCAATGTTGCTGTGTTTTACAGCATGAATGGAAGAAAAAAGGAACTATGGAAGAAAGAATTACCTTGAAAAATGGTGTGGTCTTTTGTGGATGGCATTTAAGCTTAAGACATACATTTAATGTGTTTTTGCACCTCTACAAATACTGAGGGACAGAAACTGGTCTAAAAGCTTATTTTCTTTGTTAGATGTCTCTATGTAAAATGATCTACAGAATGCTGCTGTGTTATTGTTAGACAGAACAATATGTCATGAGGCTTGGGAAATATTCTAATTTCAAACATTTCATCATGTTTATTTTCTCTGTTATGCAAATCTTTAGATAATGAAAAGAAACCCTGCATAACAGTTTGTGGTAAGTCAGCAATATTTTTTTTTCCATTGTTCTTCAGTTTTTCTTGCCAAAACCTCTTGACTTTGTTGCATTCATATATTCTTGAAAACATTAAGCGATGAGGAGAAGCAGTTATCTGTCATGAAGAAGCATCAGTTTATCTTGTTATCCTATTACAGTGTTTTCATGTCTGTTAGGAACTAATTTTTAGCATTACTCCTACATATTTGGTGACTGATGAAAAGAGCTGAATACACTTTGCATTTCCTGTGGCTGAATGAATAAAAGGTAGCGTATGTTTTTAAGATGTAGCAACAGATATTACAGGGTCTTTGCTTTTTACCTATACATACAATCCTAACCCTTTTGAAATCAATGTGCATCTTGCCATTGCTTGTAATGAAGATAGAATTTTATCCTTTACTTTACAGAATATAGCAAATTTCTTGCTTTATTACCAGCTATATTTTTATAACTTTCTTGGGCCCCAAAAGTGTGCTATGCATTATTATTTTAGTCGAGTAAAGCATCTTGTGCTAAAAGATGGAGGAATGATTTTAGAAGTTTCTTTTTACAGCTTTAAATATTTCAGGATGAGTAGAGGAGAAGTAGCATATCTGTTGAAGAAGCCTGGCTGAACTACAGAAAACTGATTCATGTGAAACTAATTTTGTGCCTCTCCTGTCCCTGACGTGGATACACAGCATAGGAGTTGTGTGAAAACATCCCTACCAAATGAGGGGAAAATGCATACTTTCTCTTACAGAAAAAAAGTTAAAGCCTTCCATATGTTTTTTGTACCAAAACCTGACAGGGGTATTGCCTAAAAAACAAGGCCAAATACATTTAAATTCCATTATTATATAACTTAAAACTCAGTTATACTGAAAAATGTTTAGTTAATTTAACAACAGCATGTCAAAAACACATTTGTTACATTTAACTCTAACAACAAAACAGCTGCTCTCTTAACTGAAAAATGTAATTCTACACTTCATTTCTTTTTTTTACTGTGCTATGCCCAAACTAAAATAAATACATAAATTAAAAAATTGCACTGTTTTTGCTGTTGTCATGTTCATCGTACTTAGTAATTTTTCTTACTGTTGCCAAATTGTGGGACAGCTCCCTCTAAAACAACAGGGAAAAAAAAAAGAGAAAGAAGATGAGTAAGTCTGACTTGGCTGAATTCAAACACCTGCAGTTGGTTTTCAATCCATACTTCATCTAGTTATGCGATTAGCATCTGTATATGTATTTCCCTATTTTAAAAACTCTTCCCTTTTTGCTGCATTCATACAGCCAGCCTTCCTGTGGCCATGAACCAAGAAGAGAAGCCACAACAGGGCCTGAAAGCAGTACTTTTCAGAGTTTACAGAACATGGGCTTTTCCAGTGAATGGTGAGAGAGAAGCACTCCTGTCCCATCACAAAGCAGTGTGGAGGCAGCTGTGAGTCTCACGGATGCTTTGACCCAGATTACGGGACAGAAGATGCTATTTTTTATCCTGCAAGGCTGTTGAAAGGAAAGACATTTCTCTTGCTGAATAAACAGTAATTGCAGAGGTGTGTAGTGATATTCATTAGTCAGTGGGAAAGAAGAATGTAGAATTAGTCTGTGCCTGATGGATTGAGCCAAAACCCAGCTAACCCAGCTGAAAAACTGATGTAGTTGTGTAGGAGAGATGATACTTATTCTTGGAATAGCCAAAAACAATCAGAAAAAGAAAAAAAAAATCTCATTTTTAAAGAAAAGCTCCAAATTGGACATTTTTCTTTGTGAAAGGTTTATGAATGTGGTTTTTTTTAGACCTTTTTTTTTCCCAGGGAACAGTGAATGCAAATTTTATAAATTCAATTTTAAAAAAATTCCATGTGTCAGCTACTCCACTCTGTAAGTCTTAAAAAATACACCACATTCTGTTATCAATGCTCATGTAACTGTTTCTCTTTCTTTCTATAGCACGTGTCTCTGAATACCTATATTAGTGTGAGGAACAAAGCTAACATACATTTTATTTTTTCCCATACCCTCAGGTAGGGCTGTTCCTCCACGAGGCAGTACAAGATCTGGGGAAGGTAAAGAAAGGCGTAAGTGAGACTGTGAAGAGAATGAGCTACTTAGTTGAATAAATAATTACATAAAGTAGGACACAAGATAAAAGACATGAATCTGTTTAAGTATAGTTTGTAAAGCAGAACTAGTTTATATCCCTAGCTGAATTAATGATGATGGCCAGTGAATACCAAGGGAACTAGAGGCTACTGCTGTGGATGAAATAAAGGTCTGATTAAAAATCTGTTTTAAGGAACAGATCCTGTTCGTTTTGACAGGTCCCAGCTAAATTGTCTCCCTGTCCATACTATATATAGAATTCCCATATGTCTTCAGGTAGGCACACAGAAAGGAGTGGGAATTTTTCATATTGTGAAACATGGAAAAACCTTTCCCATATTTACAGAATAACCCTTTTAAGCATGCACATTGTACAGTTATGCAATGTTTCACCATAACTATGTGTTCTAAACATACCTTAATATAGATTCAAACACTCAAAAAGAGCTCAACACAAAATGCTTACATAATGCAACATTGGACACTATTTCAGCACTCAGTGAATCCCAAAGAGTTTTGCTGGACATTGCTTCAGTGGAAGACAGCCAAGAAAGGGTCATCTAGATCCTCTTAAAAATATGTTTATAAGCTAAAATCCTGGTTGTGGTGAACAGTTGTGGGGTGTGAAATATTCCATGGCCAAAATTGTGGGTGGTTTCTCCAGCCACAACTCAGGAAAGGCAGTACTCAGATAGTGAATATTGGCCTAGGTCTGCTTATAAATACTATGCATACTTTGGGACAGCAAGTTTGTGAAGTCTGTCCTTACCAATAAATGAGGATATTTCAGCATCTGAAATTTTTGTTGACAGAGATGGATTGTACAGTGATGTATGGAGCTCGGAGATGAGTCAAGAATTGCCACGTGGCTACAGCAAGTCCAGAAGAAGCAGACTGCAGTTCAGAAGAGGGGAGCTGGCAGAAAGTTGGAGAAAAGAAGAATTCTAGTAGATTCAAAAGAGACCTGGATCAAGGTCAGAAGGTTTCTAATGAATAATTGAATGCTTTGGTTAATTTTATTTCTGTTGCCCTCCAGAATTATGCATTGTTCTTCAAAAATAATGGGATATTTTATTCAAGATGTTCAGAGACTGAGTTTTGCTATGGCATATTTTCGCAAATGTTTTAGTTTCTCTTTTTTTTTCCCCCCTCTGAGTAACTCTGCTATCTTTTACCCCAAATCCACATTTGCACATACAGCATTACTTTCTTTAATTATAGTATGAAATGTACCTGCTGAAGAGTTACTCACTCATATTTTGAGTTGCCAACTGAAATGGTTACACTTTCCTCAGTATTTGTCTTTCTTGCCCAAACCAAGTGACCAGGTTAGTTTTGCACATTTGAGGGTAACTGTTGCAACTCAGTTAGACTCTTGCAAGGAGAACCGTAAAAAGAACCCTCCCAGTTAATTGCAGTATATTAACTTTGCAAAAAGAGAGGTTTAGTCAGTGTGCCCATTTGCCCTTTAGATCTGATAGCCTGCCAAAACATTCTGTCTACTTTTGATTCTCTACCTCTGCACAGACCCTCAGTGACACTTTCCACCTGAGTTCTGTTTGTCACAGAGAGTGAAGATGATAACTTAGTCAGTTCTCAAAAGTGAAATCAGTGTGTCAGATCTGGGTAACTTAAGTATGTCCAGAAAGCCTCAGACTTAAAAACTTCAATAAATTCTCACATTTCATTAGGTATGCCAGACCTATCATTTGTTTTGACTTTGTCATCTCACCACGGGAGGAGTATACTGTCATTTGTCTGCAATGACTGTAATTAATGCCTCAGCTCCCAGTTCAGTCTTTGGAGGGCTGTGACTGGATAATACAGTCTCTGCAGTGCACTAAGAAAATCATGTATCTACTTGTCCAAAATGACAGTACAGCTCCTATATGCTATCAGACATTTGTTTGTATTCACTCAAGTGAGTTTTTAGGTTGATCTCTGTCTAAGCAACTTGTTAAGTGATTCATCTTTATTTTCCTAGTTGCTAACCTGTGTGCTGTGCCAATTTTTTTCTCAAAATTTCCATCATCTTATAAATGACTTGATTGTTTTCTGGCTTCTGGGGGAAAGAAGTATAAAATCATTTTTTTAGACATTTTCTACTATCAAAACAGTGTGTATCACATTCGCTGAAGTGTATGCTGAAGATACACGAAACAGAATGAGTTGATAAATGGGAGAGACAGTCCCTACAGAAATTACCACCATTGAGATGTCATTCTTACTTATCAGATATTTGAATAACAATAGTGATTATATAAACATGTATGTGTGTGGCTTCTTCACATCCACTATTAACAATGCAGAAAATAACTCTTATAGTCTTATTACTATGCATAATACCAATGGTAGGCAATTAACACTACTTGCCTAAAAGATTCTGTGATTCTATGATAATTGTTGGAAAGGGATTCCAGACTTAATGACTATTTCATCACTTCTGTATCAGCAACCACTGCAGTAAGGGCTTTATGTGAGAAATTAGCAGATGGCATTGTGAATTGCATTTATTCTGCTGTTGGGTTTGTATAATGTCCTGCTCATCTGTTTCCATTGGGTGCTTAACATGCTCCTCATGTGTTTCATATCTGACTTTTCATTTGATCCCTTCAAATCTCTCAGCAATACAGTGAAACTTATTTGATACCTTGAGAGTGAAAAAAGAAAAGCAGAAATTAGAACTTCTGGAGGGCAGAAGGTTCCTTAGAGAGCTGCTCTGAGAGGAACAGTGCTACAGGAGCAGACCCTACCAAACCATGCAGCACCACTTGCAAGGCTTTTCAAAAAAGGGTTAAGAAGTGAGCAGGATGCTGCTGTGCTTTTATTACCTAATTATACCTGTTCCTGAAACAATCCCATTAAGCCCAGCAACATTGTTACTGAATCTTTAGTTCCACAGTAGTACCAAATTTCAAAGCAAAACAAGCACCCCAAAGGAACACAAATGATACAAGAGTATTAGTCAGGGAGCAGAAAAAAAGCGCAATGGATATTTGAGAACAATGAGATCTCCTTATTATATACCCATGAAATTAACATAGTGGGAGACTGGGAAAAGAATGGAAGAATTAGTGTGTGATGAGTGTGCTGTGGTTAGTACTCCCTTCAAAAATTTATGTAGTTAAAATTATTGGCAACTACGTACCAGATAAAAATATTTGTAAAATTAAAACACAAAACACAGAACTACTGCAACAATATCTAATAAAAGAGGGTGCTGTCTATGAATGTAGACATGTCTAATACTTGATTTGAAATTATGCAACCAGTATTATTCATTATTATGCATTACCATACATTACCTGTTGGAGGCATCAGTTATGTCTCCACAAATGTCCTATTGGTTTTTCCTACCAAGTGAAATGCAGGGATGTAAGTCTGAGCTAGGAATGGGAAAATAAAATGTGATGAATTGTGAGGTGCATGGTCTCCATCATTCTTTAAAAAAAGACTCAATGAAGCAACAACAGAGATGAAGAGAAATAGAAAAACAAGTAGTGTGTGTCACAATACCTTACATCAAGTGTTTAATGTAGGCACCTACATTGAGAAAGTCAGCTAAACACCTATCAAGGTATAAAAGAGAAACAAGCACTTCTATAGCAGCTTTCCTCTTATCCTAATTTAGATATATGAATTCTGGTTGTTTATAGAGGTGGGAAATGAATTCCACGGTTGATAGTTATCTTTTATATATTTTCAGCATCCTATCTATTGCATTTGATTCAACAAGATTTATGTACCCACAAGAATAAATCATAAATAACTCTGCTCACTTCCATTTAAATAACCATAAAAGCTTAGTTCAGCGTATGTGCTGGACAAAAGTACAACAGAGAGAAGAAGGTATATAAGGAGAAAATTATTTACAACAGAACAGCTCAAATGGTTGGTGTGCATGAAATGGAAAGCAAGACATTTTCAAGGACAGACGGTTATCCAGGGAGGAAGCAAAGCCACGAAGACTAAGAGAGAAAAATAAAAATTGTGGAGAGCTATCAGCACAATATAAAGATGATCTCCCAAATTTTAATCTTGAGTTCAGTGGTTCGAAAACATCACTGTTTTAATAGTACTGGACAGGGAACTGTATAGGAATATAAAGTAGTTTCCAAACATTTGAGTCAAAAAAAACCATGAATAAATTCAGTGATATTTATTTGTTAAAACTGATCTATTGCCATGTCATCGAGCTTTATTTAGTCCCTATTGTCTAAATGATGTCTCCTATCAGTGTTATCTGTGATGTTTAACATTACTCTGTAATTTTGCTCTTTGGTTAACCAAAGAGCACGTTCCAGAGCTATCATTAATATGCACACTATGCAGTTTACTTAGATCAGTACAAATAGAAGCAAATGTCACTTAATTCGGAACAGTTCTGCTGTAAAAGCAGTGTGAAAGTATTCTGAAAAATAATGATTAAAAATTAGAAGTAGTTTATTCAACCAAGCAGACAACATGTTTATTCATATTCATAACTTCATTAGTGCTTGAGTTAAGTATTGCATTTCTTTCTTGTGTCTTGTGTGCATTTGTGAATCAATACAGCTCTGGGAATGTAAACTAGATGCTATCCCAACTTTTATGTCATTAATAGAATAAGTGCCTTAATTGAACTTCAGCTATCTAAAAGTTAGACATCTAGACTGTTCAATTCAAGGCATCTAGGTTTTGTCAATAAACGTTGAACATCTCAGCTTTCTTATCCCTGCTGCTTCAAGCACCTGTCCTCTGGAGGATTTCACTGCTATTAAGGCTTGATTGAATGACAAGCTTTGACTAACCTTAAAGGGTTGAAATTAAGTGAGAGAAGTCTCTCTTAGATTGTCATTCTATAAGCTATTGGTTTATCACTGTGCTATTTCAAGCCATGGAAGAGATGGGCTGTAGATTGTGTTTGTAAAGGTTCAGAGTTAAAATTCATCACAAGACCAATATATATCTGAATTAGATGACAAAAAAATGAAGTCAGTCTGACATGATGGTATTTGAACTCAGTGAGTAAATTTGTCATTAAAAAAAAGCTCCAAGTTTTTGTTTAGAAGTTGCAAATGTACAACACATTTTTGTATAAACACTCTTTTGAGTAAAAGTTCAGAAGATGCATTTTGTGGACTAAAATATAAAGAAAAAATAAGTACAGTGAAGTCCAAGCAAAACTTTTTGAGCAGGCCAAAAATATTCTTACCTTTGCAGCAAATATAGGAGAGTCAGATAACAAGACAGATATGTTTCTGCACATATCAACACCTGGTCATCCTCACTGTAGTATCCATCACTGTAATTCCATTTTGCATCTAATGATCCTGTTCTAGAAACATGTCCTCATGGAAACATATGGAAGGTGGCTCCAAAGCCAAGTTGGAAACCTGGCACCTTAAAGACAAGAGATCATCACATTGTACTTCAGTGCCTCTTTCAGGGGAACAGCAGCCACGCAGGCAACAAGCAGAAGAACATGGTGCTAACTACAGCAGTTTTAAGGAAGAAATTTCTTAATTCAGGCTGAGTTAAGAAATGTACTGCTAAAGCAATGACTTTATGCACTGTAATTTCCTCAAGATCAGACTTTTTAATGTTCAGTAAGTAAAAACACTGGATTAAAGTAACCCCTGCTGCTCAACAGTAAAAACTGTGCCAGGGCAACATATTTCTCTTAAGACCATAAAGCTTATGTTGTTTTTATGGTATCTTAAACTGCACATATGACAATATGACAATATTTCAGTTCTAAAGATCCTGTAGCTCAGTAAAAGTTTTCTACACATTAAGTTGCAGGTTAATTTATGTTTCAGAATGCAGGCGTGATTTCATTAAATACTTCAAACATCAGAAGAGGAGAAAGAACAAGTTTTGCTGTCTCTGGCGATGCCTTTGGAGAGAACTACTGGTACTCAAATAGTACAATTATTGTCAGGGAGATTTCCTTGTTCGGTCAAATTGCTCCTACCATGACACCTGGATACTTCCACCACTCCTCTGCTCCTTCCAGTTTCCAAACCACACCTTCTGTCCATATTTTCATTAACAACTTTATCATCCTCTCTAACTGAAATATTATTTCAAGTAGGCCCTTGGCCTGCCATTTGCATGTGATTGGCTGGATGGGCACCAAGGCCACTAAACATACGTGTTTCATGTAGGTTTTTGGGGACTTGAGTGCTAAGGACCAAAGGTTTGAGGTTTTCCATACACTTTCAGCAGTTTGCCCTTGGTAACAAGTTGGTTGTGCCTACCCTGCCTGCCATCCCCTGTGGCACCTTGATGCCTGTTTCCAAAAGTAGCAACATACAAAAAATACCTTCCACCAGCCACTGATTACTATAAACTAGGAAATGGCACCTTGGAAAAATCATATTTTTAACATCATAGGTTGTTGTTCCCCAGCATGACGTCATCCCCAGGATTACAATATTCAGGGCTTCCATAAAGGTTTTGTTAGGACAATAAAATAGCAACCATCAGCTTTTTTCTCAAAAAAAGTCCTTCTGGCTGCCAGGGAGAGTGCAGTAACTACACTTTCTGATGTACATTCAAAAGTCGATGTCAGCACTTGGGTTCAAGGTCCTTGCAGAAGTGGGTTTCACCAAATGACAGGGATCTGCTGAGCCCGGGGAACCTGAAGGGATTGTTTTTCTCTTCAGTTATCTGAAACATTTATTGGTACGATTTTGTGTTTCTAATTCATTGCTTCACAGGAGTAAATTTTCAGGGTGGAAATGGTGTTAAGAAAATTACCACTACCTTGAAGTCATTGAATTGAATTGACTCCACTGGGAGAAGTGATAGCTTGCTAATGGTTGATATATACCTTAATTCTCCTGCACAGCCACCTAATCTTTTCCTCTTTCTTTCTAAGGAATGCTGTAGTTACCCATCATAACTGCTAATGCTTTTTTTAAATTTCTGTTTGTCTTTTCAGTCATGTCTACTACTCTATTTATATTTTTGACAGCAAACACTTCAGAGACTGAGTTATTTTAAAAACCCTGTTTTCTCCATAGTTGCTAGACTTCACTGTAACATGCCTCTGGCTCCTTTGGTTTTTTTTATTTTAACATTATTTTTTATCACATTGTGTGAAATACGAGTTATTTCTAGCTCTTCCTGCCACATGGACAAAAGTTTAGGAAATGTGATTTTTTTCAGCCAAGTTGTTGTTGTTGTTGTTGTTACAATAAGGCCTAGCATCAGCAAGTTAAATTTTCTGTTTTGGCTACAAATTTACATCAGTTTCTCTTTACTACTACTGAGGACAACATATCTGATGTGGAATTTGTCTGGACTTAACGTTAGGCTGAGTCTCAGCTGGCAGAGCAAGCAGTAAAAGGGTGAGGGAGGCATCTCCTCTATCAAATAGCAATTCTCCAAGAAATAAGGAGCCAGCAAAATTATCTCATATCTGTTCCTCTTGAAGGGCACTGATACAGCATAATGTTGCAAGGCCTTTCTATAGACTATATTTGCTTTTTAAGAGCGGTTAGTAAGTGACATTAGTGGATGCCTGGGCATCATCCCTCCTTCACGGATTATCCTATCCCCAGTCCCAGTCATATACACACACGTGCTTTGCAGAGAGCCCAGATGAGATCTAATGCTACCCAGTCTGTCTTTGCATCATGCGTGACCTTTATATACATGCACAAACCCCTCTTTATTTCATGTTGACATTAGCTCTGGCCTTCACTGAAAACCTCCTAAGTAGGTTAAATCTCAGACAAACTGCTTCCTGCTTCAGTCTTGCACCTCAGCACCTTCAGGTTGAGCAGTCCTTTGTAATATTAAGAAACGCATCTGCCTGTCTTACAGACCTCACCTCTCACAGCCCACGAGCTGTGTTTTTCTTTTGCCCCTGGCATTTGAGCCACAGTTTCTTGGCTCTCCCTTGAAGGCTGGTGGGGTAACCTTTGTCCCCATGTCTCTTACAAATAATGGCAGTGTCTACACATGCAGGTGGTTCCTGTGGTTCCTTTTGTATTGTTGGAGTCAGCTGAAGTTCTGCCTAATGTGTCAAACCCTCTTGTTCCTCCTTCCTTCACAAATTGGGTAAATTTACATCCTTAAGGGAGGGTCTTAGCTGAAACAACAAAATAGGCTGGTAATCTCCTAGAGGACACTTCAGATTTGGATTATTCCATCATTTCCTCTGGGTCATTAGGGTTCCTATCTTGGAGCTTGCTGGCTGTTGTGAATCCTAATGAACCAGTCCTATACACTAATGGTAACAAGCTTAGTTGCCTTAAGCAGTGTTACATGTTCCATTCCTTGAACTGGCTATCTCAGTCTTAGGCATTATTTAAGCACAAGTCTAAAGTCTGTTTCCTAAAGCTGATCCTTGTTATTACTGTGCTAATTTCAAAGACTATCTAGAAACACCTTCTCTTTCAAAATAATTTTCCTCAAACAGACAAGCCATCATGAGTAAATCCCACACAAGACCATGCCTGTCCTGACACCGTCTGGAATTTAACAAATTTAGCTGTCTGTAGTACAGCTGTTTAGATCTGAGCTTGTTTTGTAGATACCTTTTGTACTCAGCAGAGAAAAATAGGCATTTCTGGGCAGAGTTTCATCTCATTTAAATATAAAATAGGTCAGATGATTACACTCTTGGATTGGGGTGAAATGAGTCCAAATAAACTTCAGAGACTATTTCAAGGGCCTGATGCTAAATCTGGATGATGCAAATGTCACATAAGCTTCTGCCCCAAGTAACTGAAAATACATAGTCACTTCCTAATATCTACTAAGAGTGACTCACAAACTGCAATAAAGAAACAGGCAGTGAGCTGCCACAAAGTCAGTAAAGCCCAGTGGTAAAAACCACAGGGAACTGGAGGCAGATAGGCTGTCTTTATTTACAAACAATGTAAGCCTCAGACAGACATTCCTAAGAGTGGGCCTCCTGCTTGGTGGTCAGTGACTGCAGCTGGGGCAGAGGATGACAAGCGTAACAGCAGGTCAGAGAAAGCAGCAGCATTGATGGTGAACAGCCCCTGCTGAGCCCTGGAGACAAAGCTGCACCTTCCCACTCTTACAACAGAAGTCAAGGTATCTTTGCTGCATAGAAGCAGCATTCATTCTCCCTAGATTAAAATTGCTAACTGGGCATGGCAGCTTGTTCTTAAAAACTTGATTCATCTATTTCCTCGGTGTAAACAGCTTTATTCTGTAAAAGAGGAAAGGGGGAAATTTCCTTTATCCCTGGGGGAAACGGTGTCCTACTTCTATCTAATGGCATCCGCAGAAATGCATGCAATAGCAAAAATCATTCCAAAGAAGAGAGAGGGAGTTTTAGGGCTCTGCTTAAAATGTGCAAAATTTTACATGTTAAAGGGCAAGGTTATTAAAAAATACTCAGCAGTTGCCCCCATTAAAGGAGTCCCTTTTTCTTGAATTCTGAAATCAATCATTAGTCATTCTTAATATCTCAGGCCTGATTCTCCCACAATTGCTTTAGTGCTGCTACTTTTATTTGGAGGTAGAGGCACAGCAGAATTGAAATGTATCAGAATTCCAATGAGAGGAAAGTAACAAGAGATCTGTGGTGTAAGTTAAGACACACCTCATTGACTGTTTGTAAAATCTAGGCTTAATCCATGACTGTTTTCTTTACAAAACAAAAATCACTATATATTGGCTTACCGACTAATTTGAATAATTTATTCTTCAGACTAGGCCTTTTGTGAAAGTGCTTCCTTTATGATCTTTACATGTAACTTGTTTGCATCATCCTACACCCAGAGAGACAGTTATAGTAGTTTTATTGGACATCTGTGTTGTACAAGATTATGCTTACTTCATTGATATCTGGGACAATCATTGATGCCTGGGACAATCAGGTTCACTGCTGAGGGTCTGATCCTAAAAGTCTCACCTCCCAGAGGACTGGACTCTTCAGCTCCTGCAAGTTACAATTGGTTCTCTTTATTTATTTATGTGCTGGAGTCCCTGAAGAATGACATGGTGCCGAGCTGGTCACAGGAGCATTGTGAGCCCAGTGGCCCCGGTGCCAGTGCAGGGGCTCAGTGGTCTGCCTGGGGGCTGCTGCAGCTTGGGGACTCACCTGAGCTTTGCTAAAGGCAAGTCCTCTACAGGCACAGGATAAAACTTCTTGGGATCATGACTTACTGAGCACTCACACTCAAGCCAGAATTGGGACCTGCGTCCTGTAGGGTCAGATGCTTCATTTAACTTCTCTGATGTTCTTATTCAATTCCTTACTGAAAGGATGTGGGTTTTCTATAGTCAGTCATTGCTGGGAGCGTGTTTTCAAGTTCTTAATTATGCAGGAATTATTCACACTATATACGCTTGTATGTTGCAAGTTTTTACGTTTCTTTCCAAAAGTTTTTTAGATGTACCAGATTACTTCATTTCCTAAAGGTCTAAGCACTCTAATACGTATGTGCGTCTTAGTCCCAGCTTGTCCCAACTCTACTGACATGCATGATCTGTTTTCTTTCACTTGTACATTACCACATGACATACGTGGGCATCCTTTGGAGAGCTATACATATAAGTTTAAATGCAAATATGTGTCATACAAGTTTTCGTTTCAGGATTTTCACTTGGTAAAAGTTTGATTTTCAAGGTGAAGGAAGACAGGCTTCATTGGTCCCTTCTGTACTGAGAAACACTGAAATTATATATTTGTTAGATTGACTCATTTAATGGGCAGAGCATGAGAAATCAAAGATATATTTCTTTATGGAGCTTGAGAGACACCCCTCCCTTTTTATTTTTTCCAGAACTTGTGATGTTGCGTGGTTCAATTACAAGAAAACTTCCAAGGTCATGGTTGGTGCATTGCCTCAGGAATCTAGTGCATTCAGAGGGAAGTTGGAAAGAATGTGTCTCTCAGGTATGCACTTCACCATCATTAACATCTACCAGACGTGCCTTAGTTAATATTCAACATCATCAAGTCACCTTATCACCTTGCTGACACAAGCTCAGAAGCTGTATTAGATTTACCATTACTTTGTGCATTATTTCCCGGAAGCCTATATTAGCTGCAGTTTTCCTTTCATACTTCCCCCTGTGATAATAGCAGGGCATGTTATATGCTGCATTTTCCTTGATTAATTTTATCTCTTTTTCAACAAATAGTGTTGCAACTCAGGAGCCAAAAGAATAGCTTAAACCATAAATACACAATATCACCAGAAATTTTCATTCTTTAAAATGGGAAATGTCACAAAAAAGATCTCAAAAAAAAAAAGAAAAAGAATATTTTTGAGGGTTTTTTGGTCCACTTAGCGCTTAATTTTACTTTTATATCTTTGCTCTATATTCTTGAATTGGAGAGAACAAGAATTTTCACAGTGTACTTGATCCAAAGCCCTCACGTTAGCAGTCTTCAAAGACGGTATTTTCCTGCTTGTTAGGATGTTTCTGCAGATTTTCAATGCAGAGCACTGTTTAATTTTAAATAGTCAAGTGACCCCAGATATGCTCTAACAGATTACGAACTTACCACTTAGAAAATAAGGTGCACAGTGCTGAAATGTTGAAATATTTGCTGTTATTAAAACGAGTCTTTTGTTATGAGTACTCTTCGAAGGAAGTGTATTTTTTTTAACATGGGAACCTCCAGTGTCCTAACAATATTTGGATCAAAACCCATCCATGCTCTCTTACTTTCACCATAGAAAACCATGTCAGCAGCACTTCAGAGACCTCTCAGGAAAGGATGGTTGTCAAAGTAGGGCTTGGGAGGAGGAGAAAAATTATTCAAGTATGATATTATGAAGAATGTCATCATTTTACAAGGAGTCTTAACAATTTGCAGAGAAGTGACTCTACTAATTGCTAAAACTCTATGAATATCTACAAACAGAGTAGCTCAAAGAGTCTTCCTTGAATAAACAACTCAACCAACTGCCAGCATGAAAATGTCAATGAATTATTTGACAAAAATCCTCTTTTTGTCATCTGTTTGCATCTCTTTGTCTCCTATCCTCTTGATAACAAGCAAACACACAAGAGATCCTGGAGATAATAGTTTTACTGCAGCAGGTTCCAGGAAGCAAAGGTTTGATGTGTTTTTTATTGACAAATACAAGAAAACATAGTCAGTGTCCAGAGAGTTGTTTAGGGAACAAATGGATAAGTATTGACATATTATAGCACTGAGGTCCTAAATGTTGAAAAGGAGAATTGCAGTTAAATGGTCCACAGGTCTAGGCCTGATGGTTGGGCTGAGCAGTGTAAAAGGATTAAGTGAAATATCTATTTTATGTGAAATCTTGTTTCTACAACATTTAAGAGAATATAGATTAGGAAACATGTCAGTGAGTAGGTGATGGTACCCAGAATCTTGTGAAGTCTCTCAGAGACATGATCAAAGGAGGACATGTCCTTCTTCAGAGAAACAATGAAAAATAAAGTTGTGTCTCTCAGACCTGACAACTATTCAGCCTGATCTGGACCTGGGCTTTAATACTAAACACCAAAGAGCTGTAGATTTCTAAACTCAGAAAATAAATATTTAATTGTTATGTGGGCAGCAGGTAGAGGAGAAGAAGAAAGACTGCAACTAATGAAAAAGGAAAAAAACATTTGGGATTTAAGGAAAGACAAAGATTTCACTCTTAGGGGTAGAACTACAAAACCATTCATAGATGAAATGGAAATGCACAAGTCAAATTACATATTAAAATGGTGATATTTAATTAATATAATAAATCAACTTTTCAATGTAATTTTTCATTATTTTTTTATCTGTAGAGCAGGTATGGTGTGTGTGCTCTTCTGAGACTACCAAAAGATATCGTTCTACCAGCAGGAAATTGAACTCAATGGGTCTTGTGGGTCCCTACCAACTCAGGATATTCTATGACCTGGGAATACAAAACCACTGCAACCTTGCCCTTGCAAATAGACCTTTGCCCAAACATTCTTAAATAAAAATATTAAACAGATCTTTTCTTGCAAAAAACCCTCTATCAGTAGCCAGAGTCAGAGCTCAAAATCTTACTAGGAAGCAGATACATATAGCGTAAAGAGAGTTAAGACCATTTAGGAAACCATGACATTTAATGGACTTTTTCATAGAACTTCTCTTTGTCTCTGCCATTTTTAAGATGTTTATTCTTTGTGTATTAGTATTCATGTTCTTCTAAGAACAGCTGGCTTTTAAGCTTCACAATTTGAATAAAAAGACATTTATATCATCCTTTTCTGATAGATTTCCCTTTTGTGGGTTTGGAAAAAAACTAAATAAAAATCTCATATGAAGTGTGGCTTTATTTCTACTTTTTCTTTATTTTTATTTGTTTATATGATAATCCATTTGATCCATGAATAAAAACAATGTCTAGGTTATTTTACCACACTGGAAATGTTTTCTTATTGTTGTGCTTTGTTTGCTGAATTATGCAGGAATTATCAGATATAGTTATTACTTTTGCTTTGCCCCTTCTATTAATGCTATATTTCAGTATACTTCTTTGACAGACTCATTTAGACACAAGGGCAGACTGGAGAGCATTGCATCTTCTCCTGCATTTTAATATTGTGAATCCATAGCAAATGCTTCATTGCCAGTTAGAACTGGCAAAAAGGAACCATTTTTAAGTCTTAAAAGCCTGCCTTTCACTGACTGCAGCTGGGGTAAAAAAGGTAAAGATAAAAACTTTTCATAGAGGAATGATTAAATTAATCTTGTATTTGTTCACTTCTTGTATTTCTTACAGTTTCTTGTGAAATTCTGATGTTTTAGAGTTAAATGAAGCCATTTACTACCTGAAGCTTTTTGCCATTACAAAACTTAGCCATACAGCTCATCTGAGGGTTTTGGAGAGCTTAGATTTGCAAGAAGTGAACAGCGTGGAATAATGGCACCTACCACTTTTTGGTCACTACCAAATTAGTGATTTTGGTCACTACCTTGCTTTAATTTGAGCAGAACTGTACTTTCAAAGAAAGCTGAATCTAATGAGAGATTTTTTCAAACTTCTTTCCTTGAATGAGAAAAAATTTTTCAGTCCTTCTGCATTGCAAGGGTTTCATTGTCCTTAACAAGCTTTATGTTTGTTCAAGCTTCATCCAGAAAATATTTTGTATTATATAATTATAGTACAGCCCTTTCCAGCTCAATGTATTCATTCACAATATTTGAATTACATTTAAGTATTGCATCTCCCATCACAAGGAAAATCCTACATGTTCTTTTGGTAATGACCAAGCAAACCAGAAAGTTTCTATTTAAGGCTGAAGACCCAAACACAGTTACTCCTGTATCCCTCAAAGCAAAGGCGTATCTCATTCTAAATGACATAAAATCTAAATTAAGTAATAAACCGAGCATGCATATTAGCAAAACAGATTGGAGTCATATTAACCAGCTAGGCATTTCCCCAGTTGCAACACAAGGACTGAAGGTCAAGGTGTGTTAGCTGAATGTGCATGGAGCATAATTGTACAATTTAAAAATCCCCAGCATTGTGAAGACAACCATCTTGACGTGCAGTGTTAGAGAATGGTTGTATTTGTTGCTTTCATGCACTCCTTGCTCCTTGCATGACAGTGGTGTTCACGTGACAGCAATAGTCTTGGGAGAGAATCAGTGAAAATTTGTGCAGCCCTTGCTGATAAGGGACATAGATGAATATGAATTGGCAACATCATTTGAACTGAAGGTTTTTGAGGCTTCTGGTGCAGAGGCATTAGAAGGTCAATTGTGAGATTTAGATTCCTACAATGTTTTGAGTTCAAGACTACAGAGACCACTTGAGGTTTCCATTATGATGCTTTGATGAGGTTATTAGTCTAAGAAAATTATTCCATTTCAAATATGAACCATTAGGAGATCATTATACATTATGGGACATTACACTATGTTCTGATAATGTGATTATTTTACTATTGTATTCACAGTAAAATAAAATTAACAGCAAATTAGAAACTCTAAGCAGGACTTCTGACTGGCATTATAGGCAAACTACATTGTTTAGTGTATCAGGAATCAGAAGAAATGTTAGAAAGGGAAAAGAAAGAATCCAAGAACGGTAACATTCCTTGAACAAGGTGACTAAAGAAATGGGTGATCATGGAATGAGACAGAAAATGCAACAACAGTAATAAAAATCAAAACTTTGAAACAATAAATCACAGCGTTAGCAAGTGTCTCAAAAAATTCTGATCTGAACACCATGCCTGAAAACAAGATCACCCCAGCTTGGGCCTGTTCCTCCAGCTAAACCCTTTAAGATTATCTGTATGAAAAGAAAATCAGAAAATTTAGAAAAGGTAATTTTCCTGCACAGAAAAGAATGGCTAGTTTAACTGTTGAACTATATTTTGAACAAAAGCTTAGTTTATTTAAAATACATTCTGTGTGCACATCAACATGGCTTTGTAATGCCTTGGGGTTGGGGATAGAAATTGTATCTCTTATATTTTCAGATTTAAGAAAAATTGTTTCTTTGTTGAGATTTTTCTATTTTGCCCAGAACCTTTTAAACTTTCATTGGTATGACTCTTCATGAAAAATTTGAAATTACACACGAAATTGTACACATTTTACTATCTAACCATGTATCTTTTCCAGCCACTCTAAATAATATTGGACTGACACAAGCCTCCTTTTGGACACAAGTGTTATATTTAATATATCTCATCCGGCTTTGTGTTATTTCACATATTTTGAAAAAAAAGTTATTTCTTAGGTGACAAATTTACAGCTGGCAAATACGTACTTGTTGCAAAAGTCCAAGAAATATCTCGAAAATTTCAGTGGAAGACAACAAAACTGTGATTGAACAGTGCACAACAAGTCCCAGCTGACAATATGTCTTGCCAGTGTTCATTCGAATTGCTCATACACATCACCTCATTCAAAATTAATTGCAACCAACAGAGGAAATGCTTGAAATCACTTTGGAGAGCTTAATAAAAAACTCTGTTTAACGTGCACCATCCACTAAGAAAGCAAAGAAATTGATAGAGTACCTAGAGTATAACATGGAATGGAAAATAGTGAGGGTGTCACTGTCTTTAAAAAATGGATATATGAACCATACATATCTTGAATCTACTCCTAAAGAATGGATGGTTCAGAAAAAAAAAAAAAAAAGACAGCAAATATGAGTGTTACAAACCTCTACTAAAAAATGCTGAAAAGAGAATTTGCACTGAAGAGGAGATGAACAAAAGGATTAATGACAGATTTTATTAAGGCAATGAATTGCACTGAAAGTGCAAATAAGAAAACTGCTCATCCTGTACAACCATGTAAAAAAGAACAATTGAAAGCAAAGCCATACCTACCCAAGACAAGTCCCTGATATTTGCTGGCTTGGTCCCAAAAGGTGGGACACAGCAACCTTTCCCAGCTCTCAGAAAAACAGTCTGCATCTCAGACAGGTCCCACCAAAACAGTGCAAGAGTACTATAGATTTCTCCTTTTCTTAGCCAGTTTTCCAGAAGAAAAGCCCCTTATGTTGGTCAAAATCCACCCATCTTGCTCAGGAACCTCAGTGCCAAAAGAGTTTATTGTTGGTGAGTAGCTGCCCTGCTATCTGCTAGAAAGTAGTGCTAGCCATAGCTACTGTGACAATATAAATATTGATATAAAAATAGCAATGCAATACTATACAAAGTGATGAAGAAAACCGCGTGTAGATAAGGACAACATTCACATTATTATTATTTTAGGAAGGAGATAAACCTCACTGGCATGATTGCATGATTTTACTATGTGTTATTTTATTATTATATCTGTTCCACAACATTGTAAGAGATGGAAATACAAGAAAAAGATTCATCTGCTTAATGTATAATGAAAAACTTCAAACAAATTCAGATTAATAAAATGTTAAGAACTCCAGTTTTAAATCTCTAGGTGGTATTCACTTCAGAGACTTATTTTTCCCACTAACATGTTGCTCCATGTTTTTCTTACATTTTTATAGTGTTCACTTTGTACCTGTCTTGTGACTAATTGGCAATGTTTGCTTAACAATCAGTGTTGCAGATGGTGCCCTGCCTGGAGCTGGAACCATGTATGGCTATCTCATTATAACTAAAGAAACCAAACTCTTGATTCAGATTTTGCAATTATGAAAAAAATTAAGTTTTGTGTGATGTTAAAATGCTGGCATGATGGCAAAATCGTAAAGGCAAGGAAATCTGCTAAGACTTTCACAAACTGTTTTAATCTTCACCCCAAAGCTGGCAGCAGGCTCAGCCCTGTGTGCTCTCAAAGAAGCAGTTCATTTATCACGAGGGATGCTGCACTTGCCAAAAAGCCTAAACTGCAAGTTGCTTTAACAAATGTCTTTCCTTTGTTGTTGTCACTGCCTTGTGACACTTAAAAGAAGTATAAGCTGAATTATTCAGTCTCGTGCAACAGCACAGCAAATTTCTCTCCAGGGCTTCATGGAAGACCCCTGCCTTTGAGCACAGTAGACAGATTTTCTGCAGTTCACACCAGATAAACGTGCTTTCCTGGCACCCAATTCTGCTCATGTTTTTCACATGAAGCGAGAATGCACAGAGGAATCTCTCTGTTGATTTGCACATTTTCAGGATGAGGAAAGCTTGAAACACCCATGGCATTTCTTGCTTGCTCCCACAGCTAACCACAACTGTAGCAACAAAAGATACTGTGCTTGTCTGGAAGAGTTTAAGATTACAGGCCTAGTATTTTAATTGGCACATATGCTTCAACAGGCTTATATAAAAGGAATTTTCACAAAAAGGATGCTGTTTTATCTCCTAAATTTTTGAATGTTACATAATGCCTCACATTGCTTGAAGTAGGTTTCATTAGTGAAACGTGTTAAGATCATCAAATTTCCATTGGGAAGTTTCAGTACAGTCTTGTGAGTAGCCTCATACTTATAATAAGCTTCTGGTTCATAGTTCTAGTACTCAGATTTAGTAATTAAGTTACATCCCAAAATGCACTGTACCACTAATTTAGGGTATTTCTGGCTTTAGGGGCCCATGTGCTAATTGTAGAAACAAATTTATTCACAGTAAATGAAGACAAACAGGAAGGCCTTCAGCTGAAATACTGTGGAGAATATTTGCTAAAGCTGAAATGGATTAAAAAGCTTCAGTAAGACTTTTTACTATCAAACTAAATGAAACATGTTTCAGAATTTAAACATAAATAGATAATTCGGTTTTTTAAAATACCTAGGGAGCATTAACTGAGAGGCATGCATGCTAAATCTTGAAGAAATATTACTGCTTTAAATGCTTTAAGCTTTGCTAGCATAACTGGCTGAGTGTATTTCTACTTAAAGGAGAACACAATTCTATTAAAATGTTTAAGTACATATTTTCATAACTTGTGAGAAAGCACACATGCTTGTGCTCCATTTTGTACAGATGCACCTGAGATTTAATTTTGGTATTTTGGATTATTGTTTTATTTTTATTCACTGTGACACAGCAGTAATTAAAACAGGTGTTGCTTGTAATAGAAAACACTCCACTTAGATACTGCTGTGTTCTTCCATTACAAAATGTGGAAATTAGATGATCACATAATAAGAAAAGTACTAATACCTGCTGTCTCGTCCATGGAGAAACAGCAGATGTAGAGATTTAAGCATTCTGACAATAATCGGGTAACTATTGTTAGTATAACGTTAGTTGAATAAATATTGCTTTTCTTTGGATCAAAAGCATTTCTGAATGTAATGAAATCAGTCTCCTATTTTGGGTTTTATTTTTCCTTTGATAAGTACTTGTAATCATCATACCACGACATGCCATACAAGCATTTTTTTCTGTGCTAATAGGACTACTTGGTGAATCAGCTACAAACCTAACATACACACTTGCATTTTTTAGCCACAAGAAGGACACAGGTATCTTTTCCTTTCAGCCAAACTATAAATCCCTATCTTATCAGTCCATGAAGCAAAGAGGCTTTACAGTCTTCTGGGTACATCAACCCAGCTTTGTGATGCAGCCGAGCAGTGGGGCACACATGGGCTGAGGATGGGGCTGCCCTGTAATCTGGGAAGCATAGGGAGAGCTTGCACCCCCTGGCTGCACCATCTCCTCCCTGGGAAATGCAGAGCAGTGCTGTGTGGTTACAGTTAGGATTGATGAAGAAATAGAGGACTTATCTCCCTTTGGACCCAACTTGTTTTTCTTCTTTTTTCTTCCTTTTTCAGCACCAATATCTGTTCCTTAGACTAGTGAAACTGGACAAAAAAACTAAAGGGAAAATAAAAAGATTGCATGGCTGTGTCCTTGCACTGAATTCTAAGAATAGATTATTTAACTTTTCTTTATGGACAGTTAAGGCCATAAGTGTGTCCCTCAGGATAGCTAGCTGCCTACATGAAACATATTATCGCTGCATTTTTTGACGTTATGATTCACTTGTTAGTTTTAATCAGATTCTTCAGAACACCCAGTTTCTGATTCTGAAAAAAGTCTCAACTTTGAACTCTGGCGACCCCTTCCAGACATGTAGTTTCACTGAGAAATCTGAAATATTTCTGCTGTAGCAAAGCTTGCAGGAATAAAGCCCAAAGGAGATGCTACCACAGAAGACATAACTCAATTTTAGGCAATGGAGGTTTTTTATTTCTAAGACGTGTCCCCAAGCCCCTGTGTAATTCAAGAGTGTACTCAGAATATGTATTGCAGGGTGGTATCTAAGTTCCCATTTCTTACCCTCATGACATGACTGGGTTTTTATGGTCCCTAGAAGTAAGTCAGTGTAGTTGATTTGACTTCAGTGCAGCATTTAGAAGAACCAACCCAGATTTTGTTAATTTTGAAATATTTCCTTTAACAAAATGAATGCAATTAAAAAGAGATTTATTAAATAGCTGTCCAGTTTTGTGTGCTACTGAATGTGTTCACTGGTCAGAGTTTAATTTACTTACTTTACTTTTCAGAGATTTATTTTAAGCCTTCCTGATTTGTTGAAATAGCAATTTGCTCATTGTATAATCTGTTTATAGATTTCAGCTGCTAGAAGGTTGTTAGGGATATGAATCTATTTTGCCTTCAGGCATGTCTGTCAAAGACTGATCTGAAACAAAAAAATAATTACATACTGTTTCAGATTATGTTTTGATGACATTTTTGATACCCAATGCAACTGAAACAGGCTTTTTTCTTTAGGGGAGAATAAAAACAGCAAAATCACTTTGTTCCAGTGGAAGAAGCATCATTTATACTTATGGTAAAAAACCCTATAATCAGGATTGGAAGTGCTCTCTGTGAAGAACATGGGATATCATATCTGAGAGAGACAGATTAGGTTTGATTTGTCATCTTCCCCTTTTCAAAACCTAGCTAAGTGAAATATCTACAGCACTTCAGGGGAGGATTGCTTCACCTAATCACTTGTCCCCATGCACAGTTGAGCAGATATGTGTTCTAACTACAGAGAGGTGAGAAACAAGCAGGTAGAAAGTAAAGCCTGAGGTCTGGATCTACTCTTCCCCTTCTGAGGAGCATCCCTGCCATTGCTGTATTGGAGGGAGCTCTTCAGCTCTGGCAGTACAGAAGAAGCATCTCCCTCACAAGCAGTGGTGGTGAGCTGCGTTTTGCCCACAGTTTCCTATAGTTAGAACACTCATTCTTTAACAAATGCAGAGGAGAGGAGAAAATGAAAGCAATTTTTGTCATCAATTTTAGTGTTCTCTACCTGCTTTGCCTGATTTCAGGTTTAGCAATGGTAGGGCTGGTAAAAGAGTAAAGAATAATTACAATCCAGTTCTAAAACTGTAAGGAGTGGTAGGCTGACAGCAATCTCATGCAGCTCAGCAAGAGCAAACACAGATCTCTGCATCTGCAGGGGAATAACCCATGCAGCTCCTGTGCAGGCTGGGAAGGAGCTGGGGAGGAGAGGACATGGGGAGGTGCATGATGAGCAGGAGTCAGCAAAAGGTCCTGGTAGCAACCAGACAGAGCCTCATCAGGGCAGTGCTGCCACATGTATGGCCAGTTCTACAGATAAGAAAAAATGTCCTCACAAAGAGAGTGGTTAATTCCAGGAGCAGGTTCTCCAGAGAAGATGTGGGACATGCATCCTTAGAAATATTCAAAACTCGGCTGGCCAAGGCCATGGGCAGGACTTTCTTTGAGCAGGACCTTGGATCCAAGGACTCTTACTATCTAAATTATTCTGTGTTTCTATGCCAAAGAAGAAAAACATAGACTACACCTTCCTGCTCTTAAAGGTAAAGCTGACCTTGTTCACTTCTCCATTTCACAGATCAGAAAAATTTCTAAAAATGAAACAAATACTGAAAGAGGGGACGGGGGGATGATGGAAGAAGGGAAGTTGGCCCTTTCTGGACATATTCATAAGCAGCAATAGTCTCTTTGGATTATAAAAATTGCAGCCTGGAGCATTATGTCAACCAAACTGTTGGTAGAAACTGACCTGAATTCTATGAGTTTGACATAATTTTATCTGTTTACATGAACTGAGCTGTATGATGAGCTATTTTTAACTGGTGATAATGAACTTCAGCTTACAGGACAAATGACAAAGATGGGTCCAGCTGTGCAGAGATAGGAGTGAAAATCAGAAGGCGGCTCACGGACCTACTGCATGCTAAATATTTTCCATAAATGCTTTGAAAAACCTCAGATGGAAAATACTGTACAAATGTAAAAGAATATTACTCATATTATTGTGCTTAGTACAAATGCTCCTAGCAATAAAAGATGAGGAACACAACCCTGCTGTGCCATAAAATTTATATTAAGCGGAATTACCTATGAACAAAATCTTTTAAGAAAGCTGATCCTTAATGAGGCTCTATCCTTCATGCTATACCACATGATTAGTAACCACAGGAAAATAATCTTCCACCTGGAATATAAATGTACAGGATGTTAAAATGGGTATATTACACAACAAAAATGGAGAGCAGACAAAGACATGAGAAGAATTTTAAAATAAAATGTGGCTGTACCAGTAGATTGTGGTTAGCCACTATTATCAGTTTCCAGAAACTGTTAAGCCTTTCCAGTATCAGTCAGTCTATATATAGATATGATTTACATTTTATTGAAAAGCATAATGCTCTTTTAGTCTCTTATGTTCTGAAGACCACAACACCACCTCCCATAGTCTCCTGTGGCCATGAGCTACCACTTAGTGCCTCTTACTGGAGCACATGGATCTGCTTAGTCCTTCATTTTCAAGGTCACGAGACACTGGGACAGCAGAGACTAGACAAACATGAAACGTGAAGATCTTGTCTGTGACAATTACCTATGAGTTTTAGAATTTCAGTGTTTGCTTTGGCATGAAGTTTTAAGACATTATAAGACCCCGTATTTCTGTATTTGAGATGTTTCAAACTATTTTTCCGTGCTTCCCACCTAACCTATGCAACTTCCAGTCAGAATAACTGTTTCCTGCACTGATTCTAAATAAAGAGAAACTCATCCCACACAAGCTCAAAGCTAGTCAGGTGCTACTTTACATCGCTGCACAAATTTCTTTGACAAGGGTTAGAGATGCACAGAAACATGAGAAAAATTGAGGCTGCAAAAGTTGCGGTATCACTACAACGATACCCTAAATTTTAAGTAAGTTGTAGAAAAGAAGAAATAATTTGTGTTACACAACTATTCCAAACTGAAAAATTTCAGGAGTACAATCACTGAGTAGTCATATATTAAAACTGAGGGAAAAGGAATAAAAATGAACAGATAGGAAATAATTTCTAATAAAAAGTTTTTGTTGACTATGTTTGATTCCCATTTAATGTTTTGTTTGGGGTTTTTTGTTTGTTTGTTAAAGCTTTTAAGCAAATCAAGATTTGTGTTGGTTAACACCCAAGATTTTTTAATCACAAAAAGACTTTTTTTGGTGAATAACAAGATTTATTTGAGTGAATGTCAATTGCAGTTTATAAAGGTTAGTTACAAGAAAGAAACAATACTGGTCACTAGGCCTGGGTACAAAATCACAACCCTAATAGGGAATTATAGGAGACTAAATAATCCACCCAGTGGGAATTTTTACTTTTTATTAAAAAATCTTAAGTAAAAAAATGGAAGCAAATTTAATACAAGTTTTGTGTGTTACCAGAAAATTCACTGATTAAATAAAAATGGTAGAATCAACATATTGTTTTCGTAAGTTTTTTGCCCCTTCACATCATCATATCTTCTCTTAAATTAGAAATGAAATTAATTTATATGCAAAGTCTTGTACTAGGTCACCTGTGATGAGTAGCAAAGATATTATTACCAATTCCATCATTTTCTTGCTATTTTTTCCCAGCTACATCCAAGTTACACATTAACCATTAAGTTTTGCTTTTCCAGTGTATTCTTCTTTAAATGTAAGGAGCTACTTGCCCTATTTCTGAAATTGAATGTTGTACAGACACAAAGTCCACTGATGCTGAGAAGACTTCAGTGTGTTTTTCCATCCAGAATGAGAAATACTTAAATCTCTGCTAGGCCAGATTATATCTGGTATGTACCTGTCTATTAAGAAGAACAGGAGGAGAGAAGGTTCCTGGTCTTTCCTGGGTCCCCTTCAAAGGATTTAGGTGCTGTAAAAATGAGCTCGCATTCTGAGGTCACCTGGTTGTTTCTTGCTGCTGTCCCAGCAAGGGTCAGAAGCAGAAAGAAAGCTGGGCTTGGAAAGAAAATGAGCTTTCCAGGCTGAGCTTGGAAGGAAAATGGGATTTGCTACCAGTTCTGCAGTGACTAGGGAAAAACAGGTGGTAAGAAAGGAGATGTTACAGCCTTTTACAAAGCAGGGTTCACTCTCAGTGTGAGTCACTGAATATTGGATACAGTCTAGTCTATTATTTGCTATGGCTCATGCCTGAATGATGTTCTTGATACTTGTTTTGAGTCTGCATCATTTCTATAGATGGTTTTTGAAGGCTCTGTTTTGATTTGTGCTGCAGAATTTGAGCCACTAATCTTCAGCTACAGAATTGCCATTGCTGGGTTTGGATAAAAACAATATACATTTTGCTGCCTGGAGGAATATGTTTTCCTCTCCTATTTGATACCTGACATGGTTTCTGCTGAAATTTATTTACTGTGATTTCTTCAGTAACCGATTTCTATGCCAAGGGCTTTTTCTTTTTCTTTCTGTTGTTTTTGTTGCTGTTTTGATTTGCTGCTCTCTCAATTCTTCAAATCATGCTTACCAAGATATGAAAGAGTACAACTCTAAAGCAGGGAAAGCAGTGGTGGCCACACAGATCCTTTTAAGTTCAATCTTTCGGGTAGTAGAGTAATACTTTTGATTGGTGAGAAATCTTGTCATACTTTTGATCTCTCTGTAGATTGAAAACACTTTAAAAGACTTGCATTGGAGTTGCCTTTTCATTTCATGATTTTTAAACTGAACATAGATTTTTATTAAATTAAGAAGGGAATTAAATTAAAGAATTAAATTAAGAAGGGACGTATATGCAGACATTTCCCCCTCATACTCTTTGTGCTTTGAAAAATTTCTCTAGAGTATTTAATTCTGCTAGTGGCAAGGAAAAACAGAGTTGAACTGTGTACAGCTGATGGCTGGGTCACTTTTTAGTAATGATTTATAGTTCAGAGAGATATTATGTATTCCATGTAACTTGTACATAACTTACATTAAAATGTAAGCTAATAATCATGCCAAACATAGGATGGAAGGGATCTTGGCTTTGTATGTTTTGCATCCGTTTGTGACTGTCCCTTGTAGACTACCAGCTCTCAAAACAGCAGGACTGCAAGCAAAGAAGTGGGAAGTTGGAAGTGTGCTGCTTTCTGCTGTCTGGATTCTTAACAATTCAATCTTTTCAGTGTGCTTTTATTGCCTTTTAGAACACAAAATATTCTTTAGGTCTTTCGGCATAGCAGGAGAAAATTAAAGTGATGATGAAAAGATGGTATCTACTGCATGGACTAAATCTATATACCATCTCCTGCTTGGGTATATACCAGAATCACATCCAGGATGGAAAATGCAATCATACACCAAAGGAGAAATTAGGAAAACATGTGCCCTAAGGGTGTGTGAGAGAAGAGCTTAACTGGAAGATGGAAACCTGAGGTTTGGTATGAGTCTGACACAGCCTGAAGCATGGTGTGCCATCAACAGGGCAACTGGGAGAGCAAAGCCTGAAGTGAAAGGGGCAGAAGGAGCCAAACACAGTTGTGTTCTTTATAATGTCTCTCAGGTGGGACCCTGAAGTGAATCAGTCAGAATGGCTTGGTTGGAAGGGACCTGTAAACAAAGCAAAAACTTAGGAAAAAGCACTGTACTCCTTCACTGCTACATGGCATGGACAGTTAAGGACCTAGAAATAAATTGTAGATGTAGGTTATATGCCAATATACATGCTAGGTGCACCCGTAGGCATCCAATTAGACTTTGCTTTGGCTAACAGTCTAACACACAACTTCCTGCAGCACAAAACAGCCCTGATTCCACGACAGATGGGTAATTGTGGTATCACGAAATCTGCATGCAAACTCTGAAATAAAACCTAGTATAAAGCTGAAATGGCCACTAAGGAATAAAACTGCAGCTTCTGAAGGGTCTCATCATGTAGCAGCGAAGTGCCAATAATAATTTATTTCTCTGAAGCCCTGCTGTGACCTCACCTGCAACAATTGTGTGCAGTTCAAAGCACCCCCAAAAAGGAAGATACTGCCAGGAGTGTAGAATAGAGCAACAGGAAGTGTTATGAAGATAGACAGATGGATTAAAAGGGGTGATGTGAAAAGAAAGAAATTTTAAGAGGCTGCCTGTGTGAGAATGAGGTTAAAAGAGGGAAAAGATTTATCACCACTAGGAGCAGCATGTTGCATTGCTTTTAAATTGGGAGTTCCGTGCTGAATGTCAAGAAAAAAACCCTTGGCAATATTTCTCAGGGAGGCCTATAGCAGCATTTCCACTTTGCTGCAACCCACCCTCAATACTGTACTAATAAGTATTGCAGTGATGTTTTGCATTCGTATCATAATAAGGACCAAAAAATATTTCCACAACAGAAGACATATTGCTCTGGGCCCTTTCCCACCCTAATTTCCATATACAAAATAAAAAGATAAATACTAACAGTACTAAGATAAATACTACATCCTCTCTGCACACAATCAGCTAAATTATGCTCTCACACAGACAAGGTCAGTGAAGTCCACGCACACAGCCAAAATCTGATTTGACCCGTAGTGTGATATACAAGTAAAGGAAATAGTAGTTGAACATTTATACCCCTTAATGAGGCCATATTTAATACTCCATGAGCATTTCTGGTCACCTCAGTATAGTGAGGTCATTGTAGAAAGGAAGTGCAGCAGGGGGCAATCAGTATTGTATAATACGGAGACTTAAGAGTTTCATTTTTTTTCCCCAACATTTGGGAATGAAGGGATGTGTTAAAAGGAAAAGAGAGAACTGGAGGGGCATTGAAGTACACAAAGACTGCCACTTATTTAAATTCCAGTCAGAGATAGGAGAACAGGTTTGGCATTAATAGAAGGTGATTAAAAGTTTAAAACAATTAATTCACTATGATTTTTAAAGTGTGGTTATTAAATATGGCTGCAGTCAGTTTGAATTGGGTTACTGATGATTGGAAATGGGATATTAAAAGCTACTCACATCAGTGCTTTCCAAACAACTTTGTTCCACCCATAGTGCAATAGCATTTTGTTATGGGTTCTATGTGCCTCTTTCAATTCAAATTTAAAGATTTCTGGGGACTACAAGGGCTGAAATCCAGTTTAAATTGCCGTCCTTTGGAACACACTCTTAATTCTCGGAAAAAAAATGAAATGTTTTTGGTTTTGTTGCAGCTGCCTCCCACTCTCACCCGCCCTCTTGGGCGCAGAAATCCATAAACACAGTAGGTTTATCACAGGCACATTCTCATGTTCTCTTCCTTTGGCCGAGGACAGAAAAAATAGGTTGAATCAGCATCCTGAAATCTGCAGCCATGCATTGCTTGTCTGCATCTGTACTAAATTCTAGAGCAGATTCTAAACTTCTTGCTAATTACAGGGCAGTTACATAGAAAGAGCTTAATTTTTTATTATCTTACAACATAAATAGACAAGGTTTTAATATTAAATCACTCTTTCCATTTGCTTTCAATGGTTTGCTTTAGTGAGGACCATTTTGTTGTCCCTATGGATTTTCTTCTGTTCCGGCAGATATTCTGATTTTTTTCAAGATGGTATTGGTTTCAGTGCAGAGGTTGCCCTTCCATTGCTTTAAATGCATTGTGTTCTTTACAAGTTCAGTACCAACAGCTTCTGGTTATTTGCAGATTGATGTCTGGAGAGGATGAAAAACTTCCTGCTCTCTCTGTAGAGAGTCTCTCACCACCATTTGTGCACTTGCAAATTAGATGCTCAAATAGTAGAGATTTTAGTGTCTTATTAGGAAAATTAAATGCAGGTATTTTTAGCCTTTAATTTATCATGTCAATAATATGGTGTGTACTATAGTAGCTATCTATTCGTGCATTATCTGCAAGTACAAAAAACCCAAGTCTTTTTGCTTCAAATGGATCAAAGTGATCTTGTGGCTGACACTAACCACGCTTTGGAGCGGAACAGTGACAGAAGAAAAAGTAGCAGAAAGCAGATAAACACATATAAAACCCTGCTGTCAGTCACCCAAAGCAAAATATTCACTTAGAAACTGGAAGGGGATAAAATATTTACCATTTAAAGAAAGGAAAAGAAAGAGTGACAGAGAGAGGAACAGGATCAGCACTATGTTTCACATGAACATGCCTTCTGATACTGAGGTCACAAGGCTCAGATATGATTCAGAACATTTGATTTAAAATTGGATTATTTGAAGATTCAAGCATTGAGGTGATTTGTTTTGAGTAAGCTGAATATTTAGTCCCATTAAAAAAAAAATCTAAGATCTATTATTCACAGTCCAAGCTGAAAATTATGTCAGAGCTATGGTAAACGTAATGTTTTTTCATATTGTCATCTTCATGTTCATATCTCCAGGGCTTTAAAAAGAGGAAATGAAGTAATGTCAATTTTGTGTGAAACACTGGGACTAAAATGAATTATGTTCCCTGAGAGAAGACATTTTTAAGGAATATGTTTTATGATGACTATAAGATTATACATACATTTCATAAGATAGTATCTCTATCACTATCCTATGGCTAACATTATTCAAAATAACAAAAATTTATTTCTTATGGTAAAACATCGAACAGATATATTTTTTAAAATCACTTTTTGTTTTAATTGCTGTATTTACTCATTTGAATGCAATAATGTATAAAATCAGACCTCTTCTTTTACAAATATGTATACATTCCTCATTTAGATTAATGAGAAATCATTTTTTTCCTAAACATGAGGGGTTTGTCAGTATCTTGTCTTACAGATACAATATACAATGTACATCACATGACATTGTATATTTTACCTATTGGATCAATTAGGTAGTTTTCAGAAAAAAAAAGTACAGATAAAAAGTCCATACATATAGCTAATTGCTCTTCTGAGGCAAATTAAATACTTGAAAATAGAGCTGCTTGGGCTGAGACCAGGCAGCTGTCCCTAGTGAGCTGTATTAAATTTTGGGGGATAGCAATGAAAAAGGAAAAATGCCAAGGGAGAAAAATATATAAATTAAAAAAAACATCTTCCATCTGAGAAAATGATGAAATAGTCATAGTTTTCAGTTATGCAAATTCCTGTCTAGCACTTGCTTTAATGCTCTGATTTTTGTGTTAATAAACATGAGCTTTTTTTCAGATAAAACATATTTTCTCATTTGAAGAAGGTGCTTGGATTAAATAGTTGAAAGCAGGGAAGATACTGGAGAATATTCAATCATCCTTTGATTCATAGAGTAGTTATTCTTATTAGTCTGGAAAGGCTTCAGATTATTCATTCTATTTGTTGTGCTATATAAAGTCTACATTTGATTGCTAATACTTGATGAGTGTTTATGTAATTAAAAATCCTGGTTGTAGTACAGGACAATGAAATATGCATAACTTCTCTTTGTCTCCCCCCCCCACCCCCAACTCAAAGCTGTTCATACTTTGTAACTTAGGAGGGGTAAAATTGTCTATTAATGTGCTGATGACAAGCAACCACTGAACTTCTGGTTTTATTTACCATTTGAACCCATAAGCAACCTTTCATCAGTTTCATCAGATAAAGTTGTCCTCCTGATACAGCCTGACTCAGTGCTGAAGCATGTTGACGGTTTGAATCAGCTTGAATCCCCTAATTCCACAATTGGAAAAGCTGATGTTTGTAGGTCTATTTCTTCAATAAGATACGTAGTCGGGAGAGTGAAGTCCAGGTTGGACTCTACCCCAGAAGGGTTCTGGAATCTGTTTCTGCCATCGTGACACTGTATTTGTACCTTCACAGTCTCCCACACGAAATTCATCCTTAGCGGGCACAAAGCCTGATGGCAAGGGATGCCTTGGGATATAGATAAGCACTGGGTTTGACAGCAACTTATTCTGTCAGCTCTTGTGAGAGCCCTGGGGCAGGACACCTGGGAGCTTGTCCCTTCCTGCCCTGCCACACAGCGGCACTCCCAGTGCAGTGACATCCAGCTGAAGGACAGAGGTGAGAGCAAGCTGTGACTGGTGCTGCAGGAGCCTCCCTACTTATGTTTTCTTCCCCTTCCCCAAAACCCACCTCATTTAGAAATGTACTGCAGACAATACTGGATGCGGTGAGAATCATTTCTTTGACCCCAATCCCTACACAGCTTCCTAGAAACAATCTTTTTTGGGGGGTCTGGATTGAAGTTTTTCTTTTTGATGTTTTAATCTTCATCCAGGGTCCATGCATGAGGCACTGTTGGTATTAATCTTTAGTTGAAAGTACTCAGTACAAGCAAGAATGTTTTAGATTTGCAATAAAGATCCTGAAACACATAATTTCTGTTCTGGGGAACAAAGCTGCTTTTGTTCATAAGTATGATCAGTAATCACAATCCTGATGGAAAGCGATATTGAAAATCAAAATATATTAGAGGCAAGAAGTGGAAAGAACAGATAAGATCTAAATTTTGTGTGTCCAGTATCAAATCTCCAGCAGCGACCTGGAATAAATGTGAACACTTCAAGCTTCATATCTCAAATGTTTTCTAGTTGCAGTGGTGAATGTCAACTTGACAGTAACTTGGGCTTATTTTCACAGTGTGAAAATCAAAATGTGTGTGACATGATGCGAAAGTATGGCATAAAAGCTTGGGAGATTGACGAAGGATCAAATGCTTGATGAGTGGTGCTGGAGACCTAACTAGAGCAGCAGAATTAAAACTGAATGCAGTGTTCACTAGTTATTCACTAGAATCAGTATTGCCTTTTGAGAAGGGTCCTGTAATCTTTTCAGTCCATCCATTTTGCTTCTGGAAACAATTCCACAGGTCATGGTAGTGAAGAACCTGTGAGCTAAATGAGTATTAGCAACACAGAGGACTAGGACCTGGGAATGAACTGCAGAAATAATGGCAGCTTGGCTTTGTGGTGCCCAGACAAACACTAAGACAAGTCAAGAGTCAGCTTAAGACTTCTCATCAGTGTGAAGTAAACTCAGTTTTGCCTCTCTAGTTACAAGGGCTGCATTTACTATTTTGGATGTGGTTTACCCTCCAGCTACAGAAATACGGAAGATGGCTATCTATAGTGAGCCATTTCCTCTTCACTGCCTTTGGGGAGAAGTAAGCACTTTGGGAGAGATTAACTTTATTCTATAAAGGAGGGAGACAGAGCTGCCTGTTGAAAGGATTGGCTGCATTGGCTGGATGCAGCGACCCCTCCTTGGCAATCGTGGGAGGAGCTGCAGGCTGGGCAGGCTGGAATGCTGCATCAGTTTTTATTAACTGTACTTTTCGACTAACTGAAGTAATAAGTGTTTTCAGGAGGTAGAATGTGTGACTGCTTTAACTGGCATAAAGTTGTCTCTCACTGAAGAGCAATTGTTGAGAAAGGAACAAAGAAACAAAGTCAAAAAGTATAATCTTTTTCATTCAGAAAAGCATCACAATTGCAGACACATACAGAATGCAATAACATATTTTATGTTTGCTACTCACTGTCTCAAAGCAGTTTAAACAGCCAAAGGAAATGAGAGACCAGAAAGATTTGCAGTATGTGTTGATTTTCTTGCTGCAGGCAAAGAGACGTAGCAAATTGGGTTTAGACAGTTCTGAGGGGAATCCTTTTGTAGAAGTCTAGGCACACCATATTTTATTTTATTTCACAGTGCTGCTGTGCATACAGGATGCAAAAGAAAAAAAAATAAGACAAGATTTCAAGCATTATTGCATATAATTTTAATTGAAAATTTTAAAGATCTTTCCTTTCCATATCTTTATTTTCACAAAGTTTCTTGGTAGAGAAAAGAACTGGTAAATGAGAGTTACTGATAAGACGCACAGTAAATGAGATTATTTTTTCTTTTAGGATGGGTTTAGAGACATCAGCTGAGCTTCCATTTTAACATCTACATATGAGGAAACTGCTATTCCCCTATTGCTGTCATTCCACACTCCCATGGAGTACCCCACTTTCAATATGGGAGTATCAAGAGGAAAAGAGCCAGACCTCATAACCCAAGGGAAGATAAAGTAAATACTTGTATCAAATATTAATATGGGAAAAATAGAAAACCCAAACCCATTCCTCACACATAAATGTTCCACAAATACCAGTATAAATATTCCTTTTATAATCTTAGGGTCGAGCCTATTTGAAAATTTTCAAGAGTTTAACATCTTTAATATTCCTGTGGAGCAAGCTGTTAAAAAACTGAAATGGCACATTACAAAAAACACACACAAGTTACAAAAAACACACTCAAGTTACAAAAACCTCTGTGATGAAACAAGTTTTTAATTGGAATTATTCCAAATCCCATACAAATCTTATTTTGTTTCTGAGACCACTTTTTTTTCTTCCTTACTATTTTAAGACTCTTGCAAGCTGTCAAATAGGAAAGACTGATATGGATGCATTACCTTTAAGTTAACCACACACACTTCAAACACCTGTCTTGGCCAAAGAGCCAGGGTTCCTTTTGTCCCCTTGAGGCAGCTGGGTAATTCCTCCTTGCAAGCAGAAGGCTGCATTGGGGCAGAGGTGTGCTCTCAACCTGAATAACACACTTCCCTTCATCCAGATCTGAGTGTCTGCAGAGCCCTTCACAGCTACAGAAGTGAGCTACAGACTGTTCACATTTTTCTGGTCTCCTTTACTTTCCCACACACTTTCCTTGGTTTTTTAGTGTTTCATATGATCATCACATTTTTACGAATTCCCTTTGGCTTCTCTTCCACCACAGCACTCAGATGACTTTTCCAACATGACTGTAGGAAGAGGAAGGGAGAGCCTGAAGGAATCCTGAAGAATGTCTCCCCTCAAAAAAAGCACAACCACTTTCATGGTCAGGAGACACTCATGCACTTATGAATGAGAACATTTTCACCATCTTGCAGTGCAAAGTCAGCTACAGTTATTGTAACAATCAATAACTTATCACAACAAAGGCCATAAGGATACCCTGCCCTTCAACCTCATTGTGTTTCTAGAGAAAGTGATCATGAGCAATAATGCCAGCATTCCGCTTTCTCAACCTGTTCGAGAGGACTGAAGGCTACTGCATTTTCTTCTTCTGCTTAGGTAAGCACCTGTCCTGCATCTGTGCTTCCTCTCACATCTACTTCATGATTTATTCTTGTTAGCCTGCATCAGACAGTTCTTTTTTCAGCACCACTTTTGTGGCTCAGTGGTGCTACAATCTCCTTTCTCTTTTCCTGTTCCAAATGGGGTAAATTCTGAAGCATATTCATGGATCACAGTCTCCAACTTGCTCATTTGGTGTTCTCTCAGAAATATTTCCTGTGGAGACAAATAGAGGAGAAAGGATAGATTTCTTCTGAATTTGGCTGAGGTCTGATTACAGAACTTTAAAAGGATCATTTAGAAACAAAATTTTCTGCAAACCCGAGTAAATATTTTTTAAAAACTAAGTCACTGAAAATGCATTGTTCTTCAAAAATGTTACAATAATACCAAGGACTCAATTGGGTCACTAAAGCATGAAAATGAAGAAAGTGCAGCACTGGACTTGCTCTCATTGCCAGCATTTCCTCTGGGCCCTTGGACTCTGTGGGTGCCACCTCAGCTAGAGGGTCCTCAAGATGCCTTTTATCTAACTCTGCTAATGATGGATTTCACAGCTGGACAGTTTCTTTAGTGGTAACATCTCAATTAGCAAATTCTAATTGTGAATAACAACATCTAGCCATGGGATTTAAGCTTCTTAAACCAAGTGTTTGACTCTTCTACAGCTTTCTGCATTTTACAGCTCCCAAGTCTCTGGACCATCACTTCATCCTGTGTTACACACACATGTCAAAAGTTCGTTTTAGCTGAATCAAAAAAAGGAGCTGTGAATAGGGAGAAGGTGTATTATCATCTCAGCTGGATCGATTTTACAGTCCCCTAAGTGCTGTCACTTCCAACAGTGCAGGTTCAGTACTGAAGAACCCAGTGTGAGGTAAGTGCTAGATCTTTTAATTGGGCAGGGGTGTTCAATCCAGCACTCCTGTAATACTGGAAGCTGTTTGATAAATAGCGATAGGTTTGTCACTTAGGTAAAGCAACACCTTCAATGCCTCTCTTTTTGTTGGCTGAGGCCTTCATCATAAATACTACTCTCCCCCAAAAGATGAGAGGAGGTGAAGTGTTGAACACTGAATGTGCTTTTACTGACACAGGCAACCATCTAAAGATGTGCTGCAGCTGCTCACATGGCAGTCACAGGTTGAAAGTATATCCTTTCATTGCAAGAGCATCTTCAAACTGAACATACAGCTCTTCTTTTGACACTGGGCACTTCTTCACAGAGGCACCTGCTTTGTCTTCAATCAGCCTTCAACAGAAGACTGAAAAGTGTTTTAGGTTAGAAATATACAGCGCAGAAGCTCCTCACAAATGGCAAAGTGGCTGATGAGCTGGTAGTGATGGTCATGAAAGATGCATGTGGACAATGAGTGCTGAGTGGGAATGTAAGCTATTAAGGTCCCTATTTCATTTATGCTGTTGTAAATCCATAACAGTTTCTTCAGAATTACCAGGATTTGTAATATTGGGTAGCAGAATAAAGCATCCTTAATTCCTGTGAATGTAAACGACGTCAGAGTGGAGTCTATTATTTCATCATTAATATTGACGCATTTGATTTTTCACCCTCATGACTAAGCTTTGCTGCTACCAAAATAGAAAAGAAATTAAGTATTTTCTTACTGTACATAAAATACTTTTTATTTTTGTCTTGACTATCTCATTTGACCGCTGCAGTGTTCATGACACTACATCTAATCACACTTACATTTTCACAGAATAATGAAAGGAAAAAACACTTTAAAAATCAAAGACATGATCAGGACATGAGGAGATAAATTAAAATTTAAACAATATCAGGAAGCACAGTAATGCTCAGAACTGAAAGTCTTAAAATAGTTCCGATACTGATTTCACAAGTATTTTATGTATGGTATGGAATCAGACCTAGACTAGTATCTTGGATGTGCTGCTCTGTGTCCCTCAGCAGGATCCCTCTGTGTCCCTCACTTGCATGAAAGTCCCTCACTGCTGTTTCCCTCCCTACCACATCCCTCAGTCTATACTGAGAGTTGTGGAACTGATTGAAGGACAAAACTTTCTTGAAATTGGCCTCCTTTATGGATCTGCCCTTTCCCTTCTAGCTCACAGGAGCAGTGATCCCAGAGAATGACCAGCATTACTAAGGAGGTGGGAAAGTTATAATAAGGATTCAGATCACCTCACACCGATCCATCAGCAGCGTCTAAATAATTCACAGGTTTGCATTGCCACGTACTTCCTTTCATCTTGGTGCTAATGTAGTTAACACTAATTATGATGCTTTCTTACACTACAATGACAATTAGCTGTCCTCTTTTGAGTTTAGGAAATCAGGAGTAATTTAGTATGCTGTTGAAGATCCCATCAATCTACATGCACCTCCATACAGCCTGACCTCAGTTGTTCATTTTTGGATTAAGTTTACCTCCTAGCTCTGTTGATTCAGCACCCAACTGGATAACATGAAATTATCCAAAGAGGTGAGAAAAAAGTAATTACTGTGTTAATTCTTCACTGTGATATGTTTGCGGTCTATCACAAAACGATACCTGTGTGACCTTTTTGCTGTAAGTTACTATTTCCTCAGCCTAGAAAGAGCTGACTGGTAGGACGGAGCGCCAATGCCACTAGCAGTGGCACAGCACTGTTGTGTACACCTTTCAGAATGATGCAATTGCCTCCATAAGGCAGTAGTAGAAGTTTTGGTTCAGATTATGAAATCTTTGTCTGCAAAATAATGGTTTTTTTGAGGGTGACATGTTCCTTGTTAGCATATTTTAGTTCAATTAATATTTATAACACTTTGCCAATTTTTTCCTGTTTTCAATTTAATTCCACTTGTTCTAACTCTGAAGTAATTCTTTGCTTTAGTGACACAGTGCACAATGTTTGTTTTGCTCAACTAAATGCTTTGGTTATGTTTGGTAGTACCTTAGCAAAATAAGCACTTTCTATTCATTACTTAAATCAGTGACTGGAACATTTTGGTGTTCTGCTCCTCTTTGGTTATAGGTGCTGTCATACAGATAAGCATATCTGGTAGACTGAACAGAAGTCAATATTTAATAAATGACTGCCTTATAGGAACTTCATCTAAACTGTGAAATTAATAATAAATGTTTTCAAATAGATGCTTTCCACCATAAGGCCTTTTGAATTATTTATAAGTTGGGTCCCTTCAGTAAGTCTTTTCATATTTAATGCATTAAGTTGGAGTATTTATTGCATTTCTGAAAAGAACAAAAAATGAGGTTCAAGAGGAAAAGCACCGAGGGTTTGGATGAAAGGGAGCCCACATATTTAAGGTCATATACAACTAAATGGAGGTAGACTGTGCATTTAGGTAGAACCTTAAATAAAACGCTATGCATCCTGTCCTCAACCAAAGGCTTACGTTTTGCATTTATATCTGAAATATCACTTCTCTAGCACTCCCTCATTATGCAGAGCAAACAACTGAAGAAGCTCTTAAAAAACTTGTGGTGGGCTCTTTTCTACAGCACAGAGAGCAAACAACTAACCCTACCCACCTGCTTCCCTTCTCCTCCCTTCCACCATTTACCACTAGTGTGGAGGTCCATTGAGGAGACTGATGAATTTTACAATTCCAGGATCATAGAATGGTTTTGGTTGGAAAAGACCTCAAAGATCACCTTATTCCAACCCCCTGCCATGGGCAGGGACACCTTGCACTAGACCAAGTTGCTCAGAGTCCCACCCAACCTGGCCTTGAACACTTCTAGGGATGGGGCATCCCACCTTCCCTGGGCAACCTTTTCCAATGACTTACTACCCTCACAGTAAATAATTCTTTCCCAATATCTAATCTAAACCTATTGTCTTTCAGTTTGAATACATTCCCCCTTGTCCTGTCGCTCCACACTCTTTTTATAAAAAGTCTCTCCCATCTTTCTTGTAGGCTTCCTTCAGGTACAGAAAGGCAGCAAGTATGTCACTCCTAAGCCTTCCCTTTTCCAGGCTGAACAATACAACCCTCTCAGCCTTTCCTGGTCAGAATGATGCTCCATCCCTCTAATCATCTTGGTGGCCTCCTCTGGACTTGCTCCAACAGGTCAATGTCCTTCCTGTGCTGGGGACCCCAGAGTTGATGCAGCACTCCATCTGGGGTCTCACCAGAGCTGAGCAGAGGGGCAGAATCCCTCCCCTTGCCCTGCTGGCCACACTGTTTTTGATGCAGTCCAGCATACGATTATCTTTCTTGGCTATAAGCCAGCTCATGTCCAGCATCATCTTCTCATCCACCAGCACCCCCAAGCCCTTCTCAGCAGGGGTGCTCTTGATCTGTTCATCCCCCAGCCTGTGTTGGTACAGGGGGTTGCCCCAACCCAGGTGCAGCACCTTACACTGGATCTTATTAAGCCTCATGAGATTCCCATGGGCCCATGTCTTGGCTTGTCCAGGCCCCTCTGAATGTTCCCCCCTCACCCCTTCCCGGTCTGTCTGTGCCTCTCCCTGCTCCTGAAGGACAGTTGGCAAATGTGCAGCACAAATTTTTCCCTCAGTGCCTGACTGGGGACAAGCTTGGGCACCTGTGTGGGTGAAGCTGAATTGCAAGTGGTTATTTCAGTATGAGGTGCTTGTAAAAATCAATGTTCAGGTTTGCAAGCACTTCATGGGGACAGAGTGGTCGTGAAAAGAGATGGAGGCTGGCTCCATGTAACGTACTTGGATTTGATACACTGATAACAGCGTTTAACCTGAAGAAAACGTAAAAGTTTTCAAGAGCTTTAAAACACTGTCAATTGTCATCTATCTGTGTTTGGACACCAAGATAGCTAGGATCTTCTAGTAAAAATTATGAATTATTTCATTTTCTAAAGCTAGAAAATGTGTAAGAATGCACTTAAACAAGATCAAGGCACTGAAAAAAAACTTCTTTTTTTCACTTATCTGAAAATTATGGATCACCTTTTTTTTTGCTTCTTACTGTAAATACATGCTCTAAAAATATTTTGTAATGCAGGTCTTCTGAATGAGTTTGCAGAGTTAAATTTACACTTTTTATTGTAAAGGTCAATGCTGCTAATATATGCAAGATGTTTTGCATCTGTAACACACAGACCAGTTACTATTAGCTGCACCCTGCCTATTTACTTTGCTTGTGATACCCATTTGTCTGAAATAAATGTTTATTCTGTGGTTACCATTAACAAGATTAGGATCTGCTGAAATGACCTGATTTTGGCTGCACAAGGCAAATTCATAGCATGAGGTGTATCTTAGTCTGATACCCTGCAGATTCAGTAGGTCCCACTGTGATACCAGGCCCTGATATAATTTTGTCTTACTGTAGTACAAAGCAGCAGGATGTAGCTATGGATGAACAAGCTCCTTGCCTCCCCACCAATGAATCATGCAGAAACTGTGAAAAGCAGCAGCTCAGTTTTCCATTCTCAGTCCCTAACTTGAAATATTTTTTTAATACAGTACAGAAGAGCCCAGGACCACAAGAATTACCTTTGTAAAGCAGAGGAGATGCTTCCCAGCAGGACAAAAAAGGGTGGGAGGATGCTGATGGTGATTGAGATTTTAGATGTATGTGGTATTTGATATCAGCCTTGCAAAGCTCTCTAGTCACTGTACTGGCACATTCCTATAAGATTAATCTTCCCAGGCACAAAAACACATGTGCTGATTTAGACACTGCAAATTCTGCCGAGCATTGAGACAGCTGGAAACTGAGTGTCCTAAAGTGCAGCACCCTGGGGTCCTCCGTGCTGAACCAGCCCTTTCTGGTTTCTGCATATGTACACATGAGGTATCAAATCTTCACTAGGCACTGTAGCTGAAATTTTTAAGAAGCTTAAAATGAATAATTTTTTTCTCAGCAGCCTGACTAAAACACAGTGTTCATTCTATAGAGATTTAAAGTTACAGAATTCCTTACATTGATTTGATAATTTCATTATGATTGGTTAATAATTTACTGTATCCAAGTGTTAACATTATTTGTTTGCAACAGATGCTTTTCTTTGGTTATATGACTCTCTTGAAACAGCATTTTAATTAAACACTTTGTATGTATGCCATAAAAATAGAGTGCAGACACTGCTTAAATTCACAGATTCATTTAAACTTGTGCTTTAAATTTCAATAAAATCTCCATACTCTTAAGATCTTTACAACTTCTGACCAGCTGCAGTAGTGATACTGCAGGTTTACCTGCCATTGTTTAGGTAAGCAATTATGCAGAATACATTTCTTTGTGGATAGTCTATTTTTTGATTCCTAACTGCCATATATTCATAGACACGAGAATGAATACTTTTTTCACTTCTGTTTTAAAGAAAAAAAATCATTTTAACTGAAGTTTTGAGGAGAAAATGAATACAAGATCCCATGTTTTACTTTCTGTAAGAGTATCTCATGTAATGTTTATGTCTCCTTGTATGAGTTTGAAAGCAAACTAGTGAGAGACTCCAAGTCAAAAATACAATTTAATAGGAAAAATAAAATAAATGCAATAGTACCAAAAACCCCCCACTGACAGAATCAGAATACAACCTGACCCCCTGTCGGTCAGGGTGTTGGTGGCAGTACGATTAAATGGTGGCTGCAGTCCTCCTGGAGTCCTGTTGAAGCAATGATCCTGTAGGAGGGTCTGGTCTTCCTCTGAAGGTCCAGTGGTGGTGTAGAAGGGTCTGGTCTTCCTCTGGGAATCCAGTGGAAAAAAAAGGCTGCTTGTGGTGTTCGAAATCTCAGATTTTATCCAGGATGGAATGCTTGGTTCCTCCCTCTGGGCAGAGCATCTCACAATGGGATGATGCAATTTTATCAGTCATTCGGTTAGTCTAGATGGCCCATTAACAGAAGATATCCCCCTGGAGTTTATCAGGGATGAGTCATGAAGGAGATGGGGACCACTGCCCCACTGGTTTTTAACAGTTTATGAAGATGGTGAGAGAACACATACTTTTGGGTACATCTTACCCTGTAACCTAGGACACTCCTCAACAGTTCTTTTCAATATGAGGAATATTTAGAGGGAAAAAAATGGGGATCTGTCCCCCAGTCTTATCCCAGAACCCCTTCAGTTTAAAATTCTCTCAAACAAGTTAAAATGTAAAAATTAATGTTTCCTTCATAGTGTTGTCAGATATCAGACCCCATGAAATGTTGTTGGTTAAGGATTCCTTCTTGTTGAGAACACTGGTAGGCCAGAGCAGCAATAAAAGAATATTGGAAACAATTTTTAGTCCTGCTGCTTCCCAGAGTCTGTCTAAATTAGTGCAAATGGCTCTGCAGCTTGCTATCAATGTTCTGATACAAACAGTTGGTTAGGTCACTGCTTTATTAAATACTCACTTTATTTATTACTGTCACCTGCTTCCTGGAGGCTGTATTAAACCAAGGTCCAAAGTTTTCACAGTTTTAGGGGAAGTAGCCTCCCCCTAACTTTTGCTCCTCCACTCAAGCTGTAAACAATACTCTTACACACACAAGCATTTTTTTTCCTGACAGAAAATGCAACTCCTCTTATTTCAGTTTTGGAGACTAGAGAGGCAAGACTCATGCTGTTTTTTTCTCTAAGGAGCATCATGTAGATTTAAACACAATTATTTGTGAACACGGACAAATTTCAGAATTCCTGTGTTCTCCCACAGGCTCTACTGAGAGTACAGTCTAACAGCTGGAGATAACGTTAGCAAAGTGCAGCAAAACCTATTACATAGAAAGTGGGAAGTCAATACCATCTTTTTAGTCATATTCTAATATGAAAGAAAGAAAATATCTTGTGTGAAAACTTCTATTTGATTTTGCCCAGGGCTATGAGAAATGAACAATCAAGGATTTAGCCATGCTGGATTAAGATTTTATTGCTCCTAAGCGCCAGCCCAACCTTGACTGGCCATATGCCAGGGAACTCTGTTCCTTGGGAAAGAAGGAAATCGCAGTTTTCTAGGAGGGAAAAACAGTTTGTACCTCAGGTGCAGTCTGATAACCTGGTTGAAATGCACTCCATCAGCACTTTAAGCATCATGGGGGTGTACAAAACAAGTACTCTATTTTGATGTTTCTCTAAGTGCAGTAATAATTCCCAGGCAAAAGCAAAATTTCCCACATGCCAGCTCTTCTTCTTCAGAGAGTGGAGAGGAAAAGGAAATATGTCTCTAGCATATTTTCTAAGTCACCATCACCCCAGGTGTGAGTGATTTTGCAGGTTTACTCTGGGTTAATAGTGCAAACTATATTTAGATGAAGGTTGGCACTTTGACCATCACATCTTGCTTAGCCAGCATGATGGTAGGGTTTCTTTCCTGCTGGGAAGAGCGGAGCCTGGCAGCAACTGGATCACAAAAGAACTTTTTTTCCTTTTGCTGCCATCAAGCAGCAACATTACACAGTACAGAAAGTCTCTCACAAGAATCTGTAGGGCCTTAGAGAATTTGCGTAAAGATGAAAATTATAAGGCAGTGGTTGGGAAAAAAAAATAAAAAGGAAAGTAATGTTTTCTTCTAAGAGCTTGAAAGAAGGGAAGAAGAAAAATACGAAGTCAGGAATGAAGATGACATTTGCTATTGTCTCCTAATAAAGTACAAAAATGATTCAGAAAAGCTGAGGAGGAATAATTCAAAGAAAACAATCAGTAAGGAATTTACACTGAAAGAAACAAACAAACAAAAAATAACTAGAGAAAGCTGGCAAGGCAAGCTGTTGAATTGTCATCCTGGGAGATACCAATCTATGTGAGATGGCTAAGAATAACTAACTCAATCCAGGCAGATGCAAAGGGGTGGAAATGACAGCAAGTCCCTGCCAATTCAGTCTGGAATGTCACTCTCATACATTCTGTCATTTTCGTTTTGTGGAGCACAAGCCACATTTTATCTCATTGACGACAATCAGATTATTTCCTATCACAAAGACAATCTTATTTGATTCATACAAACAACACCTATCTTAGCTGTCATCTAGCACTATTTTTTTTTTTCATTACAGAAAACTGTATTTTGGCTGCTAGCAGTTTGTTAGTAAATCTCCCTCAGTCCTGGGTTCAGTCATGGTACTGATGATGCCTGAGATGGCCACCTAAAAAACAGAGACTAGACAGGAATAAGGGAATAAAGGTAGGTATTTATTTGAAGAGCCTTCAAAGGTACACCCTGGGGAGTCCAGAGGCTACTCCCAAGATTGACCCCAAGTCACGAGTTCTTCACACTTTTATAAATTTGGTTAATTTGCATATTAGGGTTAATTCTCCAAATAAAACTTCAGGTAATGATGTAATTTTCCCCAAGTTTACCCCCCCCCTTCTAAGAACTTGGTTTACACATTTTGGACCTAGGACAATCTGGGTGTCCTTGGACCACAAATTTAGAGAGGCTTGTTATGTCTGACTAGCGTGAGAGAACAGCAGCTAACAGGCTGCAAGAAGCTTCAGAGTTACACACTAGGCAATACAGGATTTGAAAAATAAAAGTTAAAACCTAAGGCATCAGTGAGATCACCACCACTGCAGCACACAAGTTGTTACATCTCAAAGTTTTGTCAATGCCCATGAGACACAACATGCTAATCTCACCCTCAGTACTCCATTTGGAGTTGTGTGTCTTGCTGCAGGCTCCCCAGCATAGGGCAGGCATGAAGGTACTGAAAAGTGTCAGGCAAATGGTCAGAAAAATGGTTAAAGGACACAAGCATCCCTCGTATATGGAGGCTGAAGGAATTGGGACTCTTCAGCCTGCAAGGTGAGAAGGATAAAGGAATGTGTATCAATACCTGATGTGAAGAGTAGAGGAGATGGAGCCAGGTTCTTCTCAATGGTGTTCTATGTCAGGATTAGAGACAATGAGCATAAACTGAAATACATAGAATTCCATGTGACTATGCCGTATGATTTTATTATGGTGATGATTATTATTTTAAATTTTTATTTTATTGTGAGGATTTTCCAGGAAGGCTATGGAATGTTCAGCTTTGGAGATATTCAAAACCCAGCTGGGTATGATTCTGAGCCATCTGCTCTCACTGACCATGCTCTGAGCAGGGCAGTAGCATTAGATCATAACTACAGATGACTTTCAAATTCAGCTATTCTGTGATTGGTATAATCTGTAAATGCAAGGAAAAAAAGTGCCTGTCTTAAAATGTTGAGATATAATTAAAATGGTATATCATGTCACTATGCACAGCTCCAGGATATGATGTTCACTGGGACAGTTTAACATAACACTATCAGAACACTGGCTTGTTCCAGGTTATAGGGGCACTATACTAATAGCCCACATCATAGAAATCTGTAGATTCTTCTGTTTTATTACTTCCTAATGTACAACAAATGTCAAGTTACTTCATAAAAAGCAATCATCATTGCTGTATTTCCCACCACGGACAACATTTTAAAATATATGTAAGCTTCAAAGCACAGTCACACTCAGGATCTTTGACATGACAAATATTATTTGAAGACTGGGTAAAAAACATCTATTGGTCCCTAAACCTGAGAAGTACAGAGCTCTCTTCACTTGAGGGTAAAATCCTGCCTGGGATGAATGGATGTTTAGCCATTCCATGCAGTAGGGCCAGAACATGGCAAATAATCAGCTCTGATTGACACTTTGAAAGTAATGGACAAATGCTCTATGTCAGTCAATATAAAATACTGCAGGATGCTTTCATGGATTTCCACAGCTGACAAAGAGCTAAGAATCATTAAATTTAATTTAGTTAAAACTTGCACTGTTAACCCCCTAAAAATGCTCTAGGATTACCTATACTTAAGATTGAAGCAAAGCCTTAACCAAAAATGTATGTCACAGGCATGGGGATCCTAACCACCCTTCCTTCTGCTCTCAGTTAGTAGCAGCTGATGACGCTAATTACTAATGAAATTTCTGAGACTGGCACAAGCTGAATCCCAGCATCCCTCTCTCTCCATCCAGAGGGATGGAGCAAGTTTTTGGTGTTTCCTGGTGGATGGTTAGTTCCAAGAAAAGCATAAGAGAAGGTGCACTGTGAGCTTCAGCTCAGGAAGCCATCAATAGCCTGCTAACTCTTCAGAATATTCTGCTGTCTTGTGGGTACCACCAGAAATCAGTTTTTTAGCATAGGGTGTGATAGAATGTCCACTCAGCTAAGTCCTACTGTTTTTTAAAGGGTTTGGATGACTTGTAAGAGCATTGCAGGCAGGCATCTGGCAGCTCAGGGCAGGGTTGAAGAGATGCAGGGCAAAAACTTCATGGTTAGGTGGACAAGATGGAGGCTTAAGCAAATGAGATTAAAACCCTTTCAAGTTTGGATGACTGGAATGGTTAATTTCTAATTCCCACAGTTTGGATTAAAATAAATCTATTTTCAGGTCACCTTTTGCAGCTTTATTTCAGATCCCTTATCGGAAGCAAAGCAGAGGACAGAGCAACATTGACACAACTGGAGGCACAAGTGAATGCAGTGACTTTCTTCAGCATGTACTGGAATGACACTTTAAATCCAGCTTCTTACAAGATGTACTCTTTGATTTTATCCAGTCTGTCACAGGCTTCAAAAATATGTAGGCTTTCTGGGAACACACTGTAATATAATGACATTTTATATATATACGCCAAGTATATTAGAGTATTGACATCACAGATGACACAAATTTTAATCCTGTTAAAAGTATTACAAAAACAGTGAATTGTATCTTCTTTCATTGTAGCTAATGACCATTTATTATAATGAAAAAACAAAAAGTTTTGACATCATCTCATTATATGCTCTTATCTGTAAAGTAGTGATGATCACTGTCACAAGGGATAGAATATATATGAAGCAAAGATGCTAGCCATCCTGGTTTTAATATTACACACCATTAATCTACTGAAACAGGAAAAAAAAAGCCAGCTAATTTGAACAGATCACAAATCAAGGAAAGACTATAAGAAATTGAAAGAAAAAAAAAGCCAGAGCATGATCTTATTCACCACCATTTTAGTTTACTGGCACTGCTACAGATGCCTCTGCTAAAAAACTGCAGAGCAACAAGGCAGTGCCCAGTCAAACAGAGTGGGGAATTTCCCAGGAGTTAGAAAGCCTGAAATATTGAGACAAACTGAATAATGTGAACAACCTGTAATTGCTTATATGCAGGAAAAACAAACAAATGAAACCCCAGACAACAAAACCCAGTGATCATACTCACAGGCACACAAGTCTTCTGTGAAGAGATACCCTGACAGTACAGCATTAATGGCAATTACTAATTTATACACAAAAGCACGTGTGTGCACATCTGCAGAGGTGAAAGTGAAAATCAGCAATGGATATTTAAAGGCAAATATGTACTGGCTGGTTTTACTATCAACAAAACTCAATGTTGCTGAGCTTCATTTAAAAGTACATCCATAAAATGTACTTTTCATTAAAGTACATCCATACCAACAGATTTTTTCATGTAGAAATCTTCAGAAGTTGGAATTACATTTTTATGTCAATTTGTTTGGAGGAGGGGATGAAAATTTTTAGATCCAATTATTTAATTGCAGACTTACAGTTACCCTATTAAAGACAGCACATAATTAAGACAGCAGAATATTGGTAAACAATGACTTGGTTTCAGTTATAAAAAAGGGAAGTTATTTTTAGTAAGACTTCTTAGTTGCTTCCAATGTTTTTATTGAATATGTGCAGTTAAAAGGCTGCAATTTAAAAAACTACTTATGTTTTTATAGGTTACGGTAGACATAAACAATATTCCAGCATTAGCCACATGCCAGACCTATGCAGTGGGGTTGCTGATGTAAATTCTTGTAGAGTTTGGAAACAGTAGGGTAGTGAGTCCAAAATATGAAGACAAATTTTCTGCACAGCAACCTAGATAATGGGCTATAGAAGAAAACAGTTGTGATCGATCTGAAAATCTCTGGAGGAGGTTAAAACCTTCTCAGCAAAATGAATAGATTTTGGCTACAGTCCTCAGTTACCATTAGTGAGAGGGGAAGAGGAAATGCTGCCCAAGGGTGAAGAGAGCTTAGCTGGAGAGGATGCTCTCTGGTGCAGCAGAGCAGTGCCAAGAGGCAGCATGCCTGAGGGGGTCTCATCCTACCACTCACAGCAGATCCCTGAGCGCGTCTGGGCAGGCTGGAGCTGCAGAGGCGCAGGTTCTGCAACAGGTGCACAGAGCTGCAGTCAGTGCACACAGAAGGTAAAGTTGGGGTTGTCTTACAGGCAAGCCCACAGAAATTAGAGTTACAACATCTATGCTCCTTAAGGGGGTCAGAAGCTTCTCCTTCAGACACAGGGAATACCCCTCGCTGCTCCCGCAGCTGCGTGGGGAGAAGAGGATCTGTGGGGAGTGATGAAGGTTTTGTGCTGGCTGCCACAGTGCTCACACTGAACCAAAGGTGGGTGTTACCTAACACTGCTGGGCAGGGATGCTGGAAAAATGGCTTTTTTTTCCCTGTTACCATGGAGATGGTCAGACCAGACCATTAATGAGATGTCTGATGGAGCAGGCAATATAATACCATATGCAGCAGGCTGGATGTGGGACAATAATCCTGTATATCAGCTATCTACTTACCAGAACACTTCTAGCTGACTGTGATAAAGGTGGCAAAAGGAATGTCTAAGCTGTGGTCTGGTACTTCAAGAATGATCTTTATTCAAAATTGGATATTTCTCAACCTTTTTGAGCTAATACCTGACACTAATGCCATCTGTAATATTATTATAGCCTCCTATCTACTATTTCAAATTTTATATTAGGCTATTAATTATTAAGATCTTGTAAAAACCACTATGATAGGAACATGCTGCACTTAGGTCTGAAAAGAAAACATTAAATCTTTCTTAGAGTGTGAGTTCCTCTAGCAATCATATAACTTCAATGCTTTAGCTTCTAGCTGGAGTACATCTAGCTTCCAGCACTTTTAATATGGTTTCCCGGAAAATCAGAGGAGATAAGCACATGTGTCTGTATAATCAAGTCAACTCATCTGTAGTGGAGTAAACAGAGAGAAAGACTTATGTGCTTATTTCATTAGTATATACTCTTGCAAAATAAGTGGTATAATGCATATGAAAATATTTTGCATATAAGGTTTTTTTTCCCTAAGTCCAGGTTTATTTTATTCCTTTGAAGCAGAAGAGCATGGAATCAATCTTCTACTTTGAATGTTATAGATAATCTGATATTCAGAAGCCTTCTGAGCACAAAATCCTATGTGGGTGGACACAGAGGTATGAAGCTGGGATTTCAAGCAATGTAGAGGGGCAGAGGTTTTGAAAGCAGTAGATAGAGCTGAATCAGAGAAGAATGAAAGCAGGGGAAAAAAAAAACCTCCGCAATTGTTACTGTTGCAGGCGACAAACACTCAAAAACCTCAGTTTGAGGACTCTCCCTGCTGCAAGTAACCATATGCACGTGACTGTACAATCAGACTCTCTTACAGACCAGGGAATGCCTTGGCAATAGCAGCCATATTTCTCCAAGCAATTTTACACAGGCTGCTTATCATTCATATTTTAAATCTAGCAATGGAGTATTTTAAATTATTCAGTTTGGGTAATTACTGTGCAAAATGCTACGGCATAATGCTTTGGTTCACCATTTACACCAAATGTCTGCGGACATACCCTAAGTATTAACTGAGCCCGGATCCTCCAGATACATGAGAAGCATCTGTGAGAACTCAAGCTACTCAAGCCATTGTTCTCCTGGGAAAAAAATAAACAGGACAAGGAACACATTACTGAAATCTAATCCTGCAGTAATAATAGTTTACCTCAACCACCTGCCTGCTATTAAGTACACATCCTAAATCAGTTATATAGCTCATTACACAATCACTGTTCAGGCCATCTAGTTAAATGCATCCAGATAAATACATAGATAAAAATGAGTGCATCTAAACTAGAGATGTGCCATAGAATTTAACAAAAGGCTAATTAAGGAAATAGTCTGTTCAGTAATGAGACATAAAACTCTTATTCCCCTTTTTTTCCCCTTCACTTAAAAACAAAATCATCCATAACTCTTAAAGAAAGGCTGTAAAAAAGGCACTATGGAAAGCAGTTTCTACAGTGAATGATTTTTAGACTTCAGTGTCTGGAATGCAAAGACTAGATCACTGTCTCTGTTGAAGGGGTGCACTTCTGAATAGAAATTCTACATATGTTAGGTAAAAAAAATTACTAAAATAATATTGGAGAAGTTGTCCCTGGGCCTTTCTTTTTCTCCTATGAATCCTATTAAAACAAAAAATGTCCAATTACACTGAATTATGTGATTCTGTGTATTTATTTACTGTAGATATTTTTCACTAGGTATAAGAACAAACTTGGTTTCATAACAATCGCATTTCCCTCAGATGAATTTAAATAGGAATTTGAAATATCAAAGGCAGGTAAATCACAGTTAATTTTCCAAAGAAATACTCCAGGGGTTATAGTTCATTATTACTACTAGCTATTATGTGCATTATAATATCATCTAGAAGCTTCACTTATGGACCTGGACCTCACTGATGTTAACTGCACCGCAATAATAGCTGGAGACAGGTAAGAGGTAGCAATGTTTGTGTTGATTTCAACAAGTGTTGAGTTCTGCATTCCTGACATCAGTACTGTAGCTGTTTCAGTTCTGTTTAATAATGAGGCAGTTAAAAATAAATAACAGAAAATGTTAGCCTTTCTCCGTTCTTAGTCTGGGGAATTCACACTGACTGTTTTATGTTATAGAAAATGTGTTTGCAAAGGCAAGAACCACCTTGCTGCATTTCACAGGGAATTTTTGTCAAGTTCTATAAATCAAATAATGCAAACAACAATTTGGTGCTCTGCATTCAGCAATTGTTTATGTTACCTATACCTTATGTCTGAATTTTTAGTCCAGCTTTTTTTTCCCACCTCATTTATATTACCAAATTTCTTTCCACTGTTTTCCCCACAAAGCATTTGTTAAATTTGCACATCAGAATTGTATAGGGAAATCCTATTAATACTCTGACTGTGTCAGTCTCCAAAAAACAGCATTATCTCCCTCCTTCTACTCTTAGAATTTAGTCCCTTGCCTCTCATCCAGGAGCTCTATTCAATACTTCTGGCACATCCTCTATCAGTAACTGGGCTGCTTTCTTTCTCCCTTGGACTCCTGGATAATTTGTAAGTCATTCCTTAGGAGTGCACCATCCCCACTTCTATAGGTACTTGTTGCTCTTAGAGATTTTCACATTTCCCTGTGCTTAAAATTTCCTTTTCCTTGTCCTTTTTTTTTTTTTAAGGGGTTCTGTCATATCATGTAATAATACAGATCCTTCTGTGTGATGAACCTCACTCTGCTCTTCCACAAGTGCTTGTGGCATTTACACTCACATTTTAGGCAACATTTATTACTGACTGTTTCACTGATGAAAATGTTCAGTGTCAGCCTGGTCTTAATCATCCCAGGACATCTATTTCAAGGCAAATACCCACTGGCAGTAGCTCTCAACTGGAATCTTCATTATCCATTTAACATGAATTTTAGTAGTGCTCTGGAGTGCTAATGTTCTTATGGTCATACCAAACATATTAAAGTTTATTTTGCTGTTGCTATTAACCAATTTTCTAACCTCGAAGAATGGAAATAGAACTTACTCTTCAAAAAATTTGTTGGACGACTTATGTCTGCTGTACTCTCATGTTTTGATTTTGTTGTCAGCTACTGCTTCTACCAAGCTCCAACCTTCTCCCTTTAATTTTAGACAGGTCAGCCAAGAGTTGTTCAGGCCCTCGCTCTTTTCAAATTCAAGGGAATTATTCTCCTTCTGTTTGAATTTCTGTGATATATTAAAAGACCAAAGATTATCTCAGACAGATTGGATTCAATTTATCAAAACTGGCTGATATTTAAGATATCTATCTCTGAATAGACATGAATCACATGTCTCGTGGATACTATAAAATTGAAAAGTTATAGTCTTCTTCTGAAAACAAATCACACAACTCTGTTATTTTTCAAATAAAGAGCAGAAACATTTATTGGACATGTAGGCTTTTTACATCGTTTATGAATAATTTTACCATTCTTCATTCCTAATGTAACTTCAAAAAAATTATCCTTACTTCTCCTGACATGGATTTTTGCCTGTATTTAGCTACATTTTTACCTGTACTGCATTTAATAAATTCCAAGCCATATTAGTTCCTCTCTATTTTGACTTTTGAGTTTTTAATAAACATTTTATTGGTTTTAAGGTCATCATTTGTAATTGTTGTAACTGTAGTATCTCCAAACTTTTCTTCTTTCCTGGGGAAATTATAACTTCCCCCTACCAAAATATGACCCTCTATATTTCTGTTTCCATAGTTTGTTCCTATTTTAAACATTCCTTTATAATTTTGCTTACAAGACTTCTCAGTAAAGAGAAAATTGATCTGGGGTTAGTTAGCTACTATTTCAATTCAATGCATTTTGATTCTCATTTTCTGAGGCAATCAATAACTCTCAAAAGAGTAACATTGGTACAGAATTCCTCTAACCACCAGTCTTCCATTCTGTTCTTCTAATAAAGTAATCAACAATGTTATTTTGAGAAGATTTACAGATCTGCATGACTTCAGACTTCGTTGTTTTCTTTTTCTCTGCCTCATATTAGTTTAAAAATAGGAATAAAATAATGATTTGAAAAGGGCTCTTTAGACTTCCTGGAGTAGGTAATGATAACATCTCAGGAGACTCAAAATACTGCAGAACAGAAATGGCATTTTTCATTTTTGAGGACTGTAAGTGGTTGAACATGCATTTTCATTATCCTGGCTTGTGATAAATATTGAAAGAAACATTAAAAAATCCACACCATGAAAATATATACCAAACTTGACTTAACCATATTTGTACCTCAGTAACTGTGGAAATTTTTATGATGAACAACCTGACTCCTGAAAAACATTTTTAAGGCAAATTTGTATTTCTTTTAAACAAATCATTATTTCTTCCAAGTGTGTCCCCACAGAAGACACTAGTTCCAAGTTGAGAGCTCTCAGCCTGAGTCCAGGAGAGATAATCTATCATTTGAACCAGAGATAACCAGAAAGACTCTGGCATGCCAGGCAAAACTAAGGATCACACCTGAGTGTCAAAGATCCCCAAAGATTTGTTACAATATATTCACATTTAAGAATTTACACAGGCATCTCAGATTTTCTCTACAGATTAAAGGAAGGAAAATGTGAACACGTGTGCTGCTGACTGTGCTGAAAGCCATTCAAGAGAAGAATATCATTCTGTATTGAACAGTTAATTTAACCCATCAGCAAGAATTCTGGAGTGACTAGTATACAGACAATTGACTGAATGAGAAAGCAGCTCCTTCCTGGCTGGGACTGAGCTTTGCATTTTGCACTGTAGCAAGCTGTGTGTGTGAGTATTGATGGAGGCGATGGTGTACACCCCTTGCAGGTGGAAAAACAGAAAGTGTCTTGGAGGCATTTTTAAAAACCCATATTGAATGGGGAATACGTCCCCAGAAAAGTGTTCTAGATCCAAGAGATTATTAACCACATCAATGCAGTTCACTGAAGAAAAACAACTGTCTTCTTTGGTAGGATTCGTATATTTTTACCCGTTGTAATGTAACGTGTGTAATTCTAAAACAGCCCACATAAAATCATCTAGTCCAGAGCTTTACAGGCAACATGAATGCTGCCTGTCAACAGCAGTCCTTTAGCTGTCTGTAAGTATAGAGAAAATTGAATCTCACTTTACCCAGATGGTTTTAAAATAATATATTTTCCCTAGTAATTATAACAACATCCAGTTTCCTGCTTGTGTCCTTTTTTTCTTCTTTACAAGCTACAACACTCCCTCCCTATTAAAAAGACAATTTAATGGATTTCTGGTCCTGATAGTAAAACTTCAATCATCCAGTCACGGAACAAAACAAAACCCTGTAATTTAAATGCCTGATCATGAAGTTATAATGCTACAGTCTAACCAACTACCAGTCCTAACAGATAATATACTTCATGAGTTATGGGCTGAAAAACGATCACCCAAAAGACCTCTGTAATTATACTGAATAAGCACTTTATCTATTTTTTTTTTTTTTCAGGAAAGGTAGCAAAACTGCCCTTACTGAGAGTCTACTCTGCTCCTCAGAGATTTTCCTCTGTTTGTGTTGTTTGCTCTGCTTTTCTCACTGGCTCATCGCAGAGACAGGCAATTTTCACTCTCATTAAATGCCTGTTGTAGTTACCAACGCATGAAACTCAGAGGGGACAGTGTTGACTAAGGCCATACTTTGGTCATATTCCTTCTACTGGCAGGACAGGAACATAGTGCTATTAAGGATGATTTGTTAGGTTCATAGGAGGAAAAAATCTACCTTCAGAATCAAGTAAATTTACTTATTTTCTATTTTTTACCAAAACTGCTATTTTTCTTATGAGTAGTATTAATATACAAAGAATCAATATTAATAACATTTTGGAGTTTTGAAATATTATACATAGATACCATACTGTGGGACCAAACAAATTCTCCTTTTGCAGTGGAAGTCATAGAAAGAATGACATTTAGGTAAGTACCTATTAGATCTGACATTAATCATTCCTATAAATAAACTTAACTGTGGGATAGAGATTAAAATTTTGGCCTTTAGTCCAAGATGTGCTGTTTGCAATTCATTTTATAAGGACAAATGAACTTTCATTTCTTACAAGTAATTTATGATGCATGATATCATTACTATTTTAAATGCTCAAATTATGTTACCAATTGACAATTTTTATCTTTGAATATTATTAAAAAATAATTAATTTTAACAGCTAAGAATTCTAGAAGTAGTATTCCATCTCATTTTGTACTACACTTTTCCCACTTTCAGTGAGTAAATAATTGAGTTTTAGCTTTAATCTGAACGTCATGACAAACCTGGGGTTTCTGTCCAGTGCAATATTACCAAATATGTCAGAATTAAAAGGAATCCATACTATGTGAAAACTGTTATAAAATAAGCTTCAGTTTCTCTGATCTCATGCATTCCTCCAGCTTGTCATGTGCATTGTGGGTTATATTACAAACACATCTCTAAGGGTAATATTTCATTTCATTTTCCATTCTAATTATCTGTTGGCATAGTAATAAGGATAATAAGAATGAAAGATACAATGAATTTTCAGAAATGTTGTATACACAAGGCCTAGAAGGCATTTTAGGTAATAAAAGCAACAATCTCTTCCGAGGGATTTTTTAACCTGGTCTGCAAATAATACTGATATGCTAAAATACTTTCATAGAGCATCACATCCCATTAGATTCTAACTCTAGTAAGCAAATTCCTCAGAATTGTATTCACACAGTGTGAACAGCCTCAAAGCCAAATACGCTGTTTTCAAAGTCATTGTTTACTCCTAAAAACTTTAAACTCTCGGTAACCTAAAGGTTCGTCGTGCTACTGGTTAAAGGTCCTTCTTCATGGGCAGAACGGGACAAACCTATGCACAGAAGGCAGAGTTTAAGATGACTCTCTCAGCATGTAGAGTGTTAATTAGCTGGATCACATCCATCCTGCAGCTATAAAGAGATGGGGAAAGGAGTCACCCTGCTCTGCAGGGCTGTCCATCTCCAACTGAAAAGACGCAGAGAGAGAACTGAAGGTTTAGTTCTGCAAGGCTGATGGGATTTCCCCACTAAATTGCTGCAAACTTGCATTGAACTCCAGACCTTCTCTTCACCCATGGACATTTTCAGTCCTAACACTGTCTTTTCATGCCCTTGTTCATCTTGGCTGTTTCCAGAGGTGTGCTCCACAGTCCAATTCCATGTACCATTCCCATCTAGTACATAGGGAACAAAGTGCCTAACTCAGCCCTGTGAACTCTACTGACTTCTGGCACCTAGATGTGCAATACCAGGGGCACATCTCTTTTTGGATAAAGTCCCTAAACTCAATGGTCTCAGCTCTGGAAATCCTAAACCTAGGCTCCATAGCACTTTTGAACTGATACACAGTATCTCTAGCCACATTAGAAACTTTCAGTTTCCATACATTTTACAAATCCTATATGGTACTTCTATGTAAAGATTTCTTTTGGGCTGTTTCACACCACACAAGGTTCAAAGATGTTCAAATTATGTATTCATTCCAGAGTAATTAACAAACCTTTTTCTCTTTGTGTCTGTCTTCCAGTGCAGGAAAGTCCTACCAAAATCTTCCTCTGTGTACAAAATGCCAAGTCTTTGCTCACATTGCAGAAGGCTCTGAGAAGTTTTCTCTTATCTTCAGTTTACATAAGGAAAGGTAATCTCACTGTGCTTCTCTGTAACACAGAGCATATTCTGGTCAACACAACGTTTTTTGGCAAATACTTCTGTCCCTCCTTCTTGGCTGGAGACTTAAGGACAGGAATAACCAAGCTCCTGTTCAGGTCAAACAAAGTGAGGGAGAGAAAGCGGCACAGCCTTTGTGTGCTGCTGCCTGGCATCTCGACAAGTTTGCTGTTCAATGTTGCTTTGTGTGAACTTGGCAAGAGTCTTAAGTCTCTCTCTGTCCTGCCTTTCTGTCCACTTCCACTACCAGTCTGCAAAAGAAGGGCCTACCTTTCAGTCGTTTCCCAAAGGACAATGGACTGGAGGGCACGAGGGGTGCAGGCACTGCAGGAACTATCTATCTCCAGTGGAGAGGCAGAGCTTTGCCGAGGGGAAGGGGAAGGTTTTGCTGAATCAGCACCTTGAGGACCAGCTGAAGTCCCATTTGCTTACATGCTGAAGTGCTCTGCTGAATTATAGCCCAGGGCAGCCAGCTGCCAGCCCTTCGCTTCCTGATTAAAAACAAAACAGCATTTCTAGAAGCTGCTCATGTGCTATGAGCAGAGTTATCCAAGGTCCCCCTCTTCTCCTGATTATTCCTCTGTGCCTGCCTAACAAAACTCCATCCACTGCTTTAAGGACTGCTGTAGTTTGAACAAACTGTATGGAAAGAACTATATTTTCTAATTATGTGCCAGTTTCTTTTCTCTTGCTTATCTCATTCCAGAAAACAGAATGGCTCTTAGCAAACATCCCGAGGCAGTACAATTGCCTGTTAAATAGGACTCCCTGTTGATTTCAATGTACTTTCATAGTGCTTCAAAAGGTTGATGGCACAACACAGCTCAAAGGTGCTTTTTGCTAGGGCATTTTTGGGTACACAGAGAGATAATAACAAAGGAAAAGCTGAATGTTTCTTGATCATGGCTATCAGGACTGGCATTGCTAGACAAAATAAAATAACCCTTTCTTAGTAGATTAAAGTTCTTTTGTCCTGGAAATGCTGTGCGTGACACAGAGTATAATTCCAGCCAAGTCAGAGAAAATGAAGTATCTCCTATTCTTAAATAAATCAGCAAATCAATGCAAAACAGTCCAGGCAGAACACTCAATACTCTCTCAGAGGTCATTTGATGTTTTCCAGTGAAATTCACAATGCAATCTCTCAAATCAGATTAAAATATTTGAATAGTTTCAGATGCAAACACATGGCAACAAAGCCACAAGAGGAAGGGAGGGCTGGCACACAGTTTTCGGGGAGGAGACACTGCTTTCCTCAAGACTGCCTTTTCACAAGGAAGAAATGATATTTCAAGAGAGAACCATGGCCATCTTGAGGAGATAAGACTAATTCTTTTCATATCAGCAATCACACTGGCCAAGCATAACATTTATTATCAGTTCTGGATTCAGGGAAAATTCGTATAAACTAATCACCCGTGTCTGAACACACTGGGAGGGAGAAAAAGGATTTAACGGTTGATTGGCTTCATCACTCTGACACTTTATTTTTTCCTATATAGGTTTTTAAAATAAATTAAGCACTGCTATTGAACTTTTCAGACATATGTGAGGTGACCTCACTATGGAATAGTCTTGCTAGTATCTGTGGAAAGTTACTACCCAAGTTGCAAAAGTTACTGTTGATTTTATGTGCCCATTATTTGAAGTATCCTATCTCATTTGAAAAGGGATGCTTTTTATCAAAATGTCCCTACTCTTACCCTTTAAAGGTCAAGGACATCCCGTTTGGCATTTCCAATTATTGGCAAAAGGAATTGCCAATAAGCATAGCTGCTGCTGAGAGAAGTTGCATCCTGTCTAGATGAGGATTTCATTATCATCCTGATCATTTTGGTCATATGGATTTAATATCTGCACATGGCAACCATGAAATCTGTGATTTAAGAAACTCTGCATAATCATTAACTTAATAGACAATTATGCTGTATTAGGTACAATTAAACCCACAACTTTCTAAGAAGACCCCAATAAAATATCTGTGATAGATATGTTAAATGAAAAACGGGCTTCAGAAATTATTTACACTTATTTACTTGTCTGAATACACTGCTAAAGTTCTGATTTGAATTTTAAATAAATCAGTAAACTGAGAAACTCGTGCCATGTTTTTATAGCTTCTTTTTTCTTAATATTTGTAGTGATCCCAAAATTCAACAAATTTCTATTTTTAGGTTTCTTAATTAATTTTTTGAATTAATTTCTTGAATTAATTTCTTCTGTTTTAGATATCAATGTATTTTCAAAGATGGGATTTAAACATGTGACACCTTTATTAATACAGTTCTTAGACATTTTTACTGACTTCACACAAAATGGCACTTGTGTAAATGCTGGATAAACATTTTAAGGTAGTGTCTGTGGGCTTGAATCAAGTCCTTTTTTCTCAAACACATAGACATCAGTTAGGAATAGTTAGGGTATCTTATCCCCTATTCAAAATTTCATAGTTGTGTTTCAGAGGGTACCAAATCTTTTGTCTTAATTTAGTCAAAGTTTAGATGTATGATAATCTTTCATTTAAATGTAGTGTTTGTATCCTAAAAATATATTTCTTATTTTGGAAGAGTGCCGTGGTTTATAATGGCACTCTTCCAAATTAACATTAACAAAAGCCACTGCCTTTCTTTCTCTACCCCTAACTTGATTTCTTGTTTAAAAAAAAAAAAATAGTGAAGAGGGATCCTATTCTTTTGCTCCTTCAATTATATCTGATTTTGAGTGGTACATTAGTGCACAGCCTGAAGCTGAATGCAGGAAAAATCTTGTGTACAAACCTTTCTATCAGTTTACCAAGTCTCTGTGAAAATCAAGCAGTGTAATCAAATTCATCAAAGCAATGGCACAGGAAACATGAGCAATGAGTGTTACATGCAATATTTTAAGTACGTGCTCTTAGTATGTGACCAGAAATCCTTTATTATGATCAACTACATGACACAGCTTCTCACACGGGAAAACTCTGCAAGTCACAGAGGCCTCAGTTAGACCTAAGTCTGCTAGATTTCTGCTGTAAAGAAGGTAAAGCAAGTCTGCCTTATCTGAAGCACAACAAAATCCAGAGCATTTCAAAATACTCTACAAAATGAGCACTTGACTGTTTTTCATCTTAAATTTACACTGAAAAACAATCAGTGTTTTCTTCTGAAACTCTCAAGAAGGCGTATTTCTTTGCTGACTGACCATGTTTTCCCAGATTTTCCTAAAAGGAAGGGGATAAAATTTTACACAAGGGCAAAATAATTATTGATTGCTAGAATTTCATATCCTTGGATAAATTTTCTGTCAAAGCTCTGTGTCTTGAAATTTCTTTAATCTCTGTAACTCAAATTGATTCTTTGGTCAGAATGACCTTTTCAAAACAGTTTCATGCCTCTTTAAACCTAAAGCTACAGCTTAAGAGATAGCTGACAATACAGTTTGACCCCTGCCCCTCTGTGCGGAAGATGGTGTGTGAGAAAATCAAACCCATAAATTATACAAAGAAAATGTTCTGCACGTCCTATATCAATAATGTCTCTCCAAGCAGACACAGGCAGAGGGCTTCCAATATTTCTACTGCTCAGCAGAAGGTTTCAATATTTAATGTGACAGGCAAAGCAAGAGGAAAGCTTTCTGATGGCAGGAAGCAAATGGATTATTCAATGCCACAAAGATTGACTTAAGTGTATGTTCCACACTCTCCCTTACCAGATTTTTCAGGATTGACGTACTGTTTGTCTACCTAGTCTGCCAATGATGATTTTCCCTCTAACAAACACACTTTGCAAAAAGATTGATCAGTGGCATTGTTACTCTAAGCGACGAACTGCAACCACATTTAGTGCTGCTGTGCTGGTTTATGTGGAGAGATATTTGCAATACCTGAGCAGAGAGTTTATGTCTCAGAAACAAAGCTGGATAAGGCAAAAACATGTGTTTGACTACATGCTGCATTTATCTGAAATCATCAAGGCTTCTGCTGAGCAGAAATGATTTTTGCCCATTTTTCTGAGACAATTAGAGGACAGTGAGACGAGCATGCCTCTGAGAACTTTAGGTTGTTTGCATTTATTAAAAAAAGCATCCAACAAAACCAGCATTTTGCATCCTTATTTAATCAGTAACTGGAGAATTAAATCTTTCCTTTTTGGATCCTGAATATGAGTGGAGAAGATTGAGAAAGACTCCATTTAAATATTTTCTTGCCTCTCTAAGACTCTATTTCACCGGCAATTGCTTATGACACCAAGTGGTAACTGCTGCCTTAATATAATTAGCTTTGGTTACTTCTTTCCCTCTTTTAATTTGCACTTTCTTTTTGAAAAAAAGGAAATTTATTAACAAAGTTAATATTTAAATACCGAGTCAATGTTCAAATGCTGTTCTGTTTTATAAATGTCTTTTTAATAGCTAGATATAGATTCAAATGGGTTTTGATGCTTTTCATAGTCTGTGCAGCAGTGCTCATTCAAGCAAGTTGCCACTTAAGGCTGCAGTGCCTCTGGGAAATCCTCAGTGACAGACAATGAAAATAACAATTTGCTAAGTGTATCGTTTTCTCTCAACGAAGACGGAATTTTGAAAAATACTTTACATTCTCCCAGTTGCTCCAGAGGAAGACAGCTAAGTATTTTCTACGGTATTTAGTGAAAACAGGCTTGACAACATAATCCCCAAATTTTGTTCACAAGTAAGATTCCCCTGTGTGATCAGCCCTTACCTAAACTAGCAGTCTACTTGTCCTCCTTTGATCCTTTCCTTTGATGGGGCTGCTGAGTCTCCTCTCAGCAACACAATATGTTCTAGGGTCTGTATAATCAGCCATAACACACTTTTCATGATCAAAAGGGCTTTTTGCTGCCCACAGATGTACTGTTCCCATGGCCTTTCCTGGCAGCTGAAGATGCATATCTAGGATGCCTTTCATTCCCTTGAGGGACTACGGGTGTCTGGGGGAAATGAAAGCAGCATTTTGGCTTGTCTTAGGACAGTATTACTGGTCCCTGGAGCTATAGGTGACATGGGACTCCACCTTTGAGATAAATGAGTGACTGCTCACCCTCTGCTTCACTTTTGAAAGCAGGCTGAGTGCACTGCAGTAAAAAAGGCTTGAGAAAGATAAAGGAGAATAGAAAAATAAGATGGTGCATGCAGAAGAGAAAAAGGAGAGGCAGAGAAATTCAAAAGTCTGAGAACAAAGATACAAATCCCAAGCATTGTGTAGAATTTAGAAACAGTGCAATGAGAATTGCCAGGGAATTTCTACAAAAACAATATTGAAGAGAGGTGGGATTTGGCATTCAAGACTCCTTTTTTCCCATGCTAATACGAGCAATATTAAGAAAAGAAACAACTGAAAGAAAAGAAAGAATTGCTACAACTTAAAGAAAGAGGACCTAGCTAAAACATAAGAATTGTCCTGCAGACAGTCAAATTAATTTTAGGGGTTAAAATAAAGTGAGTCCAGTTTAGATGCTCTACTAAAATTTTCACTTAGCTTGTGAAACAATGGAGAATGTTGTCTTATATCTCTGCCTATTGCAATCAGACAATAACAATTGTAATCAGACAGTATTTGGTAGAGGTTGTAACTATCAAGTATATTGCTAGAGATTTGTTCTCAAGAGAAATAACATTTATGTCAGGAGGAATGACAATTTAATTTTACACACATCAATATTCCTTGTTTGGTGTAGTCTCCTTTCCCAGAACAATATGTTCTATCAAAATAATTTATGTTTTGTATCCTGTCTATTGCATTAAGAGTATTTTCAGCTGAGGCAAAGCAATTTTATGAACCCAAGCTTTACATTCTTGGGAATACTTCACAATTCAGCACACTGCATATGTAATCACCAATACAGAATAGTTTTCTTATAAAAATGTTAAAGGAAGAGATTGTGTGTTCAAATAGCAGTATCATTTGGCTTGTTTCTTCATCTAAATACACATTATTCATACACAGTGGAACATTTTGAAGAGTAGAAGCACTAATAGTAAACAGAACCTTCATGCACATGCCTCAGAGTACTTTAGGAATGGAATCTTCTGCAACCGGAAAACAAAGAGCTTGCACAAGGTCTTCTCACATGTTTCCCATCACCGTGGACAGAGCTGGTTACAAGGGGTAGGGACTGTCCTCTTTCCATTGCTGGCAATCTGGAATGTTGAGGCATAGAAACCTGAACCTGTATTTCTGGATATTTTATTTCTACAGCCTCTCTGAATGCTAAGATGTGTGTTTCATTTTATGAAGTATAATACAAAACAAACCCATTCTAAGCAAGTAATTAGTATAAACATATTTTAGATTAACTGATAATGTCAATAAGCTCTGAAGACTTTGCTTACTTTGTTTTGATTCAAATAGAGCAAAAGTCAAGTATTCACTGTTCTAAATTGTCTCTGAAAATATCTTTTTATCTATTTTGACAAGCCTTTTCTCAAAGCTCAAATGTTCCCATCAGAATTCACACCCACGATTGCGTTGAAAAGATAATTCAAGGAAAGAATCAGACTCTGCTTCATGAAAATGGATAAACTTATTATATAGCAACCACTTAACAGTAAAATCACAGTAATTTCTCTCAGGTGTTCTGATTTTGCAATTTTTAAACTGCTTTTTTAGATTTTTAACAGAATCTTGAAAGCATAGAGTTGAATTTTCTTGCTTTTACTCTCTGTTTCACATGTTTTACATTTTAATACACCAGCACAATCAAGTAAAAATTACTTTCAATTATGTTTTGAATATAAAGCCTGATGAATTGAAAACTAGAGATAGTTCTTGTTTATAAACTTCCCTGTCAATAAAAGTTCATAGGTTACTTTTTTCATTTTTCTAGTATTCATTATATATTCATTATATATTTCTGCACCTCATATGTATATGTATCTTTAGGCATTTTAGGATACTAAAAGGCAAATATAAAATTTCTGAGAGAAGCAAAGAGTTTTCTAAGCCAAAAGAATGGCTAAAAACAACTGGTTGTCATATCTGATCTTTTACTCAGCAGTTTTCACATGCTCCCTTACAGACTGCAACCAAAAGGAGATGGGTGCACATGGAGTGTGAGAGGTTCCCTTCTCCTTCTGAGTGAATTATTCCAAAGTCTGTGAGGCAATAGAGAAGCTATTTTTCACCTACAGCAGATGGAAATACATAAATCATACCTGGAAGATATCAGCACCAAGTGATTTCATGGAGACAAACTATAAATCAGGAAACCTTCATTCTGATTTCAGTTATCATCAGATGCAGTTGATCTATTGAAAATCAGAAATTCGAAGTACTTAGAAATGTATAAAATGCACCACAAACACTGATGGAGCTGATAAGATTTTCAGAAGTATTTTCAGATAAGTATCATCAGGACTTTGAAAAGTAAACAGATCACCTTGTAAACCCCTTATCATTCACTTCATTTAGTGTTCCTTTTCTTGTCTCCTTAAGGGCCAGTTGTACTGGGCTATCTGATTTCTGAGAAAGTAGATTCAGATAAGGCACATTTATCCAAACAATGAATTTCTAGAGATTTAGTTAAACACGTAGTTCCGGCTCATAGTGAACTGAATATATGTTTCCTGTCTTGAAGCAAGCATTTGCTTTGCCTTCAAAAGTAATTCCAGGTGTTGTTAAAATGAAGATCCTCCACCTTGTAACTGGCCTGATTTTTATGTAATATTAATACCAAAAAATAGTAAAAGTAACAAAAGAATTCAAAACATGAAAATAAGAATTTTAACAAGGGCAGGTGCTGGATTCTGCACCTGGGATAGAGTAATCCTGTTTATACATACAGACAGGGGGACGAGAGGCCAAAGAGCAGCTCCAAAGAAAGAGATGTGTCGGTTTATCTGTCAGTTTTTATTTGTTGGTAGGTTGATGGCAAGTTGAACATGAGTCAGCAGTGCCTGGCAGCCAGGAAGGCCAACCATGTCCTGGGGGGCATCAGGCACAGCATTGCCCGCTGGGCAAGGGAGGGGATTTTCCTGTTCTGCTCTGCTCTGGTACAGCCTTACCTTGAAAATTGTGTGCAGTTTTGGGCACCTCGTTTCAAGAAGACATCAAATTCCAGTTTGTCTGGAGAAGGGTGACAAAGATAGTGAAAGGCTCTGAGCACAAAACTTGTCAGGAGTGACTGAGGTCACTTGGCTTACTCTGCTTGTAGAGGGGAAGGCTGAGGGGTGACCTTATCACAGGTTCCTCGAGAAGCACAGAAGAAGGGCAGGTGATGATCTTCTCTCTCAGGGGACCCGCAGTAGGAGTGAAGCAGTGTTGGAAAGAGTTCAGGCTGAACATTAGGAAAAGGTCAGTCTCTGGATAAGGTTGCCAGGGAAGTGACACCAAACCTATCAGAGTTCAAGGAGTATCTGAATGATGCACTTACTCATATGGCTTAGTTTTGGTCCTTTGAGGAGCTGGGAGTTGCACTTGATGATCCTTATGGGTTCCTTCCAATTTGAGATAACCTATGGTTCTATGATTCTGTTATCTAACCAGGGTGTTATTTTCCTCCTAGAACCCAGAGCTTGAATTTCCACCAAAGATGCTTTCTCATACTTTTACATGGGCTGTGGTTCAACAACCAGCCAGAGAAGTGACTAACATGGACACCAAGAGGTAACACTCGAGATAAATCCCTACTCAGGATAAACCCTGAGCAGCAAAATCATGGTAATTTATGAGTTTTTTATATTTGCTGTAAATACTTTTCTGTGATCTGAAAAGAAGCATTTTTAAGGGTGTCAGTGATTATTCCTTTGAGAAAAGAGAGGACCATGGTAGCAATGCAGCTACTCTTTGGGCAGTCTGGCAACACAAACAGAACTTGTAGGCTCCATGCTTTCCTCACATAGTCATGAGGAAAGACATAGGGTGTGCTCAGTGTTTTACATCATAGGTAGAAAAGACTTGGCTCTTAACATGAGATCATAGATGGTACTTTCACATCACTGTGTCTGTTTCCATGAGTCTTCTCAGATCTGGTCTGGAAAGTGTGGCAAATGTCCTCTGTTGGTTGCACACCACCTCTTGCAAATGCTTCTCTTCATGCCTTCTGTGTTCTGCTAGTTAAAAATGGAGAGAACAGTATGAGACGAAAGAGAACCTCATCTGCTCTGTAGACCCTCTGTACCAGGACTGGTGTTCCTTGTCCAACCCATTTATGCTAAGCTTAATTCAGTGTTGTTTCTTCGTTTGAATTATAGTTCTCCCAAGATGATGGGGGCTTTTGCTCTTTTTTGATGGAATATGATGGAAATAAACCCATGAAAGAGCTTCTGAACAGGCATAAATCTCAGCATTATAGACTGAAATCCTGAAACATAAATATCTAGGTCTTTTCATAAAAGCAATTGTCTTCCTCTACAAAGGCCAAAATAAACTTGAAAATTTGCATAAAATGGATATTTTTTTAAAAATCCTACTGTGTCTTTACTGTGAAACTAAAAAGAGTACTGAAATTATGAAAAGAGGAGCTGTGGTTTGCTATGTATTTTTTTCAGCTTTTACTATGACATGATTAACTATGTAATTAGTAGAGTCATTAATGAAGTTAGAAGAGATCACTCATAAGTGTTTAAAGTACTCTGAACCATTACTGTACAAGTCTTTGAAGGTTAATGCATGGGTCTCATTGTGAGGTACAGGGATATTCACAAGAGCATAAATTCTCACCTTGAACATCATTTATGGATTTAAGGTGCAGATTAGAAAGTTGAATTTTCAAATCTTAATTAGCCAAAAGACATGCCACGGAGGCATATCCCTGAGGAGGGAATTAGCATGTAAACAAAGTCATTTGACAGTGAGATGGGACAGTGGGACATCCTACTTTTCTGCAATGAATACTTTTATGACATTTCAATACGCATGGACAAGGTGCTGGGATCCTTTCTAATGCAAAGCTGCAGCCGGAACCAAAAAAGCTCAATTCTTGCCCTTCATAAACAAGAAGAAAAGCATCAAACATCTTTCTTTCCTTCTGAAAACTTTGCAATTATAGTACAAATGCAATTTTTGTTGCCAAATTCCAATTACATGCAAAATAAATGCATTCTTACCCTATTCTGCTACCCCAATCCACTATTGATTGTATTTTAGAAGTTTGCACTCTGACATGTCAGGACTAGGCTCAGCCAATGGTACTGAATAGTTCAGACACTGAGCTCTGAATTAGCATTAGGTTTTTGACAGTGTTCCCACTTGTGCAGTCACTCCTTTGCGCATCAAGTTGAAAATGGAAAGGTCACTGTTTGCCAGCCGTGGGAGAAAAGCAGCTAAACGATTTCTGAGTAAACTATTGACTATCTTTAAATGCTATTCAATAGCTGCAAATTTATACTGCCTTCAGGAGCTGTGACTGAAAATTAGAAATGAGTGTGTGGGCTGTGTGCTATAAGAGGGAGGGAAAGGACAGCTGGAAAAGTTCCTCCTTGCTCCCATTTTGGGGGAGGGTACCACAATCTCCACCACACAATTTGCAGCAGATTTCGCACCTTTTGATGATCTGAATTTCTATGGAAAGCAGCACAATCTGAGTGTAGTAGACTTGTTCGCATTTCTTACCTTCTGTGCGATAAGAATTAGGAGGAATGCAAAGCAGGCTCCAAACTTAAAGAATATAAAGAGTTTATTAATTAAACTAAAAGGATAAATAAGAGTCAAAATACACCTTCAGAACACTTCTCTTCCCCCCCCATCCTCCCCCCTCTTCCCAGTTACAACAAAAAGGCACAAACTTGAGATTATTTCAGTCAGTTTACCAAGTCTATAATAGTCTTTCATCAGTTCACTTAGGGAGAAGAGTCTCTTTTGCCCATGCTATGGGGCTTCTCCAAAATAAGGAGTCTTCTCATGGCTTCCACGTCACAGCACAAGCAGCCATCCAGGGTGATTTTCTGCTGGCATGTGCAAAAGTCCCTTCCCTCGACTCACAGCTTTCCCCACAGCTGTTTTCGAGGGTTCCATCTTAGCTAATTGGGTACTATTTTAAGGATGAGCAG
>VZRQ01008168.1:1036912-1080945 GCA_013397975.1 Machaerirhynchus nigripectus
TCTGACCTGGGAGAGGATTGATGTTTGCAGGTCTCATCTCTTCTGGGGAGCTTACAGTTCAGAAGGGGTTAATCTTACCCAGACCTTGGCTTGCAGCTACAACTTATCTCTCTGTTGGTCACATGCTCTCTGCTGTGCAGCCGCGGGGAGCTGGTTTTGGCCGAAGCTGTAAAAGTCCATCTCTGGCTGCCCCAGAGAAGGCAGGGGGGGCATCACGGCCCTCACGGAGCCGTGGGTCTGGCCCCAGCCCCTGCCAGGGCCGAGTGGTCAGGCCTGGCCAGGCCCAGCCAGGCCCAGCCCAGCGTGCTGAGCCGAGCCGGTCAGAGCCCTTACCGGTCTGAAGGCCGGAAGGAAGATTAATTTCCTGGGCTCCCACATGGTTTAAATATGTGAATTTCGAGAAGCGTTATTGGTCTAAACAACTGTCCATCAACTCAGGTTCAAACCATCATACTGAGTCTCTACCATGAGATTCAATCCAGTGATGTCTGTCCTCCACCTAACTTTCCATGGATGCTCAAAGGATTAACTGTGCTCACCTTCCTCCTTCCTGCCCTGTGCAGGGTACGGTGAGAGCCAAACTTGCTTTTGTTTTCACCTTTGCAAATCGTAAAAGCCTTGCACAAGGGTTTCAATTTTCAGCCTTTTAATTAGTGTTCAAAGTATAGTGGAGGAGCCATGATGAGCTACATAATTAAGTGTTGATGTTTGCAGGGAGCCAAACCCAAACTTTTTATGACACTTTCTGATACTCTTTCAGACCAGCAGCACAGTGGGAGGTTTTATGAACCAGAAAGTGGCCAGGCTTTTCTTCAGCTGCAACAGATGATCTCATAAAATAAATTATTTACCCTGACAAATCTTGCCTCAGCTATGTGCAGAATATTAATTCTTCACTGAACTTCTTAAAGATACAAAGAATAATAAAATCATATAAGCTTTTAACAGCCTTTCATGAAAAAGAAAAATATCTCACAATAAAATAATGGTCTATGAGATGGTCAATATACTTTATGTCCTCATGAACTGCAGCACAGCGAAGGCAAAGCAAATACAGGACAAGGGACTACATCTAGAAAAACAAACAATACAAAGGTGTGAGACAGTTCACTCCTGGACTTTGTGTTATCAGCCTCACCTCCCTGCACACACACAGCACAAGGGAGGGGAGTTGCTTATTAAGGAACCCTTTTTCCATGTTTTATTGTGAACATCAGCAGTGAGTTTTGTTCACTTTGGGTCAGGCCACACACACGTTCCAAACTCAATCAAACGGAAGTTGCACCTCAGTGCAACTTCAGTGGGTACTAGGTCATATTTTATTCCTAGTGGTGTCACCATTCTATTTGCAGGAATACCTGGAAAGATTTAGTTATGATTATTTTTCTGGTTTCTTCTTTGAAAATATCTTTTAATTGAAGGGATTGAGACAATTACATGCCATGATGTATTCCTCATGCAAAATATTTTTAGTAAAGGTGGCTAAAGAAATACGTGGTGAGCATTTAGGTCAGCCCATTGCAGAAAAGAGTCCTGAGCTGGCTTGCACAAAACATGGTAATGCAGATATTTGGATCCCTCCTTTCTGGAAGCAGAAAATCTGTTTCTAAACACCTTAACAGAACAATAAATCAAAATTCACTTTCAGCTCTCGTAGCTAGGCAGAGGTATACCAATCTCCCATAAGCAGAATATGCATCTATGTTTTAATTGGGAATTACATTCCTATGCAGAATATTGGATAGATGGTAGTTTAGAAATTCCTATAAGCACTAGCAGACAGTTTTTGGCCTTCCCTCCATACACATATTAGAAAACAAGAGCATCTGTAGCTCTAGCAATAGGAAAACTCTGCAGAAGATTTTTCAGTCCAAGGATAAAATTTAAAAAACGCCTCAAAAAGCAAACAATTGTGCAAATGTTAATGTATAAAATAAAAATTAGAAAAAGGTTTTATGATTCGTTTTCAATAAAGAAAATATATTGTTTCATAGTTAGCTTCTGGCAATTTTTAAAAAATCCTATCTTAGTTATAAATAGCACATTGTAGTTTTCCACCAAGAACCTTGGATTGTCCTCTGCTTGAAAAATACCATATAAAGGATTAACATTTTTAGTTACACAATGTTACCATTTTTCTCTTGCAGCCTAGCTTGAATATACTTTATATTTTACTGTAATTGTCTGCAATATTCAGTGTGTTCTGAGTACTTGGTAGAAAGAAACACAAATTCACAGTTCTATTACCAGAAAATGTAAGTCCTTGTTTTCTACAGTACATAGCATAAGAAGGGAACTTCAACATTTCACTGAAAACATAATTTTACTGAAAGCATGGTCTAGTTAAATATTTGGCCAACTGATCCAATGTCAGTCTTATCATATTTAAGATGTGAGTCTTTCAAGTTTGGGTTCCTCTATAGCAGGGAATTACAGCAGTGTATTACTAACTGAGGGCTGGATTTCAAATTTATAGCAATTAGTAGAAATTAACTCATTGACTTAGTAGCTAACATCTGCTACTGGTAACATTGCTGCTAAATTCTCGAGTAAATGGTAGGAAGCACTTACCTGGTGCAACTATAACATGTATTAACAAAACACCCTTAGCTTTCTGTGAGGAAAGGGGGCAGATATTCTAATTTTTCTAGCTATCTACATAGAATCCTACTGAAAAAAGAAAAACAAACTGAAAATGAAATTTAAAAGAGGAGCAATCCATGCACTAACATAACTTTCATTAAATGTGGAGCTTCCAGTTTTGAGACAGATTGTCATAATCTGTGAGTTCTGTCCCCCTAGTAATTAATGACAGTAAAAATCTGTTAGACAAGACAAAATAGAAAGTAAAGAAGTCACCAAGAACATTTCTGCTATTTCTATAAAAACTGATTATATAAAATTTTACCATAGAAACCCATTTCTTTCAAAAATATTTGTTTTGAAATCTAATTTCAAAACATTTATCTTTTAATAGAAATTCTACATTGTAAAATGTAACTCTATACTAACTCACAATTTTAAAATTGAATAATTGAGATTTTCCTTTAATAACACCCAAATAAGAAATTCTGTGTTCTCTTCCGCTTTCAGAACCTAAAACAAGCTTTTGCTTTTAAAAGAGATATTACAGGTAAAGGAAATAATCTTTTTCTTATTCTAAATATAAAACTCAGTATTTTGACACATCAAAATCTTCATCTTTGAAGATGCTCTAAACTTTTGTTTTATCTTTCTATATGATAATATTGGATACTTAATGGCATACATGAAAAAAATTTTTTTTCCTTGGGTAATTAGTTGTGCTCTGAGCCAGAGCTTGGACGACATAACTTCCATGGGTCTCTTGTCAATAACATTTATATGACTCTGTAAAACTTAAAAGCATTCTCCATTATTATTACCTCCATTGATCCTTACAATAAGCAAAACAAAAGTTCAAAAATATTGATTAGGATAAGGCTTTTTCCTCATCACTTTGGAGTGAAATCCTCTGTAAAACTTCAGGTAAGAGACCTTAAAATATATTAAATGGAAAGGAAGATGGCACATGGAGCTACTGGAAGAAAGAAAAAGAAAAAAACAAAAAACTACTACAGTTCCAGGACTAGACCATAAAGGTCCAAACTAAGAAAAACAAAAATTAAAGAAAAGCTAACATACTTGGCTGGGGAAGAATGGAAAGCACATTGCAAACGTAGTCAGTAGCACATGCCAAAACACCCTGAAAAAATGCTCTTAATGACTTGAGGTAAGACATCTGAGATAGGGTAACACTGAGAAATTGTACAGGATATATCTTTTCTTTGAGCCCTCTTTCATGGCTGGCTGTGTGCAAATACTTATCCAGTTGCACTGCATGTGTGTACTAATGTTGCCCACTGAGTCAGTCCTAAGTAACACAAGTGTGCTGTATTTTAGTGGCTCTGCCAATTTTGGGTTGGGGGAGGGGTTGGGTGGGAGGTGGGGGATTGTTTCTTGGTTTGTACTTCTTTTTGTTTGTTTGTTCATTTGTTCGTGTTCTTTTTGTAAATGCTAAAATTAATCTTTGCATAAATAGAGTTAACATTGCCTCTGCCCTAACATGAAAAGACTTTGGATGGAAAAGCAACACCAAACACTCTGAAATAAATAATTTCATGCAGATCAGTGAGGTATGTCTATATCCAGTCTTCTTCCTAAATGAGTGGACTATCAGCCTCATTTTAGAAGTGCATGATTTTGGTAAAGGCTAGAGAAATGATCTCTCTGTTTACAGAGATACCATCCCACAGTATCTGAGAGGAGAGATGAGGAACAGCAATTTCCCTGCATGAACCAAGATGAGCCAAGGAGGAAGACAGAACAGCTATTAAGAATCTGGCATCTATCCAGGACAGGGATTTAAGCAGGAAACGTAGGCTGACATTCACTTGTGTTACAATTCCTTAATCACATACTTACTTGATAGAGAATAATTCTTCATCAGGAAACAATACCTGGTTAAGAAGCTTTTAACTTTTCCCAAAACCACCGAGTCAGGTAAATGCGTAAATACTGGCTGATTAAAATGCAAATGGTTTACCTGCTAAACTGTATTTATGCATCATCTACTAAAAATTGGTTTTCCTCATCCCTTTCTGTTGGTAGAGAAGTATGAATTTTCTGATAGTTTTTTAGCTTTGTTGACTTTTGCCAAAATCTGACTGTAAAAATTAATTTGAAAACCAATCTATTATAATGAAATGTGCCATCTACTACTTCTTTAAAGTGTGCATTTGTTAAAGATGTCATTTTAATGGAGAAAAAAAGATGAGTATACTTCTAAAAAATGTCCTTGGGAAGGTTAGAATTCTGTTTGAATTTTAACCCTTTTTACTTGGGAAACTTATGTATTTTTTGCTTATAAGGTATTTCAGAAATGATCCACATGCAAGGTTGTGAAGAGAACTTTTGGACCAGATCTAACATTTAAAGACCATAAGCATTCTGGATTGCCTTCAACCATGAAAATGTCTGATCCTGTGTAAAATATTGGTGGATTTAACGGAGCCTGAAATATTTTGATTAGCTCAAGCACGTTTGTGGTGGGTTAACCACCAAAGCCACTCTTTTACCCGCCTCCTTGCCTGGATAGGGGAGAGAAAATATATTGAAAAGCACTTGGATTGAGATAAGTGAAGGGAGACATCATCCATCAATTACTGTCACAGGCAAAACAGACTTGACTTTGGGAAATTAATTTAATTTATTACCAATAAAACCAGCACCACATAATGAGAAATATAAAATAAATCTTAAAACACCTTCCCCCTTCTTTTTCCCTGGCTTAGCTTTACTCCCAGTTTTCTCTTCCTCCTCTCCTGCAGCTTGTAGAGAATGGAGGCTGTGGTCTCCCACAGGAGACAGCCTTCCATGAACTTCCCCAATGTGAGTCCTTCCCACAGGCTCCAGTTCTGTTCCAGCGTGGGTTCCTTACCACGGCTTGAAGTCCTTCAAAAGAAAAATTCCTTTTTCTTTCTATTTACTTTTATTAGATTTTAACAGTTATTAAGAAAAAGAACGTACCAGAAATAACATAAAGTGAAGATTGTTTTAAAAATGGATAACAATTCCACTTTTTCTATAGTCACTTAACTCCCAAACAATAAAATGGAACAAAAGCTTTAAAAGTGTGGACTAGGCTGCCTCTTATACTCTATGAAATACACCTTTGACAAACTCAGTAGAGCACAATACCAAACCTTTCTTTCCTGTGTTGTTAACTACTACATTTTTTTGCAGCAGGATTTTTCACACTTAAAACATAATTTTCACAGCTGCTGGTCTGGGTGTTTATGCTCCATGTGGTTCACCCAAGCAAATAATAATAAAAATCAATAGCAACCACAGTAAAATCAATCTTCTAATTGTTTATTCCTTTCTTCAAGGATAAAAATATTGCCATGATTTTCAACCATATTGTGGATAATCATTGTCATATAACGATGCAATAAATTCAATGAACTGATGTGTGTTTCCAGGAGATAGACAATATTTGGTGCCATCAAGAAAGAGATGCAAAAAGCTGAATTTTTTTTAAATTTTCCTGTTACATATCAAATACCCATAGTAAATGTGAATGTCAAGGCTTTCTTAGGATAAAATTCTGATTTTTTCTACTTTTGATTCAAATTACATTCAACAGGAGAAATTTTGAAGTGCCTTCCAAGAAGGAAAAAGCCATATAATTTTTTTTTTCTTTTTCAGTGTTTAACTAAAAAACTGAACAAAACAAAAGAAAGAAAGAAAGAAACAAAAAATCCTGTTGAGGAGGGAAGGGAAGGGAAGGGAAGGGAAGGGAAGGGAAGGAAAGGAAAGNAAGAGCTGGAGGATGACTATATATTATAAAGGGCTTGTAGTGACAGGACAAGGGAGAAAATGGTTTTAAACTGGAAGAGGTAGATCTCCATTAGTTATTAGGAAGAAAGTCTTCAGTATGGAGTGGTGAGGCATTGGAAGAAGTTGCCCAGAGAAGCTGTGGATGCCCCATCCCTGGAAGTGTTCAAGGCCAGGTTGGGTGGGGCTCTGAGCAACCTGGTCTAGTGGAAGGTTTCCCTGCCTATGACAGGGGGTTGGAACACGATGATTTTTAAAGTTCCTTCCAACACAAGCCATTCTATGGTTTTGTGATTCTGTGGTATTATTTCTTTGCCAAGCTACACTGTTGCCCAAAAATTTATCTCAAAAAGCATTTTTGTAAAAAATTTGCATCATACTCTGATTTTCAAATCAGTGGAGCTTATACAATAGTAAGAGACTGAATGATTCCACTTTCACTGGAATTTCTTGCTGTGATTTTGAAATCCTCCATTTAGTAAAATGCTGATGTGATAGGAAATCTCATATGTAAGGCCTTCACTTATAAACATAAAAGGAATGGTTGCAGTAATTTTCCTCATGTAAGCTGTGATGCTGGAGACCATGTTTTTCAGATATTCATTTATATTAACACCTGCTGGGTTTTGAAAATATTGCACATCTCATGCAAAAAACTAGAAAACCAGACCATGCTCAGGACCAAAGAGCAATCCCCTTTCAAACAAGGATATTCTCCTAAAAAAACCCAGCAAAATCATTTCATGGGATTCTAGTTCAGCAAGTACTGTCAAACGAGGATCCCTCTGTAATCAGTGAAGAAAGAAAGAGACAGTTCCACACAGGAATGCATTCCATCCTGAAACAGGTGACCAAACCATATTATCCCTTGGAGGTGACTCTTTTTCTCAGTTGTTAATAAGAAGAACCTAGGCAAGGCTTTCAGTCAAGCCAGATAACATTTTAATGTGCAAAATTAGACAAATCCTAACTAAGTCTTCTAATAATATTTCTGGTGTATCATTCTTTTATCAAGAAATAACTAAATGCTCAGACATCTCAAAAGTATATTTCAGGAAATTAATTCTCCATCTTTATGCATCTTTGGCCCAACCATAAGCCAAACTCCAACACTGATCTTGAGGCATTTAATCATTCTCTTTTATAATATTTACATTGATTTCCTGGTTTGAATAAAAACAAAATCTTGTTTTGCAAAGTTCTTATGGTCTGTACACTTTTTTCTTCCCTAATTTCACACTGGTACTTTCAACCTCCTATTAATTTTTTTTGGTAGTATTACAGAGTTTTAAGTTTAGTATAGCTTAAAGCAATAAAATAAGTTGGCATCAATGGTTCATTTTCCCCAAAAGAACAGCTATTATACTTTCCCTGGGTGCATGGCTTGTGGCTTATGAACCTATTGAATAAAGATTTTGAAACCTGAATTGTCACGTTCCTGTTTGAAATTTTCAGATACTAAGATTTGGTAAAAATAGGTTCAATTATTTTTATTTTTACCACTAAATTATTTTTTATTCTAAAACATTAATAACATGGGGCTGATGAAAATTATGAGAATGGAAAGAACTGGAATTAACTTCTCATGGTGAAGACACTGAACCAGCATTGGGAAGATGTAAGCTGAATTAACCCTTCCCTACGTGTCCTTGTTGGGCAATCACTCATTTTCTCTGTGCTGACCTTCTCATTTCTGCAACAACAGGAATAAGACTTCCTTGCCTTTGAAGAGAATTTGGAATAGTGGTTGATATTTTCATTGTGGTTGAATATTTAAAAGTTACTGGCCACAAACACAAACACAGCAACTGTGTTTGTGTTTGTACAGCAACTTACCTTGATTACCCTGTGATTACACCCACTACAGTTTTAGCACAAAACACAGATTCCCTCCAAATTTCTTATCACTAAAATATGCTGGTGAGTCAGTGAAGTAAACAATCCTGTTGAAAACAACAACCACTTGCCAAACTGGTAACCCAGTAAAAAATGACCAGAAAAATGTCATATAAAGTTTAGTCTAATTCTAGAAATATCTGAAGCTAAAAAATAAACAGGAAACAAAGGAAACAGAGTTACTAACAATTAATTTAATGCCTGATGTTTCTTGAAAGCCTTTTGATTTTGATTTGATGTGGCTTATATGCATAATGATTTATTTGTGGATAAGCCATGAATTTTTAGGCACTAAGCTGATTTTTAAATTATATCAAAGGATTTTACACTATGAAAGAGGGGACTGAAATCTCCATTACAAAATAATGACACATGGGAGCTGTATGTGAGTTTCCCCTGTGCAATAGGATCATGCAGCAAAAATATTTGCTGTATTTCTTATTCTCCTTTATTTGATAGAAACACTTATAGACATCTTAATAGTCTGCCTGCTTTTGCTTTTTATTCTTATTTGAATTCTTCTGCCCAGATAGCTATATTTGGAATAATTTTCAGGATGAGTCTGATTTCAAAAACAGATTAAAAGCAAGGCTGCTTACACCCTCTAAGAAGTAAAGATATAAATTCTAAAATCTGCAAGTGACTGTATGGATTATCCCTCAAAGATCAGATCTTGTTTAGTCAGTAAGCAATAGATAAGGAATCAGAACAAAAATCACTCGGAAGATTTCACTGATATAAGTAGTAATAAATAGACCAACCAATCTATTTATTTTAAAAGTGAAATTCAGTGCTTTCAGTGAGTCTTTAAATAGTTGGGTTTGATTAGACTTGGAACTAGGAAGAGGCAACTAGAAAGAAAAAAGCTGTCATTTTTATTATCCTGTTTTTCTGGGTTCGCCGTATGAGATGACAGGTGGAAGTTAACAAAATTTATTATTTAACCTGTATTAATTGGCTAAGTCAGAGAGCTGCTAATGACTCTAGGGAGACTCTCCAAGTGACTGTAATACTATACTGAAATCTCATATGTATTTCAAGTGAACTTGAAGAATGAGCCAGCTGAACTTGCGATTAAATATAGTATTATGTAAGAGAGTTGTGAATCATTCTTAATTGTAACCAAGATATTTCTCATACTTAAGTACATATAAAATATTTTGAATATTCTTCTCAATATGGATAGATGCATAAGTATGGTACCTTAATTGCACGATGCTCTAAGAGTTAATGAAAAATACAATTATATATGTTAAGGCTGCCACCTGTACCATAAACCAGACTTGGTTTAAAATTTGTGAAAATGAAGTCAAGATTGACCTGGGATCAGATTGTGAATCCCTCTTACTCACTTCCACAAGAAAAGTCATATGTTTTTTTTTTTAATATAGCCTTGCATAATAATGCCTGCAAAGGTAGAAACATGGGACATCCTTATAAGTGAGAAGCATGAACTGAAAAAGAACAAGGGATAGATGTTGCTGTGATTGAGAGACAGAGGCACACATCAGAGATGGGCTTTGGTATCCTACAAATGTCAAATTTTTTTAAGAAAGAATCTGGCATTTTTCTTTATCCAAAGAGATTCTCAACAACACTCTGACAAGAGGGGGAGAAGTTCTTCATCATGACAAGAGTTCAGCTACTGAATTGAATATAGGGAGCTTTATATAAACTTCAGCACAGAAAGCAACATGCATTATCAGGAATGCAGGCAATGGTACAGATGCACAATTTGTGTCAGGTGGAAATTATAATCCCTATTTCTTAAATCTTGTTGGGAAAAGAAACAAGAAGGAAAACAGCAAGAGAGAAAGAGAGAAATGTAAGTCAAAGTGAGCTGACCTGGCAAAATATTTTTGCAGCCTCTGTTATTTACAGCAGTCTTAAGAGGACATGGTTTCTTTAAGTAATGTTTTTCAGGGGCCTTTATTTGCCTTCTAAAATCCACTACTTATACCACACTTTTACATTACTTTATATAAACAGAGTTTAGCTTGAATATTGCAATGCCTGTGAGAACCAGTTTTTCCTCATCAAATTAAGAAGAGAAATGGCTGGGAAAGGTTAAAGTCTTTAATCTCAATGACAGGACGTAAACATCTGGTAAAATTATCATGGTTCACAGCCACAGCGCTGCTAAAGCCAAAGCAGAAGGTTACATCCCAGCAGGAGAGTAGTGGACAAGCCTCTGAGGAAAGAAACATCTGTGGATTTTTTCCTCAGGATCTATGAAAGAAAAGAAAAATTACTTGTCTGGGTCAAATGGAAGACATGGGGGCTATTCCTGACAGAGAGCTTCCCTTTTAAAACTTCCTTTTGTAACAGCATTACCTGGCTATAATTATTCCTGCTGCTGACATGGATACAGAAGGGGGGAAGGCTGCCTGATGATGGCTGCTGAGTAATACTGACATCCATCCAGTGCAATCCTGTCTAGACTTTCTGTTGGATTTAAACTTTTTCCCTCCTATATTAAGCACTGTTAAACTATGCAGAATCATACAAAATGTATAAGGAGGGACTGACTGTCTTAACACTCAAGGTTGCACCCACTTGTAGTAATTTTTCTTCAGATTTGAAAACATCATATCCAAAAAGCCCCAAATTTCATACGAGTCAAGAATAGCTCAGAGTAAGGAGTCCAAACCAGTTCTTGGCTCTGTTTATCCACTGGTTTAATATAGAAAACAACTTTAAAATTAGACACAATCATTATTATTCAACATCACTGTGCTCCAGAGCAAAAAAATAAATAAGTGATTTTATTAGGGCAAGGATTTCTGTTATTCTTCTTACTCTGGAACTTAGTGATATAAAAACATTTTCCTTGGTGGTTAACCCAGGAGTTGGGACTTTCTCATTGCCCTCAATGAGGAATTCAGTGTGGGGAAAGTTAAATTATAGTAAGGTTTCTTACCTCTTCATGTACACATTAACTAGCATCATTTTGTCTACATGCCTCAGGTCAGATGAGGACTATTGCCACCACAATCTTGGCCCCTCTCTCCATATACCTTTCTGCTGATAAAAGTAGTAAGGAGAAAAAATGGCCCCATGAAATAACTGGAAGTGTTTTAATTTACTTCAGTAGGCTCAGGATGTCATCTTTATTTTCTCATTTCCATTGGTGTAAGAAATCCTGATGAGAAAAAATAGATGCACTTTTGCCATTAATGAAAAACAGCCCTTTTATGACTTAATGTACTTTTTCAGTACTCACAGATTGTTTAAAAAGTGTGCATTTTTCTCCTTTAAAATATTTCCTCCTCTCTTCTTCCCCATCTGGCAAATTTCAGATTCTCTTAAGTGAAGATGCAATGACCTTGCCACTCATCTCATGGAAATAACTCGACATGTGAAAGATCACTCTTTTTGAGACCAGAGGAAATGCTTTAGCCTATCATTAGATGCTGCTAATTAAATAGCTTCTCACTGCTTTTGGCCTCTTCCATCCCATTCCCACTGCATAGTCACAGCTGTGCTGCTCTCAGTTAAATGTATCACTCAGCTTCACAAAATCACAGAATCACTGAATAAACTGAGTTGGAAGGGACTCACAAGGATCACTGACTCCAGCTCCTGGCCCTGAACACAACACCCCAGTAATCACACCATGTGCCTGAAAGCATTGTCCAAATGTTTCTTGGATTCTGTCAGGCTTGATACTGTGAACATTTCCCTGGGGAGCCTGCTCCAGTGCCCAACCACCCTCTGGGTGAGGAACATTTTTCTAATTTCCAACCTAAACTCCCACAAACAGCCTGAGTTTTGAAATTTCCAGAAGAAAGCAGAATCTTGTGCTGGTGGGTGCTATAGGTCTGTTCCTTGATCAAACATAATGAAGGCTGTTTCCACCATCCCTTACAGAGTATTTAGTCCAGGCATGTTCTGCCAGCTCCAGAGGCTCTGACTCTGTCCTAGAACAAATGGCAGGCATCACCCTTGCTAAGTAATACGTGAAACCTTGACTGTACAAAAATCAATCTACTTTCATTTTCATAAAGCATGAAAGGTAGGTTGCCTCTGAGGGTAAGGGTTTGTATTCCTGGACATTCAAATCAGCAGACGAAGAACACTCTCACCTGACACTTTTACAGCAAACACAGTATAAACTTTCATCCCAGCTAGTCCAGATTTTTGCCAGCAAATATAGGACTGATCACAATAAAAGAAATTAAAACTCTCCCTATTATTGTAAGTGCTGAGCTCAATAGCTTTTCACTTGTTCACTGATATATTTTTTGAGTCAGGCATTCTTTGCTATAAAACTTCCCAGCAAGAGCCTCCTCACAGCTCCCTAATCAAATCTGGCCAGCTGAGAGGTTCTGGATGGCCTCCCTTCAGATCTCATCAGTGTCATTTATTGAACAGATGCATCATTTCCAGTACACCACAACACTGTGTCCTCTGCAGAGGAGCTGAGCTTGCTGCCCTGAGCACATCCCTAGACCCTACAAATTAGCAGCGACATTTCCCTCACAAACCAAGAGGTAGTCTTAGCCTTTTGGTATCCCTCTGCTATGCTGCTAATGCAAATTTTCTGCTCTGCCCACATTCCACCCCTCCCCACCTTTGTGCAGGAGATGCTACAGGGCACTGCCACCCTCAGCATGGCCACATCCTCACAATGCCCTTGGGCACATCCTCCTCCTGTCACTCAGGTTTTGAGGCTGCTCTTTGGAATAGAAACACGAGGGGATGTTTATTCCCTCCCTGTCCTATTTTACAGCTTTTCCTTGATGAGCTGCCCACAAACCAAGGTACATATTTAAAGCCTATCACTGATCAGTGCTGTCTTGACATCCTTTTGTGTAAGCTTTTTCTATATTTTTTATAAAGAATGGAAAAGAATATTTGTTAACTTTTTAAATTGTAATCTTGCCTCTTCAGTCTCACCACCCAGGAAACCTCCCACCTTGCTCTGAAACCCAGCCACACTCTCAGCCCCTACTGACTCACATCCCTTACAGATTTTTGCTCACCCTCCTCCTCAGTTTCACAGGGTTTCACACACACAATTATAAGCTAAAAAGGAAAGAATAAGAAAGGGAAAAAAAACACAAACAAACCAGAAATAATGAAAAGTAGAAATACTAATGTATGAATTCCAGCACAAAAGCAGAATAAAATATTTGTAATCTTCCAAAGTAGCTTCACCACACCAATGTAAAAACCTTTGAACATAAGATGAAATCTGTATGGAACACAGATATTCTCTGTAGCAGACATAATTCTTACTGGCAGTTAATCTTAGATATGCTTGTCCCATGCCATACTATTATAGAGGTTCACCAAGTGCTTCTCAGCTTTGCTGATTAACTTTGATCATCTTCAGAACTTGGCAGTCACACGAAGGGATGTAGGCTCTCCTTATTTCCTAAGTACATTGTACCAGATTTCTATACTCCCTATACTTTCTACTTTCTATATGTGATAATATAGATAAGTATACTTTCTATACCTTCTGGTTTAAATATAAAAATTTAAGATTTACCTTCCAGACTAAAATGAAGCATAAAAAAATAAACCTAGTGTTCCTTATGGCAAATCACAAGAAATGATCCCAAAAGAAAATTACACTTCATACTCAGCATTTTATCTTCCTCAGAGTTGCTGTCACACATCCTGCTTTCACTGCCAGACAGAAAGCCTGATAGTATTGTCAGCACTGCAGAATCACCAAAGCTATGGAAGCAAGAATTCTGCTCTTTGTGCATTACTAACAAAAGCAACAGCTATAAATCAGGAATTGAATTTTTTCTTAGTACAACTAAATCAAAGAAAATGCTGCACATTCCAGAAGCTGGAGAAATATTCTAGCATGGATTGAGAGAAACATAAAGAAAACTTGTACTGAAGTTTATAATCTAGGTATGCTTCTTTCCTTCCTTTACTCTTGTAAACCCCATATATTTCAGAACCTTTCCACTGGAAAAGAAAGGCTGGCTCAATAGCCTATGTTTTTATATAAACTGAATTTAATATTTAATCACTAAGATAATACGGTTATTTATATTTACTCTTTCCTTTCCTTGAAAGAGGTGTCATTGTGAGTAGAAATTTCACAAAGCTGAAACAATAAAATAAAAAAAGAGGTTGTAGAAGCCCCATCCCCAGAAACTTTCAAGGTCAGGTTAGATGCGACTCTGAGCAACCTGGTCTAGTTGAAGAAGTCCCTGCTCATTGCAAGGGGATTTGAAAAGATGTCCTTTAAATGTCCCTTCCAACACAAATAATTCTGTGATTTTGTGATTCTATGATTCTAAGAGCTCCTCCAAAACCCAGCTGCAGGGTTAAAAAGGCCTCTTTTTCTGTAACAATCCTCAAACTGTCCATGCAATATTTTGCCTAGCTCCGTCATACCATCATGGAAAGATTAGCTGACCACTGAGCTGGGTTTGGCACTGAGTGGAGCTATGGACCTGGATGAGTCTCTCCCATCAATGTATGCTGACACTACACAGGAGATACAGATCAGCCCCAAACTAGGTGGTCTTCCACACCTTCTATTCACTGCTAAGGTGAACGGTGCCACCATGCCAGACACCTTTCTCCTAGCTTTGCTTGGTGGGGACACACTAAAATTGCACTGTGGAAACTGAAGTTCTCTAAATCTCCTTGTGTGGGTGCCTTACCTTGCTCCCTTCTGGAGTGTGTTGCTTCCACTGTCCCTGCAGCCTGCCAGGGAGGCAAATCAACTGTAAATCTGACCAGGAAAACAACAAGCAATCACTTTTTTACTGTTTCATTTTCAGAGTACTGTAGAACTATATTTTATATGAGTATGCAGTTTGTTTTAAAACCAACACATCAACCTTCATTCCAAGGTGTTTAAGATTTAGCAAAAGAGAAAACTGTATTGTTTCAGAGCTACCTATTCCAAAACCAGCCTTATAGCAAAAAAAAAAAAAAAAAGAAAAGAAGTCCCACCCTCGTCTTGCTACAATTAATTCTTTAGGAATTCTAAAAACAGTGTCCCTTCTTTCCAGTCTAAGTACTTCACCATCTGCTTGCAAAACTAAAGGAAAATGGCAATTTTATGATGTCTGTGTGACATTCAGTCACAGGTTACTTCTCATTGATATGCCTCATTTTGGGTCAAGACACATTTTGCTTTCTGCTAGCCATTTCCAACTGTGCAACATATGGTTGAATTTCCACAACTGCTTCACATCACAACTTGGTAGCCTTGGGAATTAATATTCTATCCTCACAACGAATAAAAAATAATTGTTACTCATGGTACTCCCATACCACTTTGTCATTACTAATGATATTCCACAACAAATAAATGTAAAAGCTAGAAACATTCAGCCACCTGACTCGCCTTCACGATTTCTTATTTCAGAAGTCCTATTTGGGATTCTTATGTCATCATGGAGAGGGAGAAGCGACATACTTTGATTTTAATCCTGCAAAAAAGCTTGCTCTTTCGGCAGTGCTTTACCACAAGATTTCTTTCACAGTGGATAAAAAGGAAGCTCTCATCTGCTTTTTTCCCCACATTCCGCTGACACTAATCAACTAGACGATCTTCCCTATTCTACTGAGATAGGGTTTAGTACTGTGTTATATGAACAAAAAAAGGTCATTCTACAGAGGCACACATGCTTTCCATTTCCATTTCCATTTCCATTTCCATTTCCATTTCCATTTCCATTTCCATATCCATTTCCATTTCCTTTTACTTTTTGATTTCCTTTTCCTTTACCTTTTCCATGTATATTGCAATGAAGTACATTTTTCATAAGTTAATATTATTCTTTGCATCCAAAATGAAAAGCAAAGCAGCAAAATCATGACAACTAAATTTCTAGACTGAATCATCAATACCTAATTAGAAACAAAGTCCAACTGTAGCAGAATATCTCTTATTTTGTAATTAAAAATATAAAGAACAATATTAAAAATTCTGTGAAAGAGTATATGAATGAACAGGGAAAAAAAACCCTTTATTTTCTGTCAGAAAAGGCGTTTTATTTAAAAAATTTCATGAGTTTGAGCCAGTTATGCCCAAAGTGTAAACGAAATAAGTGAAAGCTATTTTCTTATATTCTTTCAGCTATGTTCTGATAATATCAAATATGCTTACTTTTACATTAATTTTTTAAATGTTTCAAATTGGATTTTACCACATTATTATCTAATATAAACATTCCAGTCAAGATATCAGGGGAGCAGAAAGAATTGAAATGAGCATTTTGGTGGTTCTGAATCCAAAATGTTTTAAGATTTCATTCTTTTGGAAATAGCAAATTCAGTGATGAAAAATATTTCCAGATACATACTTTCACAAAGAACCACAGAATCATGGTTGGAAGGGATCCATCAGGATCATCAAGTCCAACTCCTGGCCCTGCCTGGGACACTCCAAGAGTCACACCACATGCCTGAGAGTGTTTTCCAAATGCTTCTTGAACTCTGTCAGGCTTGGTGCTGTGACCACTTCCCTGGGGAACCTGTTCCAGTGCCCAGCCCCTCTCTGTCTGAAAAAATTTTTCCTGATAAGTAACAAGTTCTCAATTTGCACCAAGGTTTCCTTTGGTGCCTAAAATAAACTCAAACTTTTTCCTGGAAACACAAATATACATTTCACAAGGTTTAACAAGCCAAAAGCATAATAACAAGGCTTCCCTCCCACCTCCTTAAATAAACCCACCCCACAATAGCAAGTTTTATTTATGAATGAAGTCACAATGCAACCTGATATATTTGGGGATCCAGTAACTGCTTGTATTGCAGAGAAAGACATGCTGCTGACAAATACGTGACCCATATAAGGAAGAAATGACAAGGTAAATGGACTCTTCTGTGGTTGCTTAGTAAGTCATTATTACATGTTGTTTATTGTAGAAAAACTGTCAGAAAGCCTAAATCAGTACACACAAGTGAGGCAAAAATACCATCTACTGCAGCAGCTTCATTTACACCCCCACTCATCTTCAGGCTGATTACATTTTTAACAATGTAAGTCAGGAATAATTCCTGAGGAATTAGTGGCAACATGCAGCATGAGGAACTATTAAGTTATTTTTTGGGGATAGTATGTGATGCAATATATGTATTGACTTTCGTGTTGTGATTTATTAGGACTGAAGGGACAGGAGAATAAAGCACAGATACAATCTACGCCATGGAGACCAGTGCAAAGAGCTTTGAGACACTGGCAATAGAACCTGCTTCAGGACTGGGAGCAGTATGCTTCAGGACCTTGATGCCAGCCTGAAGCAGGACACAGCTGACTCCCTGCCTGCATGGATGCAATGCTGTGCTAAGGTAACAGTAATGCTTCCGTCACCTGAGATGTCACCACACAAAGCACCTTGAAGCTCTGTGGTGGTGCAGGCCCTCAGTGCTCTCTAGAGTACTTCATCATAAAGATGTTTCTAGGCTCCTTAGGTTGATGTAAATATTGCTAAGAGCCAGAAGATTAAAGATGGTGCAGTGAACACAACTGCAGAGTGACCTAAAACAAGCAGCTGCTCAGGAAATGGAGTGTGTGAAAGTAGAGGTTGGGATTTGTCTCCATTTAGAGGCAAGTAAGGAATCAAAGTTTACACATTTCAACTAATTGTCTCAAGTCTTGTAACAGAGAATGGAAAGAAATGTGCACTTTCAGTGCTACTTAGCTTAGACAAACATTTAGAATGGATGTAAATTGTTGAGGTTTAATCCCAGCTGGCAACTAAGCACCATGCAGCCATTCACTCATTCTCCCCTGGGAAACAAGGGAGAGAACTGGGAGAGTAAAACTAGCAGGTTGAGATAAAACTATCTCAACTAGCAGGTTGAGATAAAAACAGTTGAATAATCTAAATATAATAACAATAACAATAATAACAATAATAATAATAATGAAAATAACAAAAAGAGAGAGAAATGCACTCCAAGAAAAACAAGTGATGCAAATGAAAAACAATTGCTCACTACTTGCTGACTGGTACCAGTCAGTTCCAGAGGAGCGGCCTCCCGCCAGCTTTGCCCCCAGTTTATATACTGACTATGATGCCATATGGTATGGAATGTCCCTTCGGTCCATTGCGGTCAACTGTCCAGGCTGTGTCCCCTCCCAGCTACTTGTTTCTCTGTGGCCTTCTTGCTGGCAGGGATCAAGAAGCTGCAAAGTCCATGATTTAGTGTGAAGCACTGCTCAGCAACAACTAAAACATCAATGTGTTATCAACGTTATTCTCATCCTTAATCCCAAACACAGCACTGTACCGGCTACTAGGAAGGAAATTAACACTATCCCAGCTGAAATCAGTATATAAATGCACAGATTTTAAGATATTACAGTTAGATTAAATAAATATCACAAAGCATGTCTAAAGCAGCAGCAGTGGGGTCTTGACAGAAGAACTTTGACGACTGCAGTATGGGAAGAGAGACTTAAACACTGGTGTTAAAGAAGGCTACTTCCCCTAAAGATACAAATACATGTTTTCTTATGTACTATATACTACTTGGCTATCAAATACTCATGCTTTGAAACATGGGCACGTGTCACTGCAAGCTCATACCTGCAAAAGACATAAAGTTTTTACTAGGATTCATGTTCTCTTGAACTTGCTGAAAGTTCCAGGATAGGACACAAGTGCTGAGGCCAAGACAGGGGCAGCTGTTGACAAGGCCCTATATGGATACAAATATCCAAGTGAAAAAAGGCTAGAGGTATATAACCAGTAATACAAAAATCCGATAAGGTTATATAGATGTATATTGGATCTTTGCAAAAAAATCCAAATAAACAATTGTTTCCTAGACAATGAAAATAATCAATGTCTTTCCAAATAGTCATTAGACATGATAATTTGCCTTAACTGAATCACCTAAAGTGGTACATATATGGAGCTGTACTACTGCATACTCTTCTGCAGTCTAGAGATTATATGACGAGGTTTACTTCACTAAACAAATAAATACATGTCAGAGTCAAATCTGTGCTTTAAATTGTATGAGATTTGAAGCCCTAAAAGAAATAAAATCCAAACATTGTGTCTCTGCACACCAGGAAAGCCAAACTTCTGTCACCAGAAGCAAAGCATCAGCAGAATTGCTTTATTTATCTATGTTTACCTGTCCTTGAAATGACTATTTCCCACCACACTGCAGTGTGCAATGAAAACCCAAGCAGCCTTCCCCTTTGCTTTTATTGTTAAACACAGTTTGAAGTGTCTGAGTGGAAGAAAGGCCACTTGTTCAAATTACCTCTGAACTACCACATCCATGAAAGTGAAAAAGAGGGAGAGAAATCTCTAGAAATGTGATTCATCATCATTACATGACCAGTACAAAGAACAGTTTGTGAATGTTTTTTACAGCATCCAAACATGTCATTCAGGATATCACTCCGTATATATTCAGATAAAACAGTTGGACGCCAAAAGTGTTGTAAACCTTTAGCATACTAACATATCTCTCTATTAAATATGTTACCAGAAAGCTCCCTGCAGTTTAAGGCAAAAACCTAATGTCTCCTGTTGGGGTTCCCCCTGTTTTGGGCATCCTTTTTAGATGCATCCTTTTTAGATGCAGTGTGTTGTACCTGAGCAGTGAGCATATAAGGGCTGGGGGGCTTGTGAAAAGATCGTCTGGGTCCTCTGGGTCAGGCTGAAATCGTGCCATGGCCAGGAGTACAGCAAAGAACACATTTCTTGTCTCAAGTGTTAAGTGTGGATGTTCAAGAACTGGTTTGTGCTGTTGTAATCTGCCTTGAGATCTGGTAATCTCTAACAGAGGCCCACAGCTCTCTAGCCTTTAATTCTCCCTAATCAGAGCTGTAGTGTACAAGAACCTAGCCACCTAACTCTGAATTGCCCATGAGTTTAAATTAATAACCTCTTTTCCCTCCAATTCAATTCTTATAGAATAAACTACAATCACTATCCATAAACCCTAGTCAGAAAAAAATGTATCACTGAGGTTCACAAACACTGATCCCACCATATTTCATCAGTTCATGGACATCTCCAAAACACCTTGATTACTATTGATGCCCTTGGCATCAAAATGCTACAAGTACAGCTGTACTCTCTGAGGCCCTCAGTGCTTGGATGTATGGGAGATCAGATGCTGTAGTTTGGTGATTGCTCTGTTGTCTACCTCTTTACTACATACTTTAATGCTTTTCTGGCTCTCTGAACTAATCTGTCACCCATCCAATCTGTCGTCGAAAGTCTGAGCTTCTGCTCCTACAATAAGAGCTTTTTATTTGTCAAAGATTCTCCTTTTTCTTTTTCAGAACCAGAAATCATCCCTCCTAAATACCAACTAACTAATTTATCCAACTGTACATGCCCCGTGTCTTTGCCTTCTGCCTTCATTCCCTTCAGGGACAGATGTTTCCATGGATATTTATCCCCTCTGAATATTTCCTTGCTATGCCTCCAACAAAAGCTTTATCCCCTCTAACAACTGTAAGAAAAAAAAAGATAAATCTCATTCAGCTTTTGATGATTATTTCTTTGTCATTTCAATGCCACTGCTGTTTCCTTCTGTGTGGGAAAAAGGACAACACACCAGCCTTATTTTGCTTACAAGAAGTTACTTCAAACAACAAAACACTGCGAAAGCTACAAGAAATACAGAAGGAGATGGCTTTTTATTCTTATAGGAATAAAAAATAAAAGAAGCTATGGATTAGTTTAAAAACAACATCTAAAAATGTATGCCCTTTTAAATAGCTTGGTTTATAAACTTGTATTTTTTCTTAAATGGGATTTGGTAGTGTCCCTTAAAATATCCCATGGTTACACCATTCTAATGTTATTGTTTTTCAAGGCTCATGAGTGGATTTTACAAGGGTCTTAACCCCAAGGCAAAACAGAAGACATTTTTAAAAATCTGGTTAGACACCCATACCATCAAATACATGCATTTGCAATTATTTTTATCAGTCCTTCAATTAAAGGTTAATGCTGTGCTTATTACAGTATTATATATTTAGGTAAATGTAGGTTCACTTATTTCAATCTGCAATCAGCTGTACTTCTCCCTTCCCCTTTCTCTTTTGGCTCTAAGAGAGGATATTAAAACACAAAACATTATTAGGGTAATGTTATGATTGAGAAATTACACTTACTAGAATAAAGATACTCAAAGGACGGTTTCCAGAGCAACCGCAATTCAGCCAGCTCACACTTTATGCATTTCCTGAAGAGAAATTCTGCCTCCTGCTCACAGCTGGGCTACATCCTTATGGTTACCCCTGGCTGTGGAGTGATTCTGCAGATGTTTTGTCCTTTTGCAAGCTGCTGCAGTCACATGGGATCCACGCTACATGGATAGCCCCCTGAGGATCCGGTCACCAGCTGCAAGCTGGGAAGAGCCCAGCTCAGACTCCTCCTAAAAACCCTCCTCCCAAACTAGGATGTCTCTCAGGAGTTCTCAGTGGCCTCCCTGTGTCCTACTCCATGTATCCAACTGTACTAAGCCTCTTCTGTGACTCTTCCTTGGATAGCAAAATTTGTTCCCATTTGCCTTAAATTAGCATCCTTCTCCATCAGGATCCAAACTGGCCCTAGTCTCCTCTGAGAGAGCACTCAGAAGCTATGGTCTGAGCAGCTGCAGTGCCAGGGCCTCTACACTGCACCAGAAATCAAAAAGATAGAGGCCTGGACTCACACATATGACAAATGTTGACCAAAACCTTATACTGATGCAATACTGAATCCCCCAATTTAATATCCATAGAAGCAATAATGACTCATATTATCACAGAATATTCTGAGGTGGAACACAAACACAAGGACCATAGAAGTCCAATTCCTAACACCAGCCAAGCCCTCGTCAAACATATTCCACCTCTAGATTCATATATGCAGCTCCTACTGAAATAAAGAGTAAGTTTTTACATCTGTAGGCTGAGTTTTGTCATGTTTATAGAAGCACTGACTACGTGACTTGGTCTTGTTGCTGAGCTTGAAATTAGTTAAACACTGTTCTTTTTAACTGCAAACATTCTATACCACTGAAATTGTACACAGCAGTTTAAAACTGGCTATAGCACTGCCAAGTATAAACACAAATTTTTACATGTTAGTATGGGTACAGGAATGTTCTCCCAGTAGGGGTTAATACCATCATAAAATAATTTTAAATAAAATCAAGTTATGATGGTGGAAATAACATCATCCTTGTTAAACCTACTGACACACGAGGCCCAGCTCTCCAAGAGCTGTGACCAGAGTACTGTCATTTCATGTGTCTTTAATACTCTCAAAGCCTATTTTGGAGTGTCAGATTTTGATCTGAATTTGGAAAGGCTCAAGACTGTTGATGACAACAGTGGGACTGACTCAGGGCAATGCTCTCGATGTGGGTATTTGGGAAAGACATCTGACATTTCCCACCAACTAGTGCAATGGGCTTAAACAAAGCAATTAAAAACATAATCCAAAGCAATTAGAATTTCTTCCTAAGAATGTCACGACAGTGTTACAGGTGAAGCAATAGACAGAGGTGGTATTAAAACAATTAGAGGGGAAACTAATTTCTCATTTTAATAAGACAAGAGAAATCTGTTGATAATAACAACTTTCTAAAGATAACCTCCAGTTTCCAGAGGAAAAGAAACAGTTCTAAAACACCCATACAAACTCTGTTAAGTTAATCGGATTTCGTGTGTTTGACAGCATTAATACTGGTGTCATAAATCAGAAAATATTTTGAATGCTGCTTCTTGAATCCCATAAAACTAAAAACAGGGATGAAAAATCAACTTAGAGTAGACAACGTAGCACCATCACCATCTCTACCCTGTGTTCAACAGGCATCCAACCACCATTCCCTGTTTTTAGGACTGAAAAAAGAGACCATGTTATAAGATGAAAGAACTGATCTGATTCAATGCCTTCTTCCTTATTACTCCAAACTCCTGCTGATGTTTCATCATTTGCTCTCATTTAATCAATAAGACTTCAGGTTCCTGTCAAAAATGAACTCTTTGTTCTCTGCATAAACCCTCATGCTCACTATTGCGTTGAAACTTTAAACAATGCTCAGAGTAGAGAAAAAGCACTGAAAGTCATGACAAATGTTTTGGTCCTGTCTCTGGGATCAAAACTTCCTTGAGAGCTTGGTCTTGGAAGCAGCTGAGCCCTGTTATTGTCTAGAGCATTCAAGAAAGCATCTTCAGTCAGGGTAACCTACATCTATTTAATTCAGTTCATCCACAGTTTATATTGCAGGGTTAAAATTTAGTACCATTTTCTTCAAAGAGCAGGCCCATAGACTTGTTGCACATTTATGTTGAGTCAAAGGAGAATGTTTCCCCTTTTGTAGCATAGGGCCCCAACATCCCAGTCCTTTTGTGCCTAGAAATGGAAGGATGAAATATTTGCATAAAGATATGGATATAATGAAAGTATACTTCTTTTCTGTGATATTAGCAAACATAATTATTCCTAATACTGATAAATTAATTCTGTGTGCCATATGACAGAATTTCTCTAAATATTTGCAGATTTAAACCATTTTATTCTTTCAGCTATTGAACAAGCTTCTTAAAAAGTATTCACCAATAGAACTTTGTCGTTTCAATGGGAGTGTGCTAATTTAACTTTTTATAAGTGTAATGGATAAAAAGCCCATAATCTCAAATACTTTTCCTAGTATTCTAGGAAATCTGAAATTTTTTTTCTGTGTGCCATCAGTGTCATTTAAATTACTAAAGCAATTTAGATCAAATGTAGGCGGCAGCAATAAGTGTTCAATTCAACAAACTAGCTTTTTGCCTACATGCCACTGTCCTGTAGCTTCTATATATGAAATCATTATGGAAAGATTTGTGGATACATGGTATGTTTTGAGTTTCCTAATGGGAATTTGAGAATCTATCTATGTGCCTTACAGCGTGCTGTCTGAACAAATTTTTACACTTTCATCCTGAAAACAGTTTTACGCTTACAAAGAAAAATTTGCTGCAGCAAAAGGTCTGCTGACTCACTGCTGTTTGCCCCATGGTGTTCATTTAGATTAGTGCTGCTACAGTGATTTAGTTCCACCTCAGAAGATAATGAGTCTAAATTTTATTTCTGTTAGTTGTGCAGGCATGTACTGCAGGATAAATACCTGCAAGGCAAAGGTGAGGAGACAGAAGAAACTTCATTTTGTAAAAATATTGTTAAGGTAATGATTATTCCTTTTTTTTCTTTTTTTCCACACACGCAAAAAAAAAGTCTTCTATCAAGAAACATCAAATAATGAATATGGGCTAAGTTTTCCACTCCCTCCAAATGAGAAATTGCTGAGATTTGTTGTTATTTTTTTCAGCTGAGTGATCTGGATAACAGTCTGAAAGCAGGTTGTAGCTGCAGCTCTGCTAAAACTTCCCCTACAGTGATAAAAAAGCCACAGGTAAATATAACAGGACTGGTGCACTTGATTGTTTTGCCTGATCAGCCTTAACCGACCTGTGCATTCAGGTTTGACGTTCAAAGTAACCCTAAAAGGGAGGTGTCAGTAAATACAAAATTACTTGTAAGAGAAGGGGGAAAGAGCCCTGCAGTTTCCAGGGAACTGCCCCTCCACCTACCTCTCCGGGGTGTGTGCATGCACAGTGCCCACAGCAGTATCCCCCAGCACGACTGGTCTGCCTCAGTGCTCCTCTCAGTACGAGCACACAACAAAGGAGAGGCTGCTCATGCCATTAGTGCAACAACAGGACATGGTCAAAACCTTGCAAAGAGATTCAGGCAGTGAATTTGCTTTGCAGAGAACTGAAACAGATAAAACGGCAGCAGATATGGCTTTTTGTTCTCTTCCTTCTGGGCATATATTTTCTTGCCTAATTTTGCTATTTTTTTCATAATTCAAAATACATAGAAGTGGCAAAAGGTGCCCTATTCAGTTACCACGAGAATGAAGTGCTGTTTATAATAGGAATTTCTGGTTCTTGTAACACAACCAAGTGGTGTTAGTGAACTCTGCTTCAACTTGTACTCTTGGATATACTTGGATAGGAGCAGAAGTGCTATTGATTGGCAAGTTGGCATTAAATCCTTGACCATATAAGAGGCTTAATTCATTTTACCTAGAAGTCTTTAAAGAAACTTCTTTCACATCCTCCAAATACCTCATTAACTCAAGAGATTTTAATCCCAGGGTGCATGTAAGACCTCATTATGCCATAAAAATGTACTGTTGACTTAGCTGGTTTAAGATGAAGCCCTAAAAATTAACTGACCTCAGAAGTGTGATTGTGTTTCCAGACTTCCCACCAAAATATGGATTTTTAATACTACATGGGATATGCAGTATGGATTTTCTTTTTTGGGTTACTATTATTCTGACCAAAGCACTCAAAGAGTGCAGTTCTTCTGATCAAACAATGTAGACATCTATGTATGAATTATAGCTCAGTATAGTCATACAGCTTCTCCCTGGATTCAAAGGAAAGAAATACTTCTGAGATATGATGCATCCCATCCTAATGCAGACATCAAAACCAGGCCATATTCAAACACTAAACTATCCTGTTCTTCATCATTGACTCAGAAAGGAGTACTGGGGACCCGCTCACCCATAGCTTTCTTTTCCATCTATACAAACTCACAGTTAGTTGAGATTAATGTGATGAAAGCCAGTGAAATTATTCTGAGGGAGAACAATAAAAAGAAGAGGATGAGCAACCCACAAGCACACACCTCCAATAAAACCCTCAAACCAAGGTGCAGGACATGACTAAGGGCTAGGGAAGAGGGGACATTGAATTAGTATGGTATCAGCTGGTGCTGTAGGACAGCAGATCTCTGAGGAGGCCTGCCAGTGAGAGCAATCTGGTTGCCTTCAGTTTTAAACACATGATGGGGCAATCTTCTTTTAATATGCCAGAAATTATGATCTAATATAAGTATTGTAGATATTCATACTATGCTCTTGGCATTGTCCTAAATCTGTTCTCTAAAACCACACCGCTGAAGGAGAATTCCCCTTCTGCAATACTGCCTTACAGGTAGTGAGTGGCATTTGAAATACAGTTCAGATTAACATTAGTCTTTCTCCATAAATGTTTTGCTTCAAATATAAATATTTCACTGCAACATTGATTGATGCAGATGCAGTAAAAATGATCAGGGATGTTCAGGTGTTCTTTAAAGTTGAGTACCGCAAAGTATGAAAACTAATTTCTCAGTTCATTAAGCACTCCAAGGAACTACTCCACTGAGGCTGTAGCTGTCTCTGACCTGTGTTGGTAAAGTGGACAAGCTGAGAGTGCCCCTTTTCTCCTTTGTTTCTCAACAGTGTACATTTGGCAGCTGTTATGTCTAACTGTCAAAAGGAAATGAGTATGCTATTTCGTATTTCTCATTTTCATCAAAAAGGATTAGTTCATAATCCTTACTACCATTTCATTGAACTAACAAAGCTGTTTTTCAACTGCAACAAAAATCTGGAAAATTATTACTCATTATGACTACAAGACAGATTGATTTTCCCTTCGAATTTTGTTTAAAACAAAAATTATTCCAGGCTTAGCATTGCAACTTGCATAGAAGCTTTTGCCATGGCAGGATACCTTTACCATCCTGTTATTCCTCTAAAGTATAATCTTGGGAAACTACAAATAGAGCAAGCAGAATGGCAACATATCAATATAGCATATAAAAACTGTATATCCATAACAATTTTATGAGCAACCATAAACATTGTATGAATATGTTTGTACTTGAAAATGTTTTCCTAACGTCATCTAAAGACTGAGAGGTTTAAGGCATATGCCTAAAACTACCTCCCTGAGAGTTTAGTCATCTATAAACACATCAAGGCAAGATAATATCTGGATCTATATTGTATGGTACCCAAACCTGGTTACACATAGTGCTTTCAGTGAATACAGTCAGCAGTATTAAATAGACTGCCAAGGTCTCTATTCTTATGATTTAATCAAGATTTGATATTAAGGAAGACATTCTGTATTTATCATTTGGTTTAGTATATATTAGGTTTTCACAGAGAGGGTTGGAGCAGAAATGAAGCTCTGTCATATCGACTTCTATCCACTCGTCGAATCTCTAAAGTGGTTTTCCAAGCACAACGTTATACTGCTGCTTTCATAAGCAGCCATAATTATCCACTGATAGAAATACAGAGAAATTCAGCTTGCCTGCATGCAACAGGTCTCCCTACACAGGGTGTTTTTTCCTTCTCATGGAAATAGATGGAATAATGAGTATGGGACTGAAATACTGAGACAAAAAACAGCATTGGACATTTGCTCTGAATTCCAATTTTCCTGTTGAAACAATTTTTCTATAAATGTTTGTGGTACCTTTAATTTTCTTTCCTGTCCTGCTCTGTGTTTTGTATCAAAAGGATCACATTATCCTACACAATGTATAAAATGTCACTTACAAAGGGAGTAACTACTCTCACAATAAGATATTTCAGTGTAATTTGTCTCTATACACAATGAATAACTGAGAAATGTGAGACATCTGCTTAAAAATAGATATTTGTAGTAGTAGCAATTGCAACAAGTACCTTCTTTTCTATGTCTTTTAGTTTATTTTTGCTCATGATATTCTCTGTTAAATGGTTGCATAATAATAAACCATGTGTTGATTTTATCGATCAATTAAAAACCCCACCAAAACAGTTGTGAGGGATGTTTATCTCATGCAGTATGTAGCAGACCAGGGAACAAACACCCAGTTGGGTATTTAGTGAAAGCAGAGAGCAGGATGTAGGAATGAGAGCTATGTGTCATCAAGCTTTTCTTTTGAAATGCCTGTTACTCAGGTAAAGCTTATAAGGTGACACTGTACTCATTAAAGACATCCAGAGAAAAGATGTTCTAATTATGTGGAGTGTAGAGGAGCAGCTCGATGCACTGCCAGTCCAGAGTGAGGCACTGGAAAATGTGGGTAGTTGCTAGGCTGCTGCTGCCTTGTGACACTCGGGCACTTCTGAGGCACAGGAAATTGTGCTGATCAATCGCATGAGAAAACTTCTTATCTCAAACCTCTCCCACACATTTCAGTACCCAGGGCTTTGAAAAGGGGAGGGAAAAAAAGAGAAGTGCATAACAGCAAATACTAGAGGAAAAATAGCCAATTAAATGCTAATACTCAGTTCTGGGTCATCGACTTGGTTTATGCAGTGTAGCAAGAAATGGTTTGTAAAATTTCAAGTGCTGAAAACATACTTACATTTTCTTTTAGACAAAGCCAGGCTTCTTAAATTCACATTTTTGGGAAGATGAGGCTTGAGGTATTCTCGGTCTTGGGATGGATTTTACTGCACATGGAAAAGCCTGCAACTGACTTTATGTAGCTACAGTGTGAACCATGCCAAATTCAGCTGAATTATTTATGTGAGCATTTTATGACTAAATATTGTCATCCACTTGGGATATCAGAATCCATGAACATAAAACAGCTAACTGGACACTCCACTGGTATAGTGGTTACAGTAATACCAAACCCTTTCATCCCGTCTATTGGACTCAGCAGTACCTGTGGATCTCTTCACCTGCTACGTAAAGGCACTTTACCACTGAGTAATGGCAGAGGGCAGACCTAGTGGATCACCTACTGCTAAGAAACCCCTTCACAAGGGTGGAAGCTCCCAAGCCAGAAAATACAGCTGCAGTTCAGAGGACAGGAGTGATCAATACATCCTTCCAAGGCAGCAGATTCTTATCTAGGATTTCACTGGGGAAGGACATTTATGGAGTCTATCACAAAGCAACTCTCCTCCAGTTTTTTCCAATTTTTCCAGACTTGAAGGGACCAGGTGGCCCTAAACAATTCTAGATGACTATAGATTTAGGGAATACAGATATTCTCGAACACAAACCCCACAGATCTGTGCCACCTTTGAGTATTTTTGTCTTTATTTCAGACAGGTATGTTTCTGTTTTAAACTGTCTTTTCAGAGAGTGATAGTACTGCAAATAGCAATATAAGCTTTCAAAAGAATGAAAAATTCTCTGTTTTTTACAGTTCAGGAGACAGGCTGAATATACGTAATATACACTTTTCAGATGTTCTGTGAACCACAAAAGGAACTTCTCATTTATAAAGTACAGGTGAACCAGGAACAGGCAAGAAATCATTGCCTGCAATGTAAATGATGGAGTGTGACACAGTGTGTCAGAGGGTGATGAACAATGCCATTTCCAAATTCATTCCTGTAATTAAGTTAAGCAATTCTGAATATGAATTGACCTTTAAGGATTGCTAGCTATTTATCCATATTCAAAGACTGAAAATACTGGCACTTAGAAAGTGGACATAATTTACATTCTGGCAGCAACAGCAGTATCTGCAGGATGGGGACATAACTACACTGTTAAATAGCTAAAACAAGCAAGTGTTCTTGTAAACTGAGGAGAAGGAATAGATAGATAAAAGAAGTTTTGATTATGAGATGCAGAGAATTAACACATAGTATGAATTCTTCTGAGCGTCATGCCTCTGTGGTTCCTGGCATGCACACTGAGGGCTTAAAGAGCTTTATCTATCTGCAGTGTGAACAGGTCCGTCTGTTCTGAGGCAGCTGGAAATTACACGTCCTGAAAAATCTCATATAATCATCCCTAATTGCAGCCAAAGCTAGTACAAGGCATTTAGAGAATATACAAAATAATCCTCCCTCTCTAGGTTGTAGTCTAAGTGATATGAAATACATACACCAAACTAAAATATTGCCTGAAGCAGTTCCCTCCAAAAGAGGTGAGTCTCATAAACCTGAGCCTTGAAAGCAGGGAGGTTAAAGGGTTCCAGGGCTGGTGTCTGTGTCCAGTTCCCAAGTGCACACACCAACACACACACACATCCATATTCTCTCTCTCTCTCTCACGGAAAATGGTCTTGACTTATTAAGTGAGATGGAACTTCTCTTTGGAGGTATTGTAAACATCCTGAAAATGTAAAGACAAGATGTGAAGACTGCTCAGCAATAAAAAAACAGCTAGAGAGTAACTGTAGTACAAGTACAGACCATGTATGGTCCATCTCTTAGATATTTATATGGCTGATCTGCAATGAAGACAGTACATGCATCACTGTTGCCATAGCTACAGTGGCCTTGAGGGGCACATACTGTATCACTCTTCTCCAGCACTTAAAGCAATTTCATCTATTATTTATATGATTACTGTTTCTTTCACCACTTCACCGCTACGCTGCACTGCCATCCAGTCGCTTCACTTTCCCACAGTTCTTTGAACATGACTTGTATGATTTCAGGTTAGACAACCATGGAAATGGCATGAGATAATTTTCCACTGAAAAATATAAAGCCTACCATGATCTTATGTGAATAGGAATTCTAGACTGTGTGGGTTTTTTGGATAAACACTAAATACAATATTCTCAACATGATTATCAATTCTTTGCCAGGAATGAGAGGAAATACAAGTGAGCTCAGTGGCCTGATCACGTTATAAAGAAAAAATGTAACTGTTGTAGGTATTACTTTACCCTTCAGTAATTCAGCCTTCTCTTGATGCAAAGTTCATTACAGTCCTCAGGAATCATACTGTTTCAATGCTGGTTTACCGACAATGGCAAAGATCTACTTGTCCTGTAGGTGATGTACTGGGAAGGTAAAGCAGAGAAAATAAGAAAATGCTTCTTTTAGCTAGTTTTGATTTACAGTCTTAAAATATTTGTTAACTACATTGCAATATTGACTAAATGATTTGCCTAAAAAATAAAAGGAAAAATAACGCTCAAATAACACCCCATGTATCAGCTGCCTGCCTTCTACAGAGTGAGCAAAGGAGAAGTACCTGTACTTTTTGGACTGTGCTGTGCTGTTGCTGTGATGTGATGGAGAGAGAAGGAGCTTTGGGAAAGCACCGTGTGCAGGCTCTGGGGTACAGGTTTGGCCAAGCTCAGAAGCCGGAAACTTGAACAGTACATGCTATTTAATTAAAATTCCTCCCTCTTTTATTATAATAGCAGGAATATACAGTCAAGAATCATTTCTGTTCTGAGAATGGCATTTCTTACTGAGACAAGTGGCAGTCTCTGTGATTTCACTGTGGCCTCTGTCTGGGCACAGTTTTTTGACACTATGTTACCTCTTACAAAATTAAACTATGCTTATAATATGGATAGAAATACTCAGCCTTAATTCTGACATGAACCAGCAATAAGAGTAGTGAACGTATGGCAGCACAAGCTTTGGAATAATCCAGCAAAAGCACCCTTAGCTTGCTGTGTCCAAATACCCTTTTGAAAGTCACTCCCCCAAATTAACAGTTAAACCATTTCTCTCATCTTGCTGTAGTACCCCAAGAGCCTCAGCTGAAGCTGAGGCACTTAATTACTATCGGATGACAGCCTAACCCAGTTTGGTTTTAATCCTTCTCTAAATATGGGACCCATCTCCTATAAAAATATGTTCAATAGGCCCCACCAATCTAAACCCACAACCCCATGGTGACCCTGAAACCATGAACGGTGACCCTGAAACCATGAACACTGATCCTGAACAAGACCATTTGAATTTGACAGCCACCATTTCAAATCTAACGTCACATCCCAGATCCAGGCTGAACAAGGAGTTAGTTCCCTTTCACAAGAGTTTCCGTGGTTGCCTTTGCACCCTCTCATCCTGTCTAATCAGATTAAGCAGGAACATAACACAGGAGAGGAGCCATTTGCAGGTAGGGCAACATCAGCAGCCCACGAGCAGAAGGCTGCAATCCAGGACAGTTGTCACCTTGCCTTGCACAGCCCCCTTCAAGCACTCTCTTAATCTAGGTGGAAAACACATATTGGTGTCACTTGCTCATTTTGACACTAAGCTGGAAAGAGCTATGAGGGCTGCTAACCTCAGCAGCATCTCATTTCATGTATGAGTTAATAATTCCATATTCCCTGGAGGGAGATGAATGCTAATGGCTTGAAACTGAGAGTGCTGAGCATTTAAAGCCTCTGCTGAAGTCATCTTCTAGCACAGAAGGCACTCTAACAATTACAGATGCTCCTGCTCCTCCTGGGATCGGGACATAAATAAGGCTCTATATTTTTCTATAGTTAATAAAGAAGCTCCAATGTCTTCTACATAGACAAAAAGTAATAATATGATGCCTTTATATTACTGCTTTGTACTGGTAAGATGTGCTTAGCTGTTCTCTGTCACTGCTTTCAGAGAAGAAATATCAAAGCGTTATAAACAGTCCACCTAATACTGTGAACACACTGTGAATTTCCACATATTTGTCAAGTTGTATCAAAGTTCAACTAAATGTAATCCTACATCTTTTCCTGGTTCATGGCAGTCCTTGACTGTGCTGATTGAGAAATAAATGTATTCTTCTGAGACAGTAATGACTGATTCCTGAGTTCCAAGGGTGGCAGGTAAAATGAGTTTTCTCCACATTTTTTTCTCCCTTCAATGAGAAAAACTAAACTTCTCTTCAATTAATCTCTCCATTCAAAACAACAGATTTTGAAAAGTGTTCAACTGTTTCTGTGAGATATTTCACTTTCTAGTCCACAACAATCCAGGACTTGTTATTTTGTATAGCTCATGCACAAGAGCTTTTTTAAAAGAAATTAATGTATGACAGGGCCTCGTCAACAATGCTGATCCCATTTTATTCTTGCAGTGGGCAGGTGTGAAAATGGAAAAGCAGATGCATTTCTTATAGTTGTTTTGGGGGAAAAATAAAAAAAAAAAACACACAAGAAAGTAATTAGGACTAGGTTGGATAGTTTTGAGAGGGACTTAAAAGCATTCAAGCTTTTCCACACATCTAACATATTATAGGAATTTTCAATATATAAAAACTGAAATATTGCTGGATATGAGGCTGTTGCATACATAGAGCAGTCCTCTTTCCTCACTCCTGTGTTACTGCCTATTCTTTCAGGTATCATTCAAATGATGTCAAACTTCCTTATACTCTTGGGAAAGAAATAATTCTCTTTTTTACAGCTGAATTGTCTTAGATTCAGAGCTGCCAATTTCACCAAGTGAACAGATGGTAGCAGCAATATTACAATGTTTTTAAAAGACAGAAGCTCAGAGGAACAGGGTCAAGAAGGAAAAGACTGAGGGAGCACTATTTGCATTCTTTTACTCTTTTTTTTCGCTCATAATCAGCAAGAGGTTTATGCTAGGCATATTAAGTCATTTCAGTTAAGTGTTTGTCTATCCTCTTGAACAGTGGGAAGCTCTTTCCGGAGGCATTTCATTCAGTTCAAGGTTTCCATAACCTCTGCTTTGCCCAGACCAGTGCAATCCCATGAACGGGATGCCAAGATTTCTGCAGAGCTCTGGGATGTGAGCGTGGAAAAAGACCTTCACATCAGTCTCAGCAAAAGTTATTGGTGGCCTTCTTTGTAAGGCTTGGGGAATTCATACAGTGCTGTGTCACCAGAAATCACAAGCTCTCATTGTCAGAAATCCTTGCATTACAAAGACGTATCAGCAGAAGCTAAAAGCAAGCTATAACATTTTCCTTGATTTTCAGCAGTGTTAAGCACTTGCAGCTCCTATGACTTCAGTCAGATTTGTGGGTACTCAGCACTTCGGCAAGTCATCATTTAACTTAAAATTTTCTCACTTTTCCAATTTTTTAAATACCCTTAATACTACTGGCACTTCTGTAAGACTATGATAGCAGAACAGAAGATTTGCTTTTGGCCATATGACCTACTTTGTAGCTACTTTCACAGTCAATTATTATTTTGGCTTCTCTATCATTTTGCAAAATTAAGATTTTTTTTTAAATTAAAACCTAATATTTTATTGTGGCATAACAAAAAACCAAAACCAAAAACAAACTAATAAAACTATTGGCCAAAAACTTCCAGGGAGTTGTGACTATATGATATAATGAATAAGAACTGACCCAAAATATTTAGGATTTGAAAATAAAAACTAGGCTTCTTTAATATCATTGAATCTGAAAAGTAACCTTATTCTAAACCACTCAGCAAAGTAGTGAGAGCTTACACAGAGGCCACTGGGAGTTTCTTTTGAAGGCACTGAGTACTTTTGAAATTAAAGTTATGTATTGCCATGCCTGAAATACTGATTTAGGCTCTTGGTGCAGGTTTTGATTTGAAAAAATCTGTCATGATTTGTGAGATCTTGTAGAGGGCAGCTACGAAATTACTCAGTGTTGCAATGCAACTTGAGGAGAAATTAACTTTTGGGTGGGAAGCAGGTTATTTCATCAGTTTCTGCTTTACAGTCAGAAAGCAGTATGATTGTAAAACGCCCTTTCAAAGTGATAATTAAATGCATAACTCAGTGGATCCCAAAGTTACAGAACAGAGCTCTCAAAAAAACTTCAATTTTATTCCCTTGAGTGTTGTATTTTTATTAACAGATTGAATAAACACTATACAAGCAAAAATTCAGTATTACACAAGCCAGTGTGAGGAAGGCAGTGCATAAGTTAGAAGGCCAAAAGACATCTGTGCCACCACCCTCTCTTGTCGGCCTTTGCAGTCAGATTTCTCAAAGTACCTCCTCTTCACATCCATAGAAGCATTGTCTTGGTTTAATGTAGGATAACGTGGTACTTAAAGTAGGGAAAGAGGCAGAAATCGAAGGTATTTAAACCTTTCTAGTAAGAGCCCACTTCTCCACCAGTGGACTCTCACTAGTTTTAGATACCTCCTTCTCCCCACATTACCTTTTTGGCTTGTCAGGGATCTACTCATCCCTGTCCCTAAAATATTTTCAAAATCCAACTTGAAAACTGCAGTTTGGGCCACTGGAACTAGTTTTATTTGTCTCCTAGGCTCAGGTGCATGCATCAGTTTCACTCCTCTACTTCAATACTCATCAGCTTTGGTCAAGTACCCCATTAACCTTCTCTTTGGCAACTTCTCAAGCATTTTACTGTGCAGCACATTTCCAGGCTTCTAATTACAGCCTGCTCTGCACCCTATTAACATGCATCCTGACCTGGAGACACCAGATGTGAACTGATGACAGCCATATCATATACCAGAGGGGGGTTCACTCACACCTATACCAAACAGAGATGTAAAGTCATCCTTGCACTTCTCACTCAATTTTCTCCTGAATCATGACAGGAGTACATTAATTCTTTTCAACAGTGCCCTTGTGAGCTCCATAAGGATGACTTATGATCAGATGAGTATCTGCCAAAAAACTGCACTCTGTGTTCAAGGCTACTGTGTACAGAGTTCATATACTTTTCATTAAAGAGTTTTTTATTTGATGCAGGTCATGAATTCTGTTCAGCTTCTTAAGAGATGCTCTCTCCTATTTGGCAATATTTCACTGTATCCAGTACCACTGTTTTGCATAAGCATATTTCTCTGCAGCTAATGTGACCCTTAACTTGCTTGGCGATTTCACAGTTATTTCAGACTCCTGTCTTACATTACACAGTATTGTCACAGAGTTTATGTTGAAAATACCATTGTAGTTGCAGATCAGCATTAATTCTTCACACATCCTATGACATTAATTCTCTACTGCAAGCCTCTCACAGAACAAAGAACCTGACAAGAAGAAAAGGAAATTTTATAAATTAATGAATCAGAAGGAAAAGGACCAGATGGGGAAAAAAACCCCAACAGAATTTTATTTAGATGCCTCAATTCATTTCATAAGAAACAGAAAAATGCAGGCCCCAGAGACTGCCTGGGACTGACAACTGCCTGAAAAACAAGTAGTTTGGTTGGTAGAACATGCCATAAAGGGTATACTTAAAATTAATTGTCTGTCTTAGACATATGCCTTAGTTGCTTATACATACAGCTTAGATTCCTATGCATTAGTAGATTTGTAACTAGAAATCAATTCACTCAGACACCCCTCTTGTATTTTTGATACCACAGAGTCAATGTTTCTCCTTTAATCTGTGTTTGTGCCTGTGCTTTGGGGCTGCAGAGCAGCTCAGGTTCAACAAGCAAGCTGGACCAAACTTGGCCAATATATAAGGCTAATGTTATGGATGCCCAAAAAAATGGGAGTCATTCCTTTAAATCTCTTCCTACTCTCCAGATGAGGGATGCTCCCTTTGGTGGAAGGTCAGGAACAGCCACCAAAGCTGTTGTGGAAAAGTCACAAGCACCAGTTTGGATCTGGTGCTGCATTAGTCAGTGCCAAACACAATTCAAGCTGCCTGCTAACCCAGGCCTCTCAGGGTCACAGGAGATCCGGTGTGGGAACTCTATGTGGTCAAATATGGAAATGAACAAGCAATTAATAAAGGATCCCTTAGGTGGCTTGGAAATCTGGTTTTCCCTTGTAAGAGGAGAAATAGCCGCCCTTTACCTGTTTTAAAGATGGAATAAGCTATTGATTAAAGTTAAATGAAATAAATATCCTTAGACTAGTGAGAAAAAGCTTAGCTTTTCAAGGAGCTAATTGGCTCAGGTAGAAATACTTTCATTCACTCATATTAATTTAGACGTCTGTTTTCCCCTTATGTTGCCCTGTTGATACCCAAGTGATTTTTATTCGTTTGTCCAGATGATCTAGGCAATGTAACAAAGACAAGGCAATTTCTTTGTTCCTTGGAGCACTAAATTAAGCTAAAACAGCATGTCAAACTAATGTTCTTTCCTAGCAGAACATCATCCTTAAGCACCTTCATTATTTTCTCACTGTATTGTACTGTACAATAGCATCCCATTTTCTGAGCTGCATTCTGTGGGCCTCAGTGTACACTGTTTAAGTGAGCTTAAGGATGTACTTTAACAATTACTGATTTTATCCTCCATGTGACCCAGCTGTTACATGACAGAGGATTAGTGTCCTCCTCATTCCCATTTAAAAAGTTAAAAAAGATTGAACAGAACAGGTGCTGCATTATTTGTGCTGGTCCTTGTTCTGCCATACCTCATTTTACCCTGCCCGAACAATATTATCAAGGGCTGCCTAAAAAGAAATGCAATTCTAAAGGGAGAACATGACTAATTTGTGAACATGCAGGGTAGTCTTTAGCCTTCATTCTGAGGAAAAAAAATCAAATTTTTTTCTATATTTTTTTTCCTTGAACAAAATCTGAAAAGTGGAAACCTATTACCTTCTGATTTAAATTGCAAGAAAAGAAATAAGGAGGATTAATCTTTTGTTCTCAGCAGGTGAGATGCTTATATCTCACTTTTATAGAATGAATTTTATCTCATCAGTATAAATTTACAGTTTTTGAAATAACTGATTTCTATGAACTCCATGTATCAGATTAATGCCTTACTTTGATTGCAAATCTCCACAATGAAAATTAATGAAGACATCTCTCACACATTTCCCCTTAGACAGTCAGAAATTTTATCTGAGAATACTGCACAAGCAGCAAATATCTTAGTGAATCCCGCAAGAACATACCAAGAATCTGAACTGATTTTAGCTGTAAGAAAACTTTGGTGACTCTAATATATAAACATAAGACTATTTGTTTGTTGTACTATTGGCTGAACCTTGAGTTTGTCTACAGGATTAAACAAATTCATTAACTCTGACTGTTGGTCCCCACCATTTTAGCAACAGGTTGTGCCAGAGATAAAGCAAGGATTTTGTTTCTTCAGTGGATGTCTTCTTCCATCTCTGGATATGGTAGTCAGGGACCCTAGTTTTTGCAGTTCAAAGGTTATCTTCTTTCTAAACTAGAATTCATATGGAACTCTAGATTTCTAGATGCAAGGTGTTCACTTCTATTTAGCACCCGATTCTCTTGATTTGACAAGGAAGGAAGCAAACATAACCAACTTTTCAGAAATCAGAACCATCTATTATTCTATTTATCTGCCATTAAAAGAGCAACATCTTCTCTCTCCTCTGGCTTTTGCAAGACTTCAGAAGTTCTGAGCTGTTGCTCTATGCATGGTTTTGGCCCATCAGGAACTGATGCATCTCACTACATTATCTGGAGTTAATATTTCCAGCATGTTCCTCCTCTGAACTACAGGAGTATTATCTTCCCATCTTCCATCTGTTTCTCAGTAGATTTTCTGTTACTTTAGGTCAAACTTTCTACTCACTTGGGACTAGTTAGAGCTTTTGCTGTCAGTCCTAAATAAGTACCGCGTTTTGATACACGAAGTCCCAACTCGCTGTAGGTTTTTCTTTTGCTCTAAGGGGAAAATCTGCTGAAAGACCTGAGTTCCTGGTGTTTCAGTGTGGGCAGAGAGAGGATGGAATTGAGCTGCAGGCTGTGGGACGCTCCTGCAGAATGCCATGGCAGCACAGAGAAGCTTATCTCTGCCTGATCTTGGGAGGAAGGGAAGCCACAGCGCAGAGCCCTGCGGAGAGGAGCCTCCTGGAAGCTGCCGGATGGGTGGGCAGCAAGTGATTACTCCCTATAGGGACATTGAGAAAGTGTGTTATGACCTGGCAACGTGTGATAGGTCACTTAGTAAATAATACCATATAAGGAAATACTGGGTCTTGAAGAAGTGTGTAAAACCAGCTCGTTTCTTTGAATGAACATCTCAGATTCCCTGCCGGTCTGAGTCCATGCCCTAGCTGTTATGACATTTCAAAATCCAAACTCAAATTGTTCTAGACGGTAGGCAGGCAATACAACACCACAAGCTCTGTCTACTTTCTCCTTCTTCATTTGTATGGTTGGGCCTTAGGTATTATGTTTTCAGATTTGGATGCCATTTAGGATAAAAGGCTCATTGCAAATTGTACCATTAAAAGGACTGACACAAAGAAGACAAAATATGTTTTTTTGTTTTGCTCTGTTTCATTTTGCTTTAGATGCAAAATAAATCAATAAAGTACCACTATTAAACTGAAATGGGGGTTAAATAAAAATATATTTATTAACGATTTATTTATAAAAGGAAACTATTTGTTTCCTTTGGAGCTTATGAGGGGACATCCTCCCTTTTTGGCCGAGGGTGAAAGAGCAGAGGAGGCTGCTGCTTCGCTAAAGTCCTTTATTTTGCTCTTCCATATTTTTCTGAAGGTAGAGTTCAAAGGGGATACACGATAAGGCAAAGCAACAGCGACAGTGACAGCAGGCTAAGCAGCTTTTTTTCTTCTTCTTGTTCTTGTTGTTGTTGATGTTGCCTAACTAACTTACAGAAGTGTGGATTATATTTGTTAATTAACCAATAAAATTAACACACGGTTCTAGTTTTCTTAACCTATCCTGGCCTGGTTTTAATGATCGCAAATTTTACACAAGTCTTACACGGGTATTACACAAATTCACGTATATAGATTTTATCAGTTCTTATTGTTTGTGTGAACACTCTATCTAAAAAATGTGAACAATATAGTTCCATCTATGTTTTGTCTAGAGTAAAGAAATTCTGTGAAAGGGGAAAACTCCTGCAGTATAAACTGTGTTTAAGGTCTCTTTGCTGCAGCTTTTCAGTGTTAAAGGCACTCAGCATATATTTCTACTAAGAGTTAAAAACCTGTATTTCTATTTCACTTTGGTGTGACTTCATGTATCTCAGCTTATCCAAAGGTTTTAATTCAATCCCTGTGCTTTGGTTTTCCTCTGGGCCTGGGTCCAGAGGAGCTCTCACTCCAACAGTTTCCTTCACTCTGAGCAAAAGAAAAAGAAGCAATGCCCCAAACCTCTTCAGCACATGAAATGTTGGGATTTTCCTTGTAATTAACAGTCAGTGAGCCGTAAAAATTACTAAACTATCATTTCCCTACTGTGAGTAGAAAAAGGCAGAAACTACAGCATTTTTGAATCTGTCACAAAATGGGTTAAAGAGTTAAAAACTATATAAGTGGGTTAAAGAAAACATAGGCAGTACCCATGGAGATAAACAACTTGATAGCAAAGCAGAAGAAAAATAGTTGCATCCTGACTACCAAAGATCTTGCATTTTTCCCCAGTTGTAATGCTTAAATTTTTTTTTGCATCCAGATTTTTTTTTTGGCTGATTTATTTTGTTTGCTTTCTTTTTAAATGATCCTGCAGCATATTTCCCAGCACTTATGCAATATACCTGCAGATATGTAAATTAGAAATTATGAGTGTGCTGTTTCCAAAAGAATAAAAGAAAGGCACTTCATTAGCATATAATTAATTAACAAATACAAGCAAGGGTGACACATTCAAGAACAGTAAGTTGAAAAATGAGTAGTTTGGGGCTAAAGACAAGACTGTCCTGGGTTACTGGAACTAACAGTGACAAACCTACTAGAAATTATTACTACCTAAAGGGGAAAGAGTGAATAACAAAGAAGTCAGAAAAAAAAGATTCTTGGAAGCAACTATTTTTAGGAATTATACAATACCACCAATTTCATATCATTACAACCTCACACTTTCCAAGCTAGAAACAGCAGGACAGATGTACATTGAAATTCAGTTTATTTAGAAAATAATTTTTACATAAAATCCTTGTATAAAAACTATTTAATCCCTGGAGAGAATCATTGCTCAGGTCAAAATGATGACATTTTAGAGATGCAGAAAAAAATGAAATCTGTAGTCTAAATTTCAAAACCTTGTTGTTCTTCATACAGTATCTTGATATTATGTTTATTCATATAAGACTATCTAAATTTTTTTTCATTTTTTCATTCTTATGAAATACCAAAGGAAAGACCCTTCATACCGAGGTTCAGAATGATATAATGTAAATTATTCCCCTAAACAGAAATATTCTGATGTCTCAACAGTGAGAATCTATAAACCCAGTAAAATAATAAAGGTTGCTCAGCAATTTTGCTGGTTTTTTATTTGGATATCTATCAATAGACACCCACAATTATTACTTCTAATCTCTAGGACAAAATCATCAAACTGTTGAACTCTCTGTATCGCACTGGATTTCTGCTTCCTCTGACTTGTAGGGCGGACAGAGATAAGATACTCTCCTCCTCACAGCCCCCCCCACCCCCGCAAAAAGCAACAACTCACAATTACTAGAAATTAATAAGTGGAAAACTATTTGCAAATGCTTCTCTAATATTAGACTGTATTCTAAAATATGTTACTACTCCAGTTTACTAGACATCTACCTTCAGGAAGAAACATTCTGCCAAGAAAACATGAAAAACTTCTTGGATACCAGATTTAGTTTTTAATCTTTATGTTTGTTACAGATAATTCATGGTTTAGATACGGATAAAATTCATGGTTTTGATATGGATAGTAAAGCTCACTGTTCCGACAGTACATCACCACAATTCCTTTGCAGAAGCACATCTGATCCAGGATAGAAGAGAAATGGCAAAAAAATGAGCTTGGATATCCTTGAGGTCTTCTAGGTTGGGAAGCACATATGGATCAGAGAGCCTCTAAGTCAGAAAGAATGTCTGAAGGAGTCCACAGCCCTGGAAATCTTTTAAGAAGAGAAATGGCCTCCACTGGGAAGTCAAACTGTCCCATTCTGTGTCTTTAAGAATGAGCAAAACAGGGAAGTGGAGGGGAAGGCATTAGATATGCAACATAACTCTGGCAAAATGAAACATCTTGTACATAGTTTATTCTACAAATATTCAGATGTGTATTTGCAAAATAAACTTTTCATAGCTGATTAAACACTGTACATTTTGATTCTCAACATCACAGATGGCACTTCTCTGGTATTTCCATACTTCTACGACTGCAGTAATCTTGCAGCACACAAAATGTGATATTTGCATTAGCAACAATATGAAAAGCAGGACCAGTCTAACAATGTAGAACATCTTTCGTAAAAGGTTATGCTTTGCATTTCAAGAGCTTTTCTCACCTCTTAAAATGGTGAGTGTGAAAACAAAAGTCAGTTTACAAATATTCACAGGCGCATAAGGGACATCTTGAACTCCAGCTGAAACTGAAGCAGTGGGGAGTCATCTCTGGGAGTTTCAGTAACCAGGAGAATCAAGCACTGTACTGGTGAATCAGAGTTGGTGCAGCACAGCATGTGTTCAGATGTATTTCTGACATTCCCTCATCCAGGTGGGCTATGGAGACTATTCCTTTCCCTCGGCTGTGCTCCAGGCATGCTCAGATGTTGCCTGGAGCATGCCAGTGGACCCAGCCCAAAGCTGTGCCAGAAGTGAGCTGGCAAACAGTGTGAGCAGCCACATACACACCAGCTGCGGTGGCCACACCTCTACGTGAAGCTGTGTGCTGGTGCAGACCCAGAGAAAGGTCTGTCCCCTCAGCTAAAGACAGCTTTCTGACCTAACTCCCTTTTCAAATATTGTATCACGTATTTGAGATATATCAGTGGTGTGCTGTGTTAAACAAAGGAGAAGCATATGACACATGCTGTCTTTGGTTTCCTCTGGCAATTTTAGAAAATCCTTCCTCCTTAAATAATGGAAACAGGAAGAAAATACAGGGTCCTGCAGTTCTGATAGCAAAGGTAGATTCATTATCAGATACATTGAAGTGCTGAGAAACAAACCTAATGAGTGCCAAGTGAAATAGCCACAGGCTAAAAAATTCCTATAATCTAAACAGTACTTATCTCCATGAATAAATACAGTACAGAAGATGAAATAGAAATCTTTCAGTGGATTCTAAATATGCTACTTTTTAATAAATTCTGTGCTGCATGGAAATTACTTTAAATTTAACTTCATGAGCTACAATATTTATTTTAAGTGATAGCACAGGACTTCACAAATACTCTTTTGACCTTTCCAGCATGGACTAGAGTAGTGATCAGATTGCTCAGACAAAAAGAATATATTCTTTTTATCAGATTGTTTTCTTCACGTGGGGAAGGGGAAACCCAGCCTTATGTCTCCAAGCATCGAAGGTTTTCCTGCAACTTCAGTGCTTCAAGAGCCAGTGAGTCAGCAGGCTAACAAACAGAAACAGAGAAATTCTTAAATCATCAGTCTACAAGGAGATTTTTGCCAGCAAACTGTAAAAACACAACTGTCTTCACTGTTACATAAAATTATATATATATTTACTATAAGTAACTCAGTCTACACAAGACTAGTGTCTTTCCACAGCTGCTACCTTAAAACAAAACTATCAAGTGTCAGGCAAAGTCAATCAAAGTTCTTCCCTAAATGTACATGTACCATGACACCTGAGATTTTTTCTTCCTCTTGACAAACTCGCTGCTTATTCACCCTACATATTCCCATTTTCTGAAAAAGTAGTCACTCAGGAAGCTGCTGCTACTGCATAGCCTGTAGCTATAAGGCTTTCATAGGAGGAACTTGATAGAAAATACGTAAGTTTTGTTGTTGATATCAAAATATTCAACACAGTAAAAACAAAATACAACTGAGAAGAAATCCTAACGGTTGCTAGGTTATTGGGTAGCTGAGCAATGCAGTGCGGGTGATACTTATTTACTATAAAGTTAAAGCATTGTACATGTGGAAAATTATCCTAACCATACTTAACTGGCAGTCTCTAGATTGGCTGCTGACCTCAGAGAAGAACCTTGAGATTAACTTTACCAGTTCGAAGTTTCAGGTCAGTAACAACAAAAAAAACCTCCCAACAAAAAAAAACGCCAAACTATCAATGTTGGATAAAATAGCAAGAGAAGAAAAGAGAGAGCAGACACTGTGAATATGACATTGTGAACTGGTGATGTATTTTCATATTGAATTGGTTTTGTATTTCCCTCTCCCTGTCCCATCCCAGTAAAGGATGTGATACAATCAAAAAAGTCAAGAGGAGAAGGGTGTAGTGGGTTGATTCACATTTCTTGCCTTCTGTGAGATAAGAATTAGGAGGAATGCAAAGAAGGCTCCAAACTTAAAGAATATAAAGAAGTTTATTAACAGAACTAAAAGAAAAAGGATTAATAAGAGTCAAAATACACCTTCAGAACACTTCTCTTCCCCCCATCCTGCCCCCTCCTCCCAATTACAACAAAAAGACACAAACTTGGGATTATTTCAGTTAGTTTACCACCTATATAATAGTCTTTCAT
>VZRQ01008168.1:1081928-1155282 GCA_013397975.1 Machaerirhynchus nigripectus
CTCTGTTCCTAGTGATGAAGATGATCCTAGAGGTAGCTGACGAGAACCTTTGCTCTTGAACAGCTCATCCTTAAAATAGCACCCCATTAGCTAAGACTGAACCCTCGAAAACCGCTGTGGTCGAGGGAAGGGACTTTTCACATGCCAGTAGAAAACCAAACTCTGGATAGCTGCTTGTGCTGTGACGAGGAAGCCACGAGAAGACCCCTTCTTGTGGAGAAGCCCCATAGCATGGGCAAAAGAGACTCCTGTCCCTAAATGAACTGATGAAAGACTATTATATAGGTGGTAAACTAACTGAAATAATCCCAAGTTTGTGTCTTTTTGTTGTAATTGGGAGGAGGGGGCAGGATGGGGGGAAGAGAAGTGTTCTGAAGGTGTATTTTGACTCTTATTAATCCTTTTTCTTTTAGTTCTGTTAATAAACTTCTTTATATTCTTTAAGTTTGGAGCCTTCTTTGCATTCCTCCTAATTCTTATCTCACAGAAGGCAAGAAATGTGAACAAACCCACTACAGTACCACTGGGAGATTATGCTCCTATCTGTGCCTGCGGGTCCACAATTTACACTTTTTTGGGTACCAGTAGTTCAGTCTTGGAGGACCCACTGGGGCCGTGCATGTGTTCTTCTCTCCTGAAAATCTTCATGTGTACTGAATGATGCGTTTTGGCTATTTTAGACACCAACTTTATCCCCACAGCCTGAGGCTGTGAAATCGTGGAATCATAGAATGGTTGGGTGGGAAGGGACCTTAGAGGTCACCCAGCTCCAACTACCTATCACACAGTCAGACATTTTGTGAAAAACCCTGTATAGTACTGCCCAAGATGAGGGCTGTAAGCTGCTGAGGACAGGCCAGAAGTTTTGGTGAGCAATCAACAGTAGAAGATTGAAGCTATGGTGATCTCCAGAAAGGATGACTTCAGTAGATTTGGCTGTTTGACTCAAACAAACCCACAGAAAGATCTGAAATTTTTCTAAAATCAGTTTCCTGGGCCCAGAAAAAGACATGCTGGTTTTACAAACATCCAGTTATTGTTGCATTTCTTTCCCTACTCTAAAATAGGTGTCCTAAAAGGACACTTGTGCTCACAGAACTAATTTCTTCTGTAGTGTTTCCAAATAAAATATTTCTTTCTTCTTTCTTATTTTTTTCAGGGAAATAGAGTCATTTTCATTAAAAAAAAAGACTTCCAAGAAAAATCAGATTTGGGTTGTCCAGCATTTCAGATTAAACAGGTCCAAGCATGGCAAAGTCATAACCAGAAAAATAGGTTTTTAAATAGGATATTGCAAACAATTTGAATTCTCCTTAATACTATTGGCTTTATCTTTCAGGTTATATGTACTGGTTTTATCTTTTCAGGATGAAGGAAGGTACGTGGGATAATTTTTTAATAATAAAAACGGCTTGATTTTGATAGAGTGTTAAAAAGTACCCATGAGTGACAAAACTAGATTTTGAGACTCCTTTGATCTCAAGTTGTTATGGCTAAGTTAGAAGAGTTCTTGCTTTGGAGAAGGCTGTAGCAGCTTGCTCTTCCGACCCCCTGGTAAGAAATACCATATTTTAGTTTAATTTTCCACTGAAACTGAGTTTGAGCAAAATGCTGGGCTAAAAATTAGGACTGATTCTTTGCAAATAGCGGGTGCTGTTATGGAGGTGGTAACCTCCAGCAGAACAGCCAAGCTGACAGCTGGGGATGATAATGTCTTAAACTACTGCAACAAGATTTGCTCATCTGTCAGAGACCTTGGAGACACCAAATAGCTGGCTGACTGGGAATAAGTCACCCTTCACAGCACTTCAGCGTTTAGTTCCACCAGCTGAGGCTCAAAGCTGCATGCTATTTTCAGGCATAAAACCCTTCTGTGAAGCCATCAATTCTGTACGTCATATAAACAGTCACAGCGTTAGGTCAAGGATATTTACTGCAGCCTGGTTGAGGCTGGGGATGGCCATGGAGAAGGAAGGACCTGGAATACATCGAAGTGACAGAAGGCGTTTGTTTCCCTCTGTTGCTCAGTTCTTGCAGCCAGGAGAGCTTGTTTGCAATGCTGGCAGTTAAGATGCTTTATGAAAAACAAGGTGGGGTACTAGAAAGGTGGGACTGCTGGTATATGCAGGAGAAACTGGTTTTACTCCAGCATGCCATCTTGCTCAGTGAATTAAAGATGTAGGAATATCAGCCCTGAGTGACAACTCAGACATCACAAACAGGACAGAAGTAGATTTGACTCTCCCACCTACCTTCTCCCTCTCCAGCTATACCGTGCATGGTTATAAGTGGGGATCATTTAAACTTTTAGTTTCATTGCAGAATTTAACACTGAGATACCCCTTATTCTATATCCTGTCCTATATCATGTGCCTCCCTGGGCTTCCCAAAACATTCTTGGGGCTTTAGGGCCACAAAGAGCTGGAAAATTCCAACAAAAGGGTTTGTGTTCATCAAAGACATTACTAGAAATCAAAACCTGACAGTCTGTGCTTTTCAAACAGAATTGTTTAGTTTGATATATTAGTTCTGTTAATGTTGATACAAAATTTTCAATGAGAATCGAAAGGTGATTGTTGTGTATTTAAAAAAATAATTATATAGTAATTCCTTTCTTAAGAATTTCACTGGGAATTTTTCTACATTCACATCTGCATGAAAAGAAGCAGAATTTACCTTGTAACGACAGAGTTACTTTTTCTCAATTGTAAACCTGTGACAGAAGAACAGGTTAAACAAAAGCTTTTAAAATCACATTTAACATCCTGCAAAAGACTTTAATTTTAAGAATACACAAGGCTGACAGATTTCATGTACAGTCAGCTGTAATACCATGTGTTTTAGTCATGTGCCCAATCTCTAAGAACAAAAGTGATCAAATAATATCTAGCAAATTATCTTTAGTAAGTAATCTTATCATTACAGTAACATTTTCTAATTTATGTAATTTTTATATTACAGAGAATCATGAGTTGGGTTGATGAAGTTATACCTTCTTTTCTTGACACCAACATTATCAAAGCTGAATGACAAAACTAGACCTTAGACCCTTAAAGCTTTCACAAATATGTATATGCATATGTATATAATAATACTGGTTTTTATATTGTGAAAAAGCTAAATTCCAATACTCAGGATGCTTATAGGTAGGTCTTGGAATTTCTTAAACTTATACTTTCATTCCAAATTTAAGTGTTTTACATTCTAGTTCCAAAAACTCTAAATAGCATTCCGTAGACTGTTTCATACTTTGTGGTATAACAGAAATAGAAAGCTTGTGAAAGAAGAGACTGGCCCAATATTCAATCAAGCAGCAATTGGGCAAATTACTGAGAAGCAATGGTTTTCTTGTCCTTTCCATTTTAATTCTTCTTTTAAAGAAAAATAATGAGAAACAAGAACAAGTGTCAAAAGAATAATTTTTACACATATCTCAAACAGCAGCAATAAACTACCAGTCCTGGAGTTAATATATTCAGAGTTCTGAAACAGGTGAACTAAAATGGCTTATTTGCTATCTAAAATTTGGAGTATCTAATCACTGTTGCTGCTCCAAAGTACTAACAGATTGTAAATGGGGTTTTTTTTATATTTTTACATTTCCTCTTACTCATTCAAGTGCGTGAGAAATTTTTATACCTGTACCTGGCTGATACAAGAATAAAAACCAGTATATCAGAATGCCTGTGTGAGATGATAGTCTGATATTAACATTGTTTTGAGAAGAAACATTGTGCCTCTCCTCTATGTTCTCTGATAATTTGAACATCTTCCTATAGATAAAGCATGTCACCCTGTGTAAAAGAGACTCAGATACCACAGTTTCTTTTCACTTCCCAGGTGTCTCACGCTGCTAGGGATGTAGTCATCAGGTAACAGACAGAGAAGGACTCAAACATGTTGCAGCAATGATAAAATGCATTTTAGTACCAGTATATACAAGTAATGTTAAGTGTCTGAGGGATGAGGGGGAGAGGAATTAAACATTCATGCAGTTTATAGGATTTTACATTAACATCAGTGATCTTGTACATCACTGAAGTCAATAAAATGGAAACCTCTCTTCGCTGTGCAATTTCAGGTACAAAACAAATATGCTAAGCATGCATAAGGAACAGAACTATCAGTAATATGAAGAATATAATTGTATTAGATGCAACAAAAATGTAGATTTTCTGTTATTCCTGTCTGGAATAATGTATAAAGTATGCACAATAAAGAAGCAAATAAGATTCAGAGAAGAATGATAAGAGTAACTCAGTAGAACTGAAACAGCTTTCAGAATATTTTAAATCAGATATGCACAATGATAATGCACAAGAAATAGAATATTCAAAATTTAAAACCAAGGGAAAATAGTTTATCACCCACCATGGGTGCCGCCAAACCAAGGAACTCATTACACAAAAAGTCATTTTGTCCTGGAGATGAAATAGATTCAAAGAGCAATTGAGAATTTTACTTTGGTACAAAGAGTTACTCTAATACCCTGCGAGAAGGAGGTCAGACTACTGTGTCAAGACCTAATCCTTTCTAATCATCTCCAGCTCAGAAGAGGCCAGAAATAGATTTAGCCTGTATGGAGTAAATGGTTCCACATCTATCTGTAACAGGGCTTGCATGTGTCCCTGATGTGATATGACTCCAAGTCAGAATGAATACAGCATTTCCTGTGTCATATCACACAATAACAGAACCCACATTTTCTTCAGGACTATTTAAAAACTGCTTGAAACTTTTTACATTTGAAAATGTTGGCCAAGAAGCAAAAATATTTACTATAAGAACTTCTCTCTTGGATCATATTTTCTTCTAGGAAAAGTCTGTGCAGTATAACAACAAATAAGATGTTGATCAATGCGCTTTTCAGCGCATTGAGTTTTTAAAAGAGGCTTAAGAATAGTCAAGTATAATTTAAAATGGAGGGAAAAAAAGAGAAAAGTTTAAATTCAAAAAGAAAAAAGATGTCTTTCTGAGTCTAAGCAGCATACTGCTAGACTGTCTGCTGGCACTCCTGCCCCAAGCACCCACATGATCGTAAAAAAGGATGTGTTGGCTGCCTACATTCATGTCTATGTTTTCAGATGGCACTCAGCCTGTTCACATATTGATTGGGAGCTTTGGTACAGGAATGGGTGCCAGGGTATTTTGAGTTTAGATGTGCAACTTGCATAAATAACATTACTGATGTCATATCATTCACAGAAAGTCCTGTGAATATGCCAAAAAATCATAACAGAAGTTGAAATTATATTTTGCAGAAAGAATAGTCTGCTTTAGACAGGCAACAGAAGGCAGGATACATCACACTGCAAAGCAGTAATTAGATGGGAAGCCTACTTTTTCATCACTGGATTCAGTCCTGGAGTGGAACATGCTTAGAGATGTGTAAGCTTTCATTAAATGGTAAGCATTTACACTGGGAGGCTGATTCACCCTTTCAAAACAGCAGTATTATCTTCAGGTCCACAGCAGCATCTCGGGTCTTAGCAAGATTAAGTTGTCGGAGGCTCTCACGTCATCACACAGCTACAGCCAGTTACTGTGCAGCTACAGGGAAGGGTTTATCTCCTGCCTCCTTGGATGTACTGCAGAGAGGAATAGAGGGAAAATGAGCCACTTGCATGTGCTGCGGCACAACTGGATGTGGAAACTCCCCTTGTATTTTCGGTATGGTTTTGCAGAAACTGAATCAGGTAATCACCCTTATTCTAGTACAGTTCTTGTCAATTCTTTTAAGAAGTTTATTAAAAGAGTGCCATCAAAAGAATGTGATTCCTCTGGTACAGACTGTTGGAAAGGAGGTTTAGTAGCGGGAGGAACTGAGCCACAGAATTTCACCCAGCTGGTTGAAGAAGGAGGACTTCTGAGTGGAGACCAGGCAAAAGAAGGAAGATGAATCACTTCAGATCTTCTCACTAAACTGAACATCTGCTAATATTTTAGCAATTGTTTTTTCACAGTCTAGGGTTTGTTTTTTTTTAATTTCACTGAGAAATTTATAGAAAAATAATTTTTTTTCTATAAAATCATTAAATCTATGCATTGCAGTTAGTTAATGCACTTGTGTATTTGCACTAGGCAACTACATTATTCACATATTTATCTGTATCTATTAAAATTTTTTGGTATTTCATATTCCTTCTGATATTTTTGTTCCCATTTTCTCCTTTGCCTCACCTTCCCTTGAATTAGGTGAGCTGAGATTGAAATCTCCTGTCTTAGGCTGAGGCAGGAAGAAATTAATTAAAAAAAATTAGTAACATCCAGATTCTGCTCTGTCACCCTGGATATAAGCAATTGCTATGCTTTCTCACTCTAGTTGTGCTTACTTTTTCTTTGTTGTGTTTTCTGAAGCAGACAGTCTTCATGGACTTTCTTAGTGGGACAAACCACTTATTGCAGTGTTCAAAGTAATGCTGGTCCTTACAACTTGTCTTCATGATCAAGTCCTGTGCACCTGGTACTCATGAACAAGACTTAATTTACTTGAAGTCAGTGCAAGTGGGAATGGGATCACCCCAGTGGCTTTCACTACACTCCAAGATTACAGAAAGTTGCCCGTCTGAGTTTGGTGGTCTTGGGTTTGTGGTCTATTCAATCAGCAAAGACTGATGGGAGCCATTTTGCAGAACTGTCACAGGTATTTTTGTATGCTGGGCTTTGAAGTTGCCAAAATCAGAGGGTTTTTTTTTTTTTCGCTGTGACTAGAATACCTAATTATGTTTAATAAATATATTTTTTATAAACTAAGTGAACCAAATTCAACCTTGTTTGAGGAAGAAGCATCTATTGATTTGGAGAAGAATAAAAATAGCTTCTGTTCTTCTGATCCTCTATGGAGCTAGACATAAGCAGCAGGACAGAGCTCAGGTCTTTTCTGTGCTGATCCCGAAATAAATTAAAATGGCTTATCCGCAAACACATAAATATGCTATTTATTTAGCTACAGGCTTCATTGTCCTATTTTTGGTGATGGAGGTAGTCATTCTCAGAGAGCATTGCAATTAACATGTTTGACAACTGATTTGTCTGTCTCCAAATTTTTGTACTGACATGTGATGTCTGTCTTAGAGACAGGCTTATTGTAGCATATGATTTATGTATCCTTATTTTGCATTTAATTGCTATGACACATCATAATCATAATCAGAAACCAAAACTTTAATCAGTCCTAACAATATTTGTAAAAAAGCCCAAAACTCTTAACACTTGTGCATGGGGAACTATGCAGAATCTCCTAAGTGCAAATCAAATTAACATGACTGCTGAAGTTGCTAACTTAAACTCTGAATTTTACATAATAGCTAATGTGCAAGATTCTCAGTGCTTTCAGCAGCAGACCTGCTGTTACTAGGAAGGTAGGAGGCACCTTAAAGCTACCTCTACTGCCAATAGCTCTGTGTCATTACTAGTGACAGACTCCCTCGGTCCCGCAGGGATTTGTTGTCAGACTCAGTCGGGCTCAGGAGCTGGCACACTGTTACTGCTCTCCGTCTCCAGCTGATTTGCCTTCTGGATAGCTAGGACTGTATGCAGTCATCCCAATCTCTTTTAATTTTTTTTTCCCTTTTTTTTCCTTACTTGCATAAAATGGACCAAATTAGGCCTGATGTATGTGGGCGAGCTCACAGGGAAACACAGCATCTAAGCAGAGGAGAGCAGTTCTTCCTCAAACAAAGCCTAGTACAGATCTGCTGTGTTTCTCCCTGTAAAGTCCAGTTGTGGAAGCTAACATGGGAAGCAGCGGTATGAACTGCAAAGTAGTTTAGGGTGTGGTTTTTAAAAAATAAATTGTTGATTTCCTCCTGTTAATGAGAAGTCACTGATAGTAGTAATAACCTTTAAAAACAAGAGTATATAATGAAACATAACTTTAATTGGTACATAGGACTTACAAAGGTTGGTCTGAAATCTTCATGTCATAGTTTCAAGTTTAAAGTGAATACACTGAGTCTATTTTTGCCCACAGAAGACAAAAAAAGACTTGGCAAATTTGAAACTGAAAACCTTGGTTTTAAAACCAGGATGAGTTGATCACTAAAGCAGAGAGGTAGTTTAAGTACATTGGTGCTTGTCAAACCTAAAGCTGGTCAGCTCAAATTATCTCCTTCAGAGATATAAACCCAAGATTTTTGGATATAATACGAGTGCGCCAAAGTATACCTGACTTCAGCAAAGTATCTGATGAGATTCAACAAAACAGTTTTGAGAAGAAAGTAGGAAAACACAAATCAGACTGTGGTCTTGAAAACAGGTAACTAGTAAAGGAAAATCACACAACTCCTTTCACCAAAACAACAACAAAAATTTCCAGGTTGAGAACTTGGAATTCACTTTGAGAAGGATGTAAATACAGATAAAGCATGCCTCAAGTTTTAATGTCAGTAAAATGAATACCAGTGTGTTAAAGCTACATGGCATATTTATTTCTGAAGATCAATGAGCTTGGCAGAAAGATATATTCTTCTTTCAGAGAGGATGAACCAAGTGCACCAATCTGAAGGAGGCTACAAGATCTGCTAGGTGATGTAGAGTTCTGTGTCAACATATATCTATGATTTTAATTCTAGTTTCTTTGAAACTAATTAGTGATTTGCCACTGAATGCAGCAAAAACAACATCTCTCCCAAATATCCTGTGGCTTCTTGCACAAGCCATTTAAAGTTCATAAAATCTCATGTGAATGGAAGAACTCCTGAAAAGGGTGGTATGAGAATTAAGTAAAAAGGGATTAAAGAATCGATAACAATTACAAAAAAAATTACTCAGTCGTCATTTGTTTCAATGAGCCTTAATCACATGTAGCAGACCTATTGGAGTGCTTAAGAATTATTTCTATTATTACCTCTATAAAAACTGTGAGATTTAATCCTAGAATAACCTAAGATTGAGAAAGGAATTTGTGAGCCTTCTACTGCTGGATCTGTTCTGACTGCACTAAGACACAGGTAAAAGTAGGATCATGACTGGGACAGATTAAAAGTAAGTTCGTTCAGGAAAAGGAATTGGAAGAACTTTTACACTTCCTGTGCTGTATTGAATCTTACAGCAAAGGGTTGCTTTGTCTATAAAGCTGCTCAGAAAAAAGACACTATTTCATTTCTTCTTATAATGGAAAAAGGTTGAGTTTAGCTATCTCTTTATATTCAGGAAAAATCTACTATTTTAGTTCTTTTCTTTTTTTTTTTAAATTGCCCTTGGGTAAGAATCAGCCACAGAACACTGTCACCAAAGAGATGAAATATACAGAAATGGAGGGAGCCATGGCAGAAAGTTGCATTGGAGACTGTAATTCAGCCTTAACTGTAACAGCTCAGTGCCAGAGCTTTTCCACAGCCATGGCTTTAATTTGCTTAATATTTATATTTTTCATTTAATGTCCTTAAGTATGTACTGCACATTGATCTTTCCTGTACTGGGTCTACTTTACCATATCCCTTCTTCATGCATTTAACTTCACTCACACCCAGCAGTGCAGAGGGATGGGGATTAGGAGCTGTGGTCAGTTCATCCCATGTTTTCTCTGCTGCTCCTTCTTCCTCAAGGGAGAGGGTTCCTCATGCTCTTCCCTTGCTGAGCATGGGATCTCTCCCACAGGGGACAGTCCTTCATCAATTTCTCTAATGAGTCCTTCCCATGGGCTACAGCTCTTTATGAACTGCTTCAGCATGTATTGCTCCCAAAGGACACAGTCCTTCGAGAACAGACTTCTCCACCATGGGTCCTCATGACCTCCTCTATGGGGTCACAAGTCCTGTCAGCAAACCTGCTTCTACATGGGTTTCTTGCTCCACAGGGCCACATGTCCTGCCAGGACCTTGCTCCAGTGCCAGCTTCCCACAGGGTCACGGCTTTCTTTTGGGCATCCACATGCTGCAGCATGGGGTCCCCCACAGGCTACAGGTGTATTTCTGCTCCTCTGTGGATCTCCATGGGCTGCAGGGACACAGCTGCTCACCATGGCCTGCACCACGAGCTGCAAGAGAGTCTCTGCTCCAGCACCTGGAGCACCACATGGAGCACCACCTGGAGTACCACCTCCACTTCCTTCTTCAGTGACCTTGTTGTCTGCAGACTTGTCTCTCACATATTTCCTTTCCTCTCTCCTCTGTCACATGTTTTTTTTCCCTCCTTCTTAGATCTGTTATCTTACAGGTGCTGCCACCATCACTGATGGGCTCAGCCAGTGGCAGATCTGTCCTGGCTCTGTCAGACATAGGGGAAGCTTCCAGCATCCTCTTATGGAAGCCACCTCTCTAGCTCCCCCACAACTAAAATCTTGCCATACAAACCCAATGCACAGATACAACAAGAAATGTCTGGAGCACAAACTGAAAAGCAAAAGTTGCCAGACACATTGTATTGGTTCCAAGGTCTGCATAGTACCAACCAGAAAGGGGACCTAAGTATTTAGACTTCAGCTGCATTAGGAAATTTAGCACTGTGCACATGTCTGATCCAAATTAGAATTATGGTCAACATAACACAGTAGGCCATTTTTCTTTGCTTCACAAGAATAAAGATTACTCTGAATTGCTGTCATGTTTGCCTAAAATTAATTTAGTTTTTAGCTTTGCATTATTGATGCTATATAAAACCTTAAGAGAAATACGTTGTCTGATGAAAACTATTAATGACTGATTTACTATTTGTCCTTTTTCCTTTATCTTCAAATTTTTCTCTATGGGTTTGGTTGTATTTTTTTTTCCTAAAACTACCATTTATTGAAGTCGTAACAACCAGCAGAAGGGCAGAATGCAGTATCAAGTACTCAATATAGTCTGGATTCACCAGCTAGCATTCTGCAGGAGCCCTTAACCACGTGAACAAGAACATTTTCTGGGCCAGGTGGCCAACAGGGAAAGTTTCATGACATGAAATACAGGCAGATGCTGTGCAACTTCATCTTGTGATTATCTGTCACTCCACCTCTGGTGCCAAAAGAAAGGGAAAAGCAAGAAAGAAGATGGAAGAATAAGGAGAATGGATATGAGATACAACATGCCGGATTGAACCTATTTGGGCATGATTTTTGGTTTCCTTATAGCAGGACGCTGAGTTACACCAGAGCTTCACTTGCTCAGCAAGGCTAGCTGGGTTGAATTAAACATGCCTGTCTGTCATACCCTGGCTGTCCAACAGTGAAATTAAAAGTCTAGACCAAAAAATTCTCAAGAAAAATATACTCAAAATTAACATATATATACTCATTAAAATGGAAACAGAAATTACACTCACAGAATTCTGTTGCCTTTACTCTTGATCAGAAAAACTTGCTTACATACCTGGGAAATGATATCAAGCATCTACAGAAAATTCATTTTACTTTGAATAAACCCCCTTACTAAAACTCCTGATTTTGTTCTTTCAGTTCACTTTCTGTCTCCAGAAAACACTGAACAGATATGTAAGCTTCTGCCTTTTCAGCAGGAGTAAAGTGTGGATATAAATAACAGACATTGACTTGGGGAATTATAATCATGAGAGTGACAGTCTCAAAAAAAGAACCAGAATAATTTTGCATAAGAAAATTATTTTTCAACAGATTAAAATAATGGGAGATCTTCCATTGGCATTATTTGATTGCTTCTAAACTTATTGTGTATATCTCAAAAGGAAGCAGAGTTATGTTAATGAGTCCTTTTTGGTCTCAGCATCTTGACAGAGTTTCTTTTTTAAAGACTTTTCTTCTTCCATTAATAGCTTGTCCACAGGTGAGACAATCTTGTATACAGTGTAAAATTCTATTTTACTTTCCTGATACTCCAGATAAAAAGCAATGAGGAAAATACTTAATTTTAAAACAGTGTTGGAAGACAAGGGATGGGAAAGAGACGGAAGAGGCAAGAAAGGGAGAAATCAGAAAGAAATTTAGCCCTGACCTCTATTTTCCAATTATGTGGTTAGGAAGTAGGCAAGTGGAGAAACCAGGTGAAGGATCTATGGATACACTGTGCTGGGAAGAATGCTCTTATTCCCATCTTCTCTCTGGATGTGTTTTGTTCAGAAGGCAGGAAGGTGGGAAGGAGATTCCAGGGCTACTGAACTGAACAGAGTACAATTGGAAACTAGTAAAACTGCATGTGTCATTTGATGGGTGGGCCTGTTTACAGAGTGTAATCACTTTAAACACCTCATGTGAAAAATAGAGGATGTATAGGTATCTACACTGCCTCAATGCTTTATGTGAGGGAAAAATAAAAAAATCAGATTCCTTGTTAGAAGTTTTCAGTAATTACTGCATCACATTATGGGGCAGATTTTCAAAGTTGTGCTCAGAACTGTAGCCATGTGATGCCTCTTTAAAGTCAGCAAGAATTGCTCTGTAAAGTCTCAGTGCATCGCACTGAAAATGCACCTCCCTCTCTTTGGGAGGTATTTTGCTTTGGAAAGTTTTTAGTTCTTTAGGAGACTTTTCCCTTTCTGCTTTGTATTTCTGCATTTATTCCCAGAACACTCTAGTTGTTGCAGAATTTTCTATCGCTTAAGCTGTGTTTGCGGTATCCTTTCAGAGGGCTATTACTGAGATTACAGGAATTTTGTTCTCTCCAGTCATGGTCAAAAGATTTTTGCCTCTATTTTTTTCTACTGCTAGCTTACAGATATTAGTCATGCTTTACTCCAAGGCAAATTCCTAAGCTTATTCCTGAAATGACTATCCATATTGTTAAAATAATGCTACTCATACATTTGAATTTAATTAAGTTTGAATTTTTAAAGCTGCATCAGCATTTTCATTGCAAACCACATAATAATTGAGCAGCTACCAAAAAAACCCCCAAAATCCAATGCATAATAAAGTATACAATGACATAAAAATGGTATGAAATTAAAACAATCTGTACCAACACAGGAGTAATGAAACTGTATTCTCTGCTCTACTTTCCCTCAAAATCTTCTTGCAACAAATAAGATGATGCATTTCTCTCAGATTTTCAAACCTATCATATAAATAGGTCTTATAATGCTTTTTTTTCTCTGTGTGTGTGTGTGTTTTCCCTGTACATTTTAAATGCATAGCAGTTGTTTGCTTGGTTCTGAAGAAGATAATAAAAAATCATAATACCCCAATTATTCTACTCAGAATACTACTAATGAGGATATTTCCATAATATAAAATTCTGCAGAACTGACAAATAACAAGAAATAAGTTGGTTGGGTACTATATAAATAAAGTGAAAAAAAAATCAAATATTTGCCTGATTTTTTTTAAGACTTCACTTTAAATTTAACATGAGGATATTTCTTCATGCCATTTTAAGCCTCTAATTACAGTTACCATCCTTTGGCTTGGCATCTAAATCACAGTCTGATGAGACTTATTTTTATACAAGGAGACATCATACAAGGAAAGGTCATGCTCTACGTAATTCTGGCTTTGTTTTGCTGCTTCAGCCTATCATAATACGAAATTTTATCAAACTCCAAACATATTCCTTTTTAACATATTTAAGAGAATAATTAAGGCCAAATATCATGTTGCTTAAATTAAAGGGAGAGAATATGAATCATTCCTTTCACTTCTATAACAGAAATCTAGGGCAACCATGATAAAAGTCACGAAGGCAAAGCACATTGCTCTTTATATGAAGGAAGAAAAACACCACATTTTTCAATACAAGTTACTTTAAATATTACAAAACATTTGAAAATAATTCCTCATCTGCTTCTTGCAATGATAGAGATTAATAAGCATAGACCAGGAATCTCTCTCTCCTCTGAACATTGAAGAAAAAACATTCTTCATAATCACAATTTCAAAACTGGAACTGCTTCAACTGAGATGCAATAGAAAGTAAGAATTTTGAAAGTCTATTTTGAAAATATTTTTCCTGTTTTCTATTTCCTAGAGAGCCTAACTCTCACAACATCTCCTTGTAAAAGAAAGACTCTCCACCAACGAGTAATCTGTGTCAAAAACATGTACCCACTGCATTGTGTTGCCCTCTGGGGACATACCAGTGCCCACCAGTATAAGCTGGTGTTCAAGACAACCCTGCAGAGATACTAGTCAGGGTCCCTGCTTCTGACCCTGCTTCCTTGCATCTTATAAACGCCCACATGCAGAGAAAGTTCCATTTTTAAAGGGATAGTTGGGTATTTAGAGTGCCCAAAGATGTATTTAACATTATTCAAGCATTTCTTAGCAGTACCATGGAGTTAGACACCTTTTGGCTCTTGCAAGTCCACTAAAAAATGACCTGCCTGTAGGATTCCTAATAATTGCTCAAGTCACACTGAGGGAGAGATGTGGGATGTCTCATGGATGTACGTAGCAACACTATTGTGTCCAAAACAAGTTCACCAGGTAGCCAGTGATGACACAGAACCCACAGGAAACCTGTGGTCTTCTGCATCAACAGCTGGAGGCCAGGACATCAAAACTGGCAGCAGATGAATGCTTTTAGGCATCTGAATCCCTGCCCCAAAGCCCACGGCAGGAAAAGTGATAGACCACACATCTCCTCACTACCAAATTTATTCTCAGCCCTTGAGGCATATTTCCTCATCATATCTTGAAATCCTCAGGACTAGCTAAAATATATTGGCAAAAATACAAATATGTTTTAAAAAAAAGGAGTATATCATAGTATGAAGGGCCCTAGGTCTGTTTCAAGTCCCATGTAAACATGTCATTATCCATTTGAACTCACAGGGTCTGGTTTGTCGGTTTTTGTCTAGGAGAAAATTATTCATGAGTTTGAAAAGGATAGCAGAACATATTCCCTACTAAGAAAGAAGACTTGCCAGGATAGCTAAATGGTTTCTGGTACTTTGATGCTTCATAGTTTCCACCAAAAGGAAGACAGCGTTTATTTGCAGAAAGCTTATCAAGTCCCTCAACTTCTGCCGAAGTTCTGTAATTCCAATTACTCTTTTGTGCAGAGAATTCTAAACTTTTGCTGAACTCTCATCTCGTATGAAAATAAATAAAATGTGTTAGCATTTCTAGCTACATTATGCATGAAAATGAAGGTGGAAAGAACATTTCATAATAAAACAGCAGTGGGTAACATGGATTTGATTACAGACTGAGTCTGCATCATCTTGCTTGACTCTAAACTGAATCCTTACCTTGGTGTATCAATGATTAGCATGAGCAGCACAACAGCAGAGGAGAAAGAAAGGGAGGCAGAGGTGTATATATGTGTATATATATATATGTAGTTATCAAATCCAAATCATTCAAGTGTAAAATGGTTAGTCTTCAGCTCTTCATTATTCCACTGTAAATTTTTTCCTAGTAATCTGTGTCAGGTTGAAACTTAGTTGGTAGACGGGTCACTAACCCAAGGAGGACAACTGGTAATGCCTCTGCAATTTACATATTTAAAGGGCATGCGAGCAAGACAACTTTCCCTTTTGTTCCTGCTCTCCCTCCGAGGGGTGGCAGGGGAGGGGGGCCTCCAGGCCCCATCCTGGACTGGGCCCGGGCCCCCCTTCCCTGGCGTGGTGGAGCGGGGCCCGGGTCTCTGGGGAGAATTGTCCTGGAGCCGCAGGCAGCTAAGAAAGAGCCATGAGCTGCTGCACAGCCAAGACCACATGGTGTGGCTTCTGGGGACTGTAGGGCCTCCCACCGCCACACGGCCCGCGCCGAACTGGAAAAAACACCACACGCAGCCGGCGGTGAGAGGCAGGATGGATCTCTCTCTGGTGCCAGGCCCGAGTGAGATTGACTTCTCAGCTGAAGGCTTGCAGAGGCCACCTTTTCTTCCAAGTCAGAGATAAACAAAAATAAGTCACATGAGGGAGAACAACATGGCGACTCCAAGGTCAGAAAGAAAGGAAAAGTAAGAGCACATGGGACGAAGCCAAAATGGGAGAGCCAAGGTCAGTGTGGAAGACAGGAAAAGAGGGAGGAGGCGCTTCCAGTGCGGAGCTTAAATTCTCCTCGCAAGCTGTGGTGAAGACTGTAATATTATAAACTGTTTTATCTATAATTTATTAAAGTACGTGGGGGGATGGAAAATCCACGCGCAATCTACAAAGGAGACGTGCCTGTGCCAGGTCACATAGAAGCTATGAGAGGCCTTTAGAGATTTTGAAGAAGAGAGCCTTTGTTTTCAGGCTAGAATAATTCATCCATAAAAAACTAAACCCCTTGTTATTATGGCCCATGACTGGTAGTGCGGGTAAACTGCAAAATTCATGGGAGGGATATTTTTTTTTCCCACAGCAACAGATTTCCAGGCAGACTGTTGGTATCTCTTGTGGGAAGGATCCCATGGCATAGCAGAAGAAACTCCCTTAAAGAAAGACTCTTAAGAAATGAAACACTGACAAAACCCCGTGTTTTGTTTCCCTTGCACGGGTTGGGTGAAAGAGGGATGGTACTCGAAGGAAAAAGTGTGCTGGAAGGTTGCTTTAATCTCTTTTCTTTTTCTTTTTACTTTTAATTCTGTTAATAATAAATCTTCTTTATACTGTAACTGTTTAAGTGTGAACCTGTTTTGCCTTAGAGTCTTTCTGTTTTCCTCAATAATTCATATTTCACCTTAGGAAAATGAAGTTTTAGTTTCCCCTTCTCTGCTTCAAGTATAGCAGAGGCAAATAAACAAATAGATTTTCGTGTGCTTGGCTCTTAGCCTGCACCAAACCACGACACAATCAAAAAGCTGTCACAAGTGTTGTGACAATATCCAAAGCAGGCAATTCAGATCTAGACAGCATAATGCTGCATAAAGAATTTAATAAGTGCATATTAATAATAAATACAGTTACGTAATTCCAAACCTGGCTTTTTGTGATTTCGGAACAAAAGAAAGCTAGATTTGTCACATTATTTGACAAACTATGAGGTAAGGATGAGGTTTCTGATTTAGCAAGGTACTTAAACATGTGTATAAACTCTGCTACATTCTTAGGTCTGATTAATTTCTAAGTTAAGCACATGCTTTAATTATTACACTATCAAAAGCAACACTACATTCCTCTTAAAATGCAAATTAAATGTGTCAACTTTAATGGGGTTTTCGTTACATTTTCTCATTCGTCTTTATGATTCTGGCTGAAATAATATCTGTTGTCTTCAGTTCCTATGGAAATAATAAAAAGAGTTACAGTCCTTCACTACTAACCTGGAGCTAAACTAGCAAGCTTCTGCACGAACAATTCAGGCAAAGATATCAGCGTGGGTCTGTACAACAGACATGGGAGAAAGATTTCTCTATACTTCATCTCATAAAAACAGGCAAGAAATCAATAAAGTTACAATGATTTATACCATCTAAGGATCTTGCCAGTATTCTCTACTGTACATCTTGACTCAAATACAAAATTGTATGCAAAGGAATGTTTTGCATGAGCAAAATAATCAGAGAAACTGTTAATTGCACAGGGGTATTAAAATTGTTTGACTGCATTGGCTTGTTTTTTAGCCATAAGACAAAATCTACATATAAACCTCTGTTTGTATGATGAATTATCAACATATTCAAATTGTTAGTCTTCCATCCATTGCAATTTGGCATAATGGATTTAATAATTGTACTAACTGCACATGTAAATGCAAACAATCAGACTCTTGTGCATTTTTATACACAGGCTATGGTCAGTACTTAAGGAAAAGAATTTGGAGAACATTCCTCAGACATATATTCTAAGCTATCAATAGAGCAGTCCTAAATTTAAAATGCTAATTTTAAAAGTCTTTTCACCTCCTAGCTGAGTACCAGGTAACTAATTAATTTTTTTGAAGCCTGGAATTTTTGCTTATATGAATTTCAGATCTGCAGAAGACAGATATTTTTTTTTTCTTTCTTCCTGCTTGGAATTCCTCTGTAAACTTTTGGAAACATTGCATGGCTGTCCTACTGCTCTTAGACATATTGGCGTAACTGTTACACATAGCACCTACTTACAGTGCATAATAATAAGTAATTTCTATGTGACAGATTTTCAGGGAGTTCTTCACACTTTTACGAATGGTGGGTTCTATCCAGTGACTACAAAACATATCCCTTTCCCTTTCTGGGGGTTTTCAAGAACCTCTTAATGCTGAGTGAAAACTTACTTCCGGGTTCTTTATGACCATTCCCTGGATGAGGTCCCATCACAGGACATGGTTTTGTCAAAGCCTGTTCTCTCAGTAGGAACAGACAAAGTGATCACAGAATGGGGCTCACTCCGATTTTGCAATTGCCGAGCAGTTTTTGTAACAGGGCTTCACTGAGCAGCTGAGGCTGTGAAATCTTCTGAAGCTATCGAGTAGTTGTTTAGATAAGAACATCCACAATCTTCTTACTTATTTTACTAGGGCAACCCATGGATTTCACACAAAAGGTGAAAGGCATGTCCTGTCTTACACAAGCAAACTACTGAAGACTAAAACATAAACAATTCCATACATTATAATTATTAGAAGCACTGATATAATGTTACACCTCTAAATCTGCACCAAGTGAGATAATTGTATGCTCTTGTTATACTGGTGCACCCAAAGATCTACAAATAGCAATTTACAACAGATGGAGAAGTGCCATTTAATTTCCATAATCCGAGGGCAGAGCAAGTGACAGTTAAGCAAAACAGAGCTGTGTGTACATAAAGATACAGCAAATGGTCATCTGAAGAAGCATAAAAAACCATCAATGAAAAGAGTTTAAAATGTTGCAACCTCACAAACAACTGTCTTGCAAATAGCACTGGGGTTTTTTTGTGCCCTATTGCTTTTATCTGATCATTTTATTAGTTTGGAGAGTCCTGCAAGATAAGATTTTCTGGCCTGAAAATTATTTATCAGAAAAACATCTATCATATTTGAATGACAAGATTAAACATAACGATATCCTTGACACATTGTTCATGTCAGTCATGCCTAGGAATGGGGGGGGTGTGCTTTAGGGGAAACTCTGTGTGCAGAAGGCATAATGTAATTTTAAGCAAGACCTCAGATTTCTTTTTCTGTAACCAGGCTGAACTTCCTGAAATTATTTTTTGCCTCCTGCTGATGGCTTCCTGAGGAACTTTTCACCTCTGCAGAGAGCCAGAACACCCAGTGGGGGTAGAAGTTCTTTAGTTTATTTATGGCTTTTCCAGTAAGAAATCATCAGATTCATGGCATGCTAACATTTCATGCATTTGGGCAAGGTTTTAGAGAAGAGCTGAAAAACTCTCAGAAACTTATAGGTACTTAAGCAGTATAATGAAACCAGCAATTTATTCATCACTGCCTTGAAACCATTAATTTAATCACTGTGATATTATATCTCTCTATAAATAACAATAAAAGCACCTTTTAAAGTAGATACATACTTTAAATGTTGTGAATTTCATTTTCTGGAATGGACTGAACCAACATCAGTTCCTTTTTCATCTAATCTAAATGAGATAATATGATTTAAACTGAAATGAATCAATCTGTATGTGCCCAGAGTTATTTTATGACTGTCAGTGAAGAGATGTTTTAGATGCTTATAATTGCCAAGGAAAAGCAACACATTTTCACATCTTTATAATAAAAAATTTCGTTATTGTATGATTATTAACCTACTTGCTGAAAAGAAAGTGTCAGACTTTGTGAAATATTACAAGCCAAGAGACTTAAATTTAGTCCTGGAAAATGAAGTGAATGTACTGTCTTATGCAAGCATTCATCACTTCATAATTGAGGGTTATAGAAGAAAAAAAACCAGGGAAGATTTATGGTGATATACTAAGTAATTTCACCTGTCAGGTTCTTATCTCAAAGGATACTGTCTCATGAGAAAAATACATTGTGAGGAAAACAACAGCTTGATTCTGCTTGCTTGGTATCCCTGATCTGACACAACAAAAAGAACAACAGAACAATTATAACACACCCCAGTTAGGTTTTGGCTGACTCTCTTTTTGCTGCTTAATGGGTCTTTATGACTTATTAAAACTGAAAGACTGCCTAATTTTGGGGGGATGGCAGGGGCAGGATGGGGGGTAGTTGTACTTTATATGAATGAAGTTTATACAGAGCAAAAACACCATCTATAATTCAAGATGATCATGAGTGTTTATGATATTGCATCTTATACGGGCTTGGGGGAAATGTCAGCATGTTCTCACTTGAAATGCTCATAGTCTTTACTTGGTTCCTATATTATTTCTTCTCAATTTTTCAGAGGGCTGAGGGCATCCCAGATGAGTCCAGAAATATGTAGAATTCTGCCCAGATTTTCTTGACCAACAAACTTGTATACTTCATAGTTAGAAAGCTTTCTTTCCCTGTAAGCCAAATACCCAGGAGAATGGGGCTTTGCTTAGACCTGAAGTACTAGAGGTTGCATTTTAATTTGCCTTTAAGTATTTCCTCAGGGTTCAGATGGTCTCAGCTATGTCAAAAGGCTGGCTGATTTCTTGCTCTTCACAAGATTGCAATCACTGTCATTTACCAAAGAGTACAATTCCTCCCTTTTAAAAGACAGTCAGAATTCTGGCACATCACTTCTCTATTTCATTCTAGTATCACTTTAATTGCTGGGATCGGAGCCAGGAAAAGATCTGGAGTGCTATTTAATGACAGTGGCATGCTGATGTATTGTGGCATTAACCTCGAACTATACCTATAGAAATGCTCATTTTTCTTCAAACGTTCTCTTACATATTTCTTTTCTACTCAAATTCCATTTAAAAATCTTCCTTTAAATGTGTTTCACTAAAACAGAAATCTCATTGCGTAAAAAGCACTAGTTTTCTCTTAAAAGATTGTTCTTTCTTTCTTTCTTTCTTTCTTTCTTTCTTTCTTTCTTTCTTTCTTTCTTTGTCTATCTGGCCAATTTCTTTTTATTTGACAGTTGTCTGTCTTTCTAGAACTTTTGGGGCATTTTTTTTTCTGAGACGATCTGATGGTAGTAAAAGAAAACATCTTGCTAAACAGACTATTGCTCAACTTTTATTTCTGTAAACAAGAAGTTTGGCACCCTTGTACATGGGCAAACCACCTTCCAGATGGCCTACCAAGTTATTATAAATCTCTTGTTTAGAATATTTATTTTTCTTGAGAAAAAAGGAATTAAAAATGTGGGGCTTTAAATCAATAATCTGAAAAGCTAGACCTCAATGTTTAGATTACTGTGAATCTAATTTTGATTTTTCTTTGTAAAAGTGTATACTTTGTGTCTTTCATCCTCTTCTTTTATTAGCAGACAGAAATAATTCTCAGCAAATTTCAATAATCTGTTGGAATTTATTGGAAAAAGCTTTCCTAAATATGTAAAACTTTGAAATAATCTAACTATATTAATAACCATCAGCAGGGCTTTTGAAATGTGATAATGAACTTCAAGACTCAAAAGCCACCTCCATCCTTCCATTCAAAATGTGAAATAAATGTAACAATGTTCAAAATACTTCTGGTTCGCAAGCAGACCTCAAAAAGTTTCCAGGCTCATGGTACAGACAAGAAGTGAGGATGATGGGCAGCCCTGCATTGGGCTGACTCCTTCTCCATTCACCTACTACACTTAGAAGCTGTAAGCCAGGCATGTGGGTAAAAACAGGTTGGAAAGCAGAGAGGTGGTCATTGTGCTCTGTGGTGGCACAGAGAAATATTGTGGGATTGTGATGAGCAGAGGAATTTGCAGGAAGATGAAAGAGGAGTGAGAAAAGGCTTTACTTCCATTTCCAGTGTGCTGTCAGAAGATGGAAGGGGCAAAGGTAGCAAAGAGAGATACACAGAGGAGATGATGCCATATGCTGAGTCCTGTCTCGAGAATATGGAAAGAAGAGTGTGAGGCCCTGTGACTCTGCACCCTATAAGAAAAAGAAAATATTCTCTTAAAAGCTCTGAATGTCATACAAAGTCGGAGAGTTGATATGGGAACATTTTCATACTCTTGCCTGGCTGTAGTCCTTAAGGAATCACACCCGGGCTTCTACTTCCAGAGACAGTTTGAAACAGTGATATCCAACTACAAAGATCATTATCCCAGTAAGCAAGCTAAAATGACCATATCTATTGGTTCCCTAATCCTGCTATGCATTAAAATACCTGTACGATTTTGTACAAAAACAATTCAGAGATATAAAGGATATTTGTCTTGGCGCAGTCTTCTGGAGAGGCCAGTGTTTGGAAGCAGCTTATTTTTTGTTAGGTGCCCATCTTGAGACTCCTTTCCAGAGAAAATATAGTGCTACTTCTTTAAGGGTTGTTGGTTTGTTTTGGTTTGGCTTGGTTTGGTTTTCTTTTCAGTTTTCTAAGGCACATATCTTTAAAATCTTCTGTGAAATCTGTTAAAGAGTGTGTTGCATTCCTTCTTATTAAGATGTTAAGAGTCTTTATTCAGGGTTTTATAACCTCAAGTTTCTGCGCAAAGAACTTCAAAACACAGCAGTCAAAAACTGCAATCATGTTTAAAGTTTGGAAAAACACCAATACTGCAAAGTTCAGCTCAAGTACAAACGGCCCTGGAGCACAGCACTTAGTAAAGTAATGCAGTGAGAATGTGAGATATAAAAAGAAGCCAGTCTTCCATATTTATTAGCATTGAGTAGCAACTTACCCTGCCAGCTGTCCCATCGGAAAAGTGATACAGAAAACAAACTAGTCTGAAACAAGTAAAAGTTTTCATTCGCAAAATAGCTGTGATGAAGAAAAAGTGTGCTGCAATGTGCTGATGTGAACAGTGTTATGATTCTTTCTTCAAGATTACTCCTAGAATTTGCATTTTTATTCTTTGATTTCATTTGTATAACTGTTTCATGTGTTTGGCAAAAATTCCATATTAGCATCACTAAAGTTCAGGGGAATTTTTAAAAAAGATTATTTTCTTCCATTGACCGTGATTGTCCACCTAGGCTGATCCTTGCCGTTGTAGGAAAGACAAACAGGTTTAACTTTTCATTTAACCCAAGGCAAGGGGGAGACACAAGGCTGGATGATGCTAAGGGGCAGCGGTAAGGACTGTAACTGATGTGATGAAATACCTCCCTTCCCCTCAAGGAACACAAGGATGCCTCAACTGGACATAAACCTTTACTGCTATGATGAGACGTGACATCAAAATGAAGGAAGAGAGGCTTCCCAGTTGGTTGCAGAGCAATCATAACACAAATACAAGACCATTGGTGTCCAATGCAGAAAAGTCAAGGTCTGCAACCAGGAGTGGATGCAGAGGGCTGTAAGCAGACGGCTGTCAGATTGCATTTTACAGGTTGTCCAGCACTTCACAGCTCAGGGAACACACAACAGCCTGTGGAATTACACTGGAGTCCACTTGGACCCTCACACAGCATCTTTGCAACTTGACATAACAGTTGAAAATTAACTTTGAAATAAAGACTCTTTATGAAAGCTACAATAATATCTGGTCTTACCCAGCCCCCAGAAAGCTCCATCTGGTAGCATTAAAAAATTAAATCTTGAATTTTTTCAAGTTAAATACAAATATGTTCTAAAAACTCTCAGTGTTTTCACAAGAATTTCTTTTGTTAACTGATATCTTGGAATGTAAAAGAGCAGAAATCTGTTTAATAAAATTGAAAGTTATGGAAAAGGTAGATCTGAAATTTTCCCACTCTTTCTGTCTGCTTCATTATCCAAGAACAATGAGACATTCAACAAAATTGAAGGTGAATTATTGCAGTATGTCTCCATCAGGAGGATTTCACACTTTCAGTAACTACAGAGAAAACCTAAAGATAATGGATAAAGAATTTTACAGTTTTTAAAATGAAGTTTAAAACACATAAAGGGTAATGCTATCATTTTCTCCTTTGAAAAAAGAACATTCAAAGGTGAACTTAGCTTTCTAAATGAAGGGGTTTTAACACTCCCTTTCAATCACTGGACTTTTGTGAGACCTGAGTGTTTCAGCAGTCCCCCCCACAGCAGTCTCCTAGTTCTGAACAGACCATTTGCAGCACAGTCAGGTGCACTTGGGATGTTTTGTACTGCCATGCCAATGTGCCTTGTGCCCTGCCTCAGTGAAGGAAGCACTGTGAGTCTGCACTGGTATTTATTTCAGTTCAGATGTACTGCCAGGTGAGCTCCTCTTTCTACTACACAGACTGAAAAATGAGCTGTCTCCAGCAGTCATGTTCAAGAGTCAGCTGAATTTGGCTTTGTCCAGTCTTTCATCTTTACTCGTGATATGCTCAGCAAGTGTCATCTGTTCCGTGACATTCAGTGTGCTTTAGGATTATTATGTAGACTACCAAAGCAATTTCAAAAAGCAGAAGATCCCTGTCAAGATCAAGCTACATCTAACTTGGACCATCATAAAAGAGAAATTCCCTGAAGAGAAAATCCTGACCCACCTAGTTTGCATGTTTAAGCCCTCTATTCAGCTACACATATCCAATGTTTGGTGAGGGGGTTTTCTCTCAGAATTCAGGAACAATTTTATGTTTGTCCTCAGTTTACCTCTAGCCTATGTCAGTATTTGTATGGCAGCACTTGAACCAGGGTATATAAAATAGAAGAATGTCTTTAGCAGGATTGTAAACAAGACCAGGGACAACAACAGAATACAGGCAGGTAATCTGGAAGGAGAATTTAGTACCCTGTTGGAGGACAGTAGGATTTCTCATATAAAATAATATTTCAGGACACTTAAAACACTTCCAGTGTCAGTTTTCTGAGAGATTGCACTCTAAGAGTATACTTCTTTTAGTCTGTACATCTACTGCTAATGAAAACTGCATAATGATGAGATGAGTTACCAGTATATGTTTCTGTGGTTTAGACTGTGTTTTCACTGTCAGCAACAGTGCAAAGCTGCATCTAGAATGCCCTATGTCCATGCTGGTCATCTAGAAGATTTCTTAAAAATCATTCTTGCGTTGTATAAAAGATTAGTAAGATGGTTGTAGAGCTCAAGGAACTTGTCAGGAGGCATACTCATTATGCATTAAGAAAAAAAAATAGAAAAAAAAAGGCATTACACTAGATTTTAACAAAAGAGAAAATTTTTGGGGTTGGATTTTTTTTCCTTGGCTGCTGAGATTCTTCAAGACCTAATGAAAATGTCTGCAGTACCCAAAGTTCTTAAAATATGACAGACTTGAATTTGCAGTATTAGCTTCTCTTATTTTCCTGGACAATCTTTTACTTCAGATACCCAACATCTGTGGATAATACTACTGATCCTTCAAGAAAAATAATTCTCTGCACAGCCTTAGTACAACATGGAGTTTTATTATCGCTTTTAGATAATATGTTACATAATCATACATTATATAATTATATAATATTATTATATAAAATATATCAAGAGCACTTTGATTTCTAAAGCAGATGTGTATTAAGTAGATGCAATTGTGTTTTTTCTCTGAAGAAACTGAAAAATTTTTTTAGCTAAGTAGATAGCTGAATCCAATAGCTGTTTTACAGTATATCACAAACTTACTTAAAATATGTTAATCATAGAGGAAAAGATATCCACCTTTTTTAAAATATTTAATTAACTTAAACAGAAATCCTTGAAAATATCAGTTCAGAATGTTTCACTGAAAGACAAATGTAAGATACAAAAAGATCTCCCTTCTCAAAAAATTCCCTTATTTTTGCTTTAATCTTTCATCCAACAATCTTCGTATTTCCACGTGTTTGCATCAAGTTAGCAGGTCTTTGCTGTACTTCAGTCTAAGATTCAAGGCTGGAGAGATGTTGAGTTAGCTTACCATTCATATTTCTAACTTGATGGAACATCTCCAGCTATGTTATTGATTGGAGGAAAAGTAAAACAAAAAATCTTCCAAGGACCCTAAGCATTGTCGTGATTATGGTGCACTTGCCTTGCGGCCACCTCCACATTTTGTTCCCCCCTCTATGGTGGTATGGTCTGACCGGATATTGTGTCTGAGCAGACACAAATGATTCACTCTGCAGAGACTCTTCTTTTTGCTGCAAGGACAAGCAAGATTTGTAGCCAGTTCAGTCTGTGAAGGAGCTCAATATGTCACAGAGATCACTGTCAACACTAATTCACAAGAGAGTCCTTGTGTGTTCCCAAAACTCAAATCTCTATAGAGTGCATGCAGCCACTGACACCAAACAGCTTGTGCACAGGAAAGCTACCTGCATCTTGCAAATATTCTCAGGAATGCAAAACTCCCTAGTTTTTTCTGGTTGCTCCTACTCTTAAGCTTAAGCTAATGCATCTTCACACTAACTTGTAACTTTGTTTGCAAATTTAGTAATAAAAGGGATTAGGAAAACATGAGGGGAAAAAGCAGAATATTTCATGAACGAAAAGCCTGTACATAGACAAGCTGTCATGGAGGAGACAATATCTGGTGTAAGAAGAAATACTGAAAAGAGATGACAAGACAGAGAATGTGACTAAGTTGGGCAGTATTCGGTTACTTGGTCATCACTGCTGCAAGCATTTCAGAGGGACGTATGAGTAGTAGAGATAAATCTTACAATGAAGACAGCTGCTCAAAGATTGCAAAATCTAGCAGATTTGATAGCCTAAGACTACAATTCCAGAACAGACTATTCAACCAGTTTTATTTGAAATATTTCCTTTTAACACACAATTCCTTGCACAGTGCCTTCTGATTCAGATACACAGAGTATGTAAGCCCCACGGATGTTTAAGAAATGCTTTGTCTTCCAGCTGCATTAAACACATGAGGATCTTTTTGGAAAGAAACAAGCACATGGACTTCATTCAAGCCATCATACCAAGCAGTGTGATGATGATGCCAGGTAGTTTATAAACATTAAATTAAAATGCATCAATAGTGATCCAGAGATTTTTAAATCTTACATATTGTGCCCAGTCTGTCTGGACAGAAAAATAGGATGATGGTTGGAAATGGAGTATCAAGGAGAAAAACCATACTGTTCAAAACTTTGATTACTACTTTAATTTTACCAGACTGTGTGGGATGTCTCTATTGTTTAGAAGATCTATGTAATTAGAAAACAAAAGCTGACACCTCTAGTCTTGTTACAGCCCAATAACAAGAGAAGCTGTTAGAAGTGAACGCTGTGATGCATCTGCAGATGTGCACAGCTATACCTGAAAATGTCACAGACAGTGCCTCTGCTATAGCAGAGCTAACAAGACCCTCAAGCCACAGACATTTCCTACGGGCTTCCTGAGGAATCCATACTAGTTGTTCATTTTATGTCTCTTTTGACACCAGTAGTCTGCCAATAAAAACTGGCACCATAACAGCACAACACTTTCTTCCGTGGAATGGAGCAATTTTCGTGTCAGAGATCAGGGCTGTTAGACACGCTGCTCTTAACAGCAGAGCTGTGAGACCAGAAACAAGACAGATGCCAATATTGGCACTGCTACCTTTATGGATTGCAGATGCCTTTACTTACTGACAAGCTGAATGCCAATTTTGTTTCTCTCACAACTTTAGTTTCTATAGAGAAAAAAGCAGCTTTAAATTAGAAAACTAAGCAATCAGATTTAAGCTCCCAACTGTGTGTGGTAAATCTAGAAAGACTCCATAGGAAGCAATGACAGTGATCCAAAACTTGTGTATCAGATAACTCTATAAAACTCTAAATATAATCTCCTAAAATCACTTTTGCTTCCTTAGTGCTTCTTCATTTGGGAACAAGATCTCTCTCTCAAGCTACATCCTGCTGTGCCATATAATCTCCTCAGAGATCATTTCTTCAAGGAAAGCAAAAAGTTGTCTTGACCACATTTGGAAATGTATCTCTTGGTGAAATGAGTCAACAATTTACCCCTCAGCCTGTGTCTGGAGGCATATTAATTTGCTTTTGCAGAAGAAAAAGGTGTTTGACCTTCATTTGAAATATGTCTACCAAACTATTCCACCAGTTCCTTTCCAATATTTGGGAGGTTTTAACCTTTTAAGCATGGGCCAGGCATGTTATAGATTTCCATTTTCACAAATCAAAGGTAAAAGAGGTCTCTGTCTTCAAAATGAACAGGGTTGTTTTTGCTTTTTTTTTCTTATTTCAGAACTAAGCCTGTTTTATTGGGTAGTACAGGGGAAGGAATGTACTTGAAATACCTTTCATTATGATTATTTAGAGTTTTTAAAAGAAGAATAATATGCAGATCTCATCTCCTTTTATTTTTAACCTCTAGATCTCACATTACAGGCAAATCAGGATTACAAATCCTATTTAATAAACTGAGGCATGGAGCAAGATGATATAACCAAAATTATGGTCAAAGTACCGAAAATTTGAAATGGCATCCAGCTCTTCAACATCCTAACTAGATACCACACCTCTAACTACCCTTTTTCATGAAATTACCCAGCGTGAATATTATGGTTCAAAATTCATCAACACAACAAAGTTTACTTCAAGACAAGTTTTTCTCTTCCTACTGGCCACCAGCTACAGCAAATACTACAAGGTCCTCCACAGTCAAATTTTCATTTCTCAGATACAAATGAGCTTGTCTGCCCCAGTGCAACTGAGAGTACCTGACAGATATGTCTGACATTTACTTAAAGAGAAACTCTGTGAGCAAATACTTCCCTTTTTTTTTTCTTTTTTTTTTTTTTTTTTTTTTTTTTCCCCATGAAGACGTTGCNTTCCCAGATGAAGCTGTTGGGGCTGCAAGTCTTTATTTGTAAAAATAAAGAAATAAAGACTTGGTATAGACTTCTAGTGACTGGCTTCAACAGAATGCCATAGCTGTGTGTGAAGAGTTGTGTGTGGTATTCACCAGCTGTCGGTGTTTCCATGCCTCACATCCACATCCCATTTACAGGAAGCCAGCAATCAATATTGGAGAGCTTTACTTGCTGCTCTGATAACACAGCACTGTGTTGCACTGGGAAACAGCTGGTTTCACGGCACTTCACAAAGGTCATTGCATGGATGGGAAACCAAAGCACACAGAAAAAGTGATTTACCCAGGAGAATCTCAAAGATGCAGAATAAGGCGTAAGGAAATCCAAAGCTCTTGACTTCTAGGCCAGACCACTAGTCTTCAGGCCTACTGCAAAACTCATTGTGGGAATATGAGTTTGCTCATATAGGGCGTTAACACAAATACAGCTATTTTTGTTAATGCTTTGAAGCTTTGAGACACTGTAGCACCGTTGATTTTGCTAGCTTTTCTGGTGATGGAATGTTCAAATCATGTTGCTTCATTCTGCTGAACAGAAAACTAACAATTTTATGGTTTTTTTAATATTAGCCTCTATGTCAATACAACAGCTCAGTAGAGGTATCAGCAGTTACAGCAGAGTCAGAAATGGGATATAAGTTTCTCCTAAGTTCTCTGTTCACATGGCTGTGGAAAAACCCCATGTTTTGGAAACAAAGACTCTTTTTGCACTGAAAGGAAATTTTACAAAAGCTGTATCAGCTGACTTCAGAAACCCAGAACACTGTTTTGAGTTATGGCATATAAACACAGCAACGCATGATAAGGCTCAAGGTGATCTAAAGATGTGGATCAAGTACACAAAAGTCCAAAGGGGAAAAAAAGAACCAAAAGAGAACCCAGCTTCCAAGGCAATATTCAAGCTGGTGTTAAACAACTTGTTTTGGGGAGTTTATGATACAGTTAAAAATTGTGTGTGCAAAACGCTTTTTTTAGCTCCACATTTCAGTGCATGCCACTTCTGATTCATTCACAGATGTCATGTAACACATGGCGTATGTTGCAATATTGACCTAATACTGTGCATTTAATCACATTTTCAAGAACCATAAAAATTACTAACTACCTCGAATTTGTTCCTTAAAGGTATTACTTCTTTCTATGCATGCCCGCTTTCTCCTCTCAGTACTGCTCATATTCAAGAAAATTCTGGTTCCACCAAAACATGTGCTTTACATCAAAAAAATTAGAATTTTTTTTAATCATACAGTCATGAACAAACTTTTTCGGCCAAAACCAGAAGGGTTAGAAGGGGGATTATGGCCAGCCAGCCAGAGCCTAGTCACTTCCAGAAGCATGGATTTGGGTGAGTATTTGTTGTGTTCTAGCATGGTAATTAATATGGTCCTCAGTTAAGATAATTGCAGTGGTGACAGACATACCTGAATAAAGCAATTTAGATACTTTTTACTTGTGTTGTGCTATTAGACAAGGTGCACATATTAGCATCTGAGTCGGTCCAATGCGTCTTCATTTAGACTTTTAGACCTCCCACTCACTGTTACAGATTAATGGGTTGGTTTTTTCCAGATCCTGGGACTGTTCTTCTTTTATCTTTGAACACTGTCTGTTCACATGCTTTCTCAAAAGCTATTAACAGTCTTCTACTGCTTAGCTCTATTCAATAGGGAACATTAACATTTGAATTGACTTCTTTTGCTGTGGGCAACATTCTGTGTATTCAAGGGTCAGAAGACATCTGGGCGAAGATTACTATAATTTTCACGTTGTATCTTATTGATGTGAATGTAACCACACACAGAGAGGTCACATTCAATTTTCACCCTTTGCTTGAAAAATTTGGGAAAAGTTTGCAGTCCTTTAAAAAAAACCCCTTATTTCATTAGAGATATTTATTTCTTCCTAATTTTTGAATTCTAAAAGGTGCGGGAAATTTAAAGCTGGTTGTAGTGAAAAACAGCATAAGGTAACATGGTCAGCATCTTGCATTCATGCCAGCTTCATAAGATGAAATAAATGTTGTCCAGTGAGTATGAGACAAGGGGATGAAGATCATATTCCTGGCAGCCTAGCAGTGTGGCAGTAGGAAGGTTATTTAAGGGTAGAACTTATTGTGACTTGCTCCAAGAAAAATTATTCCCTTAATGACATTGGACAGCTGTAGGACATCCAATGTGTGTCTGAGGGATTTTATTTTTCTTCTTCTTCTTTTTTTTTTTTTAAAGATTACTCTCACATAGTGTTTATTATCTTCCTTGCATTTTTGAAATAACACGTAAACCCATAAAGCCAACAAGGTAACATAAACTTGCTTAGATATTCAATATTTCCCAGTCTTGACTTCTTAAAAATATTCAGCTTCTCAAGGGTAAAGGAATGAAATATTCTGTTTAATGATTCACCAAATATTTTTCCAAAACAGGAAGGAGAAGGACTACAGACTGTTTTCAGTTTTCGTTTCAGTGCCCAGACTCTAAGATTGAGAAGAACCCAAGAATCAGAGAAGACTGCTAACCAGGGCATCAACCTGTTTTATTCACTGTCCTGGGATTACTGCTGCCCTTCAACTCTCTTATGCCTAGCAAACTCAACACATTCTTCCAGGTAATGCCTCAGTGGAATGTCAATTTTATTCATTAGAAAAGCTTTCTAATTCTGAGTAAATAATTTGAAATAGAGCTCCCAGTGAAAGAAACACTAGTTTAGTCAGTTATAATGATTTGCTTGGAGTTACTTGAGATGACAGCATTACCTGTGTGCAATGGTAAACATGTTCTTTGCTGCTCAGCTGAGGCATTTCCAGCTTACCTAGTTCTTGGGGGGGACATGTTTGAAGCAGACCACATACTTTAGATGTAAGAATAATACAGCAAATGCACAAAGTTCCTGCAAACATCCTCCCTTGGACCTGCTTCTGTATTCTGCCAAACCAGATATACATGGGGGGTAGAGGGAATAACACTGAACTTAGGAAGTAACACTGGCATCAAGTCAACATAACAGAGAGAATTAGGGTGCTTATCTCTGGCAAAGACTGCAGCATTATGCAGTTTCTTTTTCATCCACTTTGCTGTTTCTGTGTATGTGAGATTAGACATAGAATTAACGGAGCTTCTGAAAAAATTAAAGGAGCACATCTGCAGGTCTCAGAGAGCACAGTAACGCTAGAAAATGCTGAAAACACTTTATTAGTTATATTGCCAAGATTAGCATTGTCACATACCATGTCCCCAGGCTATGCAGTCCTTTGTGACTACATAAATTGCCAAGGTCTGTCCTTAGATGTGCATGCTGTCTTTTGATACTGAAGAGCAGAACTGGTCCCTTCAGGGAAATGATTCTTCATTCTGCTTAGAAGCATTCTGCCATAGGAGATAATATTTTTCATGAAGGTTTCATCTAATTTAGTGCTTTTCAACAGAGCTAATGTAGGGGGCTATAATTTAGAAACTTGTCTTATCTTGCTATTCTATACCTTTTAGGAGTACCCAATACATGTGGGATAATTTCTCTCTGACTTCACCATGCATCTTGCTACAGTAAGAAGGACTTGTCTCTCATACCATACAGTGCTCTTTTCCTGGGTATTTTTTGTTTTCCTGCTTTCAGCTCAGTACAGTGTTCCTTTGTAAACTATACAAAACACACAGGCAAGCTCATTACAGGTACTCATTGTCCTAGATAGGCACAGAAATTTTACAGCCCATTTGCCAATGCTTTAAAAAAAAAAACCCACTATTTTCTTTTGGGTTTAGTTCAATTCTGTTTTCTTGCCTTCACTTCTTTTTTCAGTATTTTGATGGACTTAAACATTTACTAACTGCTACAAGAAAAATAGAGGTTGAAAAATATGGAGAACCATCCTGACACAGACATCCACAGGAGTGAAAAGTCTGTATTCATATGCCCACACACTGTCATTCCCAGGCTGTTCTGAGAGCTGCTTAGCAATAGCTGAGATTCTGGGCCAGCCACTTCTGTAATAATTTTTTTCACTCTTTCTATTGTTCTAACTGAAAAAAAATGGCAGTCCTCCAGTGACCAAATTAAGAACAACTCAACTGTATTTTGTCCAAAGCTATTCATTCATACCAGCAGTATTATAAAATGTTCTAATTAAATGCAAGGCAGCATATTATATGTCATCTTTCTAATTTCAGAGACGGGCTCACCATACAATTATTAACAAACTAAAATAAAATATTTTAAAGGCTTCTGCAGTCAAATCCATTCGTGGCTGCACTTTTATGAATAGGTCTTTGTTTTCTTTAGTACTGCATGAAGAAATTCAACCTTGCCATTTTGATTTCTGACAAAACAAGAGGCATAAGGTGTTAGCAGCAAAAGATGATTAGCCATGTTGCCTTCAGTGTATCACTGCTGACAGAAATGGAAGGCCTTTCATGTGCAAGGTCAGAGACTGACACCATGATGTCTCAGCAGACAGGGACCTTAGTGTCACAGGAATTTTCCTTCACCTTACCAGGAAGAATGAATACCATTATTTGATCTTGTATGTCTAGCAATTGCCCCACTTTGCCAGCACAGAGGACTGACCTTTGTGTCACCTTCGGGTGATGTTTCTGAAACATGGGCTCCAATGAGAGAACTGATTGACGACAGCAGCTGCCATCTGGAGTAGCTACAGATTAGGTTTGGAGTTCTAGCTATTGTAAAACAGGACCTCCTTTTGATATGCAATGTTTTTGTTCTTTTCAGGGTTGATATTTGTGATCAGCAAATATCAGGAACTTGAACACTTCTGTAAGGGTTTTTCCTTATTCCCCTAAAATGCATGCAGGACCTGTTGTTAGCACACACTATTATCCTCACAAGTATATTCTCCAGCAGTGGAGCCCACTGACCCCAGCTGTTTTCAAAATCGTCAAAGAGGCAAGAATTCATAGGGGAATTAAAATTTGGACCCTAACAAAAATCAAGTAACATTTTTCTGTCCTACACCACAATAATAAACCAGCTGAAGTCAAATCTGTTTCCTTGATGTGCAAACCACATTTATAAAAATTCTAGGCCTGCCTTCTCTGGGAGAAATAAAGGTCCATGACTGCAGGAATCCAGGGAACTGCATGTTAGGAGATATTTTTTGCAGTAAATTATTACAAAGAATTCCTTTGTTTATTTCTGTCCTTCGTCATGGGAATATCTTGTTTCTGAAAGGATCGCACATCATCAGTTCTGACACAGTCAGTCTGTAAATCTGTAAAACATAGAGGCATGTATTTATCAGCTAGTTCGGACTGTTAGTCATTTGCCTTTTGCTGCTTTTCTTTTCAAATAAAAATGCTCTAACAACCACAGAAACAGTGAATTACCATTTGGCCATAGACATGATGGGTAGGCAGAGACTACAGCACTGAGACTGCATGCTTTGTGAACACATCATAAGTATTAGATTAGACCATGCTATATCTGCAAACTTTTTCATAAAAACATTTACCCGAAGTTTTCAAGTTAATTTCTTCTGAATCAATCACCCTATACCCTGCTGATTGTACTGTGCAGGGAGATGATTTATTTACATACTAAAAAGGTCAGTGTTGAAAAAATCTGTATTAACGGTGCATAATCATTGAATTCAAGCGAAACATGAAACTGTGCAAACCCAGGAATTCATTTTGCCTTTTTACCTCCATGTACACAGGGTTGAGACATTTTTGTCGAGATGTAAGGCAGTATTTTAGGATAAATCAAGCGATTGGCGAGCATGTTCGTAATATAAACATTTCTGATTACTAATGGGAACAAAAAATAGTGGAGCGACCAACATAAAATATGGGTTAGATTCATCATCTGAAATATGTAATTGATTCAAGGGTGTGTTACATTTGCATAATAGCTTTGCCTTTTATTTTCAGACCCAGTTAACAGGATACAAGCCCTCATAATAGGCTTTGAATTACATACTAGTTTATTTAATTTACTGTATGCAATAAAGCAACTAGAATACAGAATATTAAAAATATTTATAAATTTGCATTCAAGTGTGATTATCCAAAATATTAAGGATTAATTCCTCTTCTAGTGTAAATTGTCATAACTTCCTGTACTTGATGTGATTTCCCCCTGCTAATTAAAGTATAAATGCATCCATGTTGTTTCTGTCAGTTGAGGTTATAAACTCTGCAAGGCTGATGTACCTCTGACATATTTTTCCTGCTATATCGTGGTCTGATTGATCAGCGGTGGTAAAAGACACAAAGGCTGTGATTCAAAAGGAAATCTAGACTACTACTGCTACTTTCATGAAAATTATCCAGTCCTTTTTTTCATCTCTATCCTGCAGCTTCTGTATATGCCACATCTCATAAAACATATGGACTTCACTTAAATTGTTTAAGAGATAACTGCTGTGGTTTTGCTATTTCCTCTCTGATTTCCTTCTCTGATTCTCACATGGTCTCCCTCCTGCCTAATAGTTCTTTCTACTCTCATGAATCCAAATGTAATTACTTCTTATTACATCAAGTGTTTTCTTGATACTTTCCTTTCTTGATAATTTCCTTTCTTGATAACTGATAACAATTTCTTGATAATTGTTTCTATGATAATTTCCTTTATTTAAAAATTCACTTTCTCCAGAGATTACAGTATTCATCAATTTCAAGCAGAGTCCTGTATGGCACACTACTACTGATATTTTAAAAAATGATATTCCATAGTTTTGGAGAAAATACCAATAAGATAGGAATCTTTTGCTGGGACAGGCCTCATGGAGGTGAAATACACTATCCAGCCCTGATTTCTTTTCCAGAATTTCCTTTCTGAGGGAACACAGACACCTGCCTCCCTGACAGCCCTGAAAGAGCCCCACTCTTCCTCAGACCTTCCATTCATCCTCAAACAGTGTTGTGAACCACTCCTGTGTTTGCCTAGGACTCAGAAAAGCAAAGTAGATGTATTATTGTTTTCCTCCAGTAGTAGCAGAGGGGAGAACCGCATAGATACAAAAATGAATCTTAAAAAACCCAACAAAATTATGCCGGACAATTTAGCATTTCCTGAGGCTATACAAAATATACCACACAATCCCTCTTTGCTATAATGTTTTTAATTAAGGTTTTCTTTCATGGATAGGATTTTTGGTTTGCTGTCAAAAACAATCTCCCCCTGTGACAATTCTCAGTGGTTATCAAGTTCTCAGGTTATCAAGTATGTTAATAATAACAATAAACAGAGGCATCAGCCCTTCCAGCTATTAGGTAATACCAATAACTTAAAACTGACTCTGAAGGAAGAGGGCAGGAGCCTTTCAAATGAGCCAGGGAAGACTGCCACTAGGTAATTTACTGATACATTTTTCCTTCTTACACCATTTCCAAGTTCCTGTCACTCTTGCAACATCCAAATCAGATCTTCTTGCAGAATCAGGTAAATTCAAGGACAGGCTAAAGACCAAAACACCTTGTTTCACCAAGTGAAGTGATTAAAGATCCCTGTTAAAGATTCCAACAATCACATCTCATGCTTTATGAAAGCACAGAACCTATCACCACCAAAAGGCCTGTATTGTGCCTCCTCCACTCACACCAATGTACTCATCTCATTCACTCAGCTCCTCAAGCATAAGACGTAAAGCCCATATTTTTTTAATGTTATCATTGGTCCTTTTAATTCTGTCCAGTAAATCCCTGACCTCCCTTTTCCAGGAATGACATCTGTATGCAACAGTTCGCACAGAGATAATGGTCCTGGGGAGAGTTGTTTTCAGGAGATGTAGTTCTTCAGTTCTATATTACTTAATAGCCTTAAAAAAAAAATAGGGTCTACATGAGCTATAATACTTTTTTTTAGTAGCAATCAATTATATGTCACTGGGGGAATTTGAACTGGAATTGTTGTACCTAGTTTTACCAAAATTTTCTTTTAAGTAATGTATGCTGAGTAATGAAAAACCAAAGACCAAATCTTGCTAGAGAAGTTGTCCTATTAACCCTGATTTTCACCACTTTGCATACGTAATCCTCTCAATCTTACCCACCCAGAGAATGATACAGGTTCCAATGGTCCTCTGGGTTTCAACTCACCCACACAGTGCTCAAACCTGAGCCAATTTCGAGGAATCAGGGACTTTTTCATTACAGTCAAGAATATCTCCAAGGGTAGACATATAAGAGGTCTGTGGGATACATGGTACAACATCTAATGAATTTCACAGTGAAAAAACTTCTGTTAATATCTAATCAGAATTTCCCCTTTTCCTTTTACTTTCCACCTCTAAAGAAATGATAAATCACTTGGGACACGTGTATAAATAGTTTTACTTACACATGGTTTTCATTTCCACATGCAAAGTGGTTTAAATTAAATGAATTATGTGGTCTGCCATTTGAACTCCTCCTTTAGTTTTCTTTACATTCACAATGAAGGTTCTGTGTGGACTTATTTAAAAGATTCAATTTTTTGAGATCCTCTATTGTTTTCAATGCTGGGGTTGTCCTAAACTCACCGGAGTTATTAATTCTGTATTTCCTTCACAGTTCCTTTAGAACTAGCAAGTAGGGGAGTTTTTATGGTATTACTGGCTCATATACTTCTCTATAAGGAAATTTTGAACAATGAGTTCGAAAAGGTTCTTTAGTTTAAATCAGCTTCCTTTACCATACTGAAGAGATTCTGATTTTCAATGTCATCCATTGTTTTAATATACTGGTATTCACACTAAAGCAGATCTTTAAAGAGATGCAAACAAAAGTTCAATAAAATGGAAATTTTCAAATAAAGTTTATTCTAAAGTAATGAGATGTAACAGTGTAAATTTCAAATTTTACAGGAAAGAACAGCAATTCATGCACACATTTACAGTAACTGGTGCTGAAATTATAGTAGGCAAGTTGCAGAGACCCCTTCTGACAAGACAACCTCCCAGATTCAACACTAGGCTGGGCTCCACAAGCCTGACTTGGATACAATGGTTCCCATGTAAAGAGCTGGCCACCTTTGGCTTGGTTTTGCACCATGGAGGACGAAAAGGGTGGAAGTGCTGGAACACACGGGTACCCTCTGGTAATAAGGGAGGCATGTATGGAAACCCTTCTGGGTGGGAAGGGCTGGGGACCATACCTCCTCCTTCAGTGAACATTCTCAGTGCCTGGCACCACACAAAAGGTGGGTACAAAATATCACACCACCATGGCACACCGTCAGCCCTGCCTGCCCCTGCTCACCCCTCTGTGTTATCCCCACCCTGCCACAGGCCACGACCACACTTCTGCCCCCTAGGCCTGTCAGCCCCTGCCCCTGCAACACCACTGCCGGCCCAGTGTCCATGCCTGGCCATGGGACGCTCAAAACTGAGTCCACATGTTTCCAGGGAGGTGACTGAAGCCTGGGGTTGGGGCTGCCCTGAGGTCTCACATCTGCCCTGCTCCTGGCCCTGCTGGTGGGACAGGAACTGGCTGCCAGACCCTGCCCTGACAGACTCCGTGGGGGCTGAACACATGCATTTCAAAAGAAAGCAGTTGTCCAAAAACACCTAATCCTGAAGTACAGGGCTAATACCTGAATCCAAGTCTCTCAGAGGGGCCCAGACCATGAGGGTAGAGCCTCCCACAACCCTTTCCTAGCCACATGATCTCTTGGCTCAGTTCAGTGTCTGTTGTAGATCCCAGGTTTTGGTACAGGAGCGGACAGTGAGTGATGCTGTCAATTCTTCTCCCAGAGCTGGGCACCTGCTTTTCGGCTTTGCAACACCAGCAGTCTCAGAGTCTTGAGACCTTTTTTTTCTAGTCTCCACTTCAGTGCCAAAGTTGTCTTTTGATCTATCTCTTACAGAGAAGTTACTTTGCAAGGGAAATTTTAGAAGTCCAGGGGGGTCTACTTTATTCTTTCTAGTCATTGCAATAAAGACCAAAATTGAATGAGTAGGAGGCAATACCAAGTGAGGGAAATGGATTTCATCACCTTTAGGCTATTTCAACTAACACTCTTCTTTACACTAGGATCCTCTGGGCATTGCAGGAAGCCAATAGTTTTTAAATGCAAAGTTAGTAATCATTAGCAAGAAACATAAGAATCTCTTTCCAGCTGGGAGAGAAACTGATGGTGAAGCAGACAGGCCTGGAGGTGAAGGAAGCAGAGAGGGGTTAGGAAAGGCTGTCTTTTGTATGCCTTCTCCAGGAAAGGATTGAACAGAAGCACAAAAGCAAATATCACCTCAATATTTAAGAGCCATTCAGTGAGATCTGCCAGAAGGAAAGAATTTATAGGGCATAAAGTAGAAGAATATTCACAGATCCTTATGTACCTCTTCCTGTGATATAAACTCCACAGCAGGATTTCAGGTTGATGTTTTTATTCAGACATTAAACTAAAACATTCTTATCTTATTTTATACTCTTTCAGTGCCAGTATAGGTCTACCCACTGTAATTGTATTATAATATGACAAGTAGTATGTTCCAATGTGGCTTTAGCCAAGAGAACTGGCATATCTGAAAATACGTGTCTACACTGCAGTTACTTGAAATTGTGCAGACATAACGAAGTTGCCTTTAAACTAGATCATTTGGGTAGTCAACCTACCTTAAAATTTCTTAAAAGCATTACCAGCATTGATTCTGTCATCCCAAGAAGAGCCCTCTGTGCAGGGCTCTTCAGACATAAAAAGGAGAGGAGAGTAAAGGGGAAGCATTCTGTGCTCAGGAGTAAAATTGCCTCTCCTGCTGCTGATAAGAGGGTGAAAAATTGGGTAGAAGGACCTGTATTTCTAGGGTAATGCCATTACCCTGAGCAACAGCCACCACCAGGGCTGCCTGACCTGACAGACACCCCCACCATTAGTTTTACCATAGATCATGAGGATTTCAATTTACTCACTTTTGCTGCTCTGAAGTGTCTTGGTGCCTGAATGCCATTAGGCCAGCGCTCTGTGCTCCAGTGCTATCAGCTCATGGAAGAGCCTGTACCTGCATTAACACTTAGTGCCTAAAAATCTGCCACAGACTTTTAGGCAGGGAAAATCATCACACTCACACCCAGTGTTTGAGAACTGGGGAAAAGCAGACTGCACTTTCCTGTTTCTCTTGAACTTTCTCTTGACCCGCCCCTCACAGGGCTTACTTTCTTGCTCTATCGCAATTTGGACCAAGCAACGTAAACTGTAAAATCTAAACTTTGTAAGTTATTGAATTCTTCATCTGTTCTGTGAAGGATCAATGAAGTCACCTGCTGAGATCTTGTCCTTGATGGCAAATACATGTTGTGAACCCTGCCTTTACCATGCAATATGCTGCAAATATTAAACTTATTTTCTGCAAATCCGTGTACAGAAGCATAGTGAAGATACACTTGAAATAGTGCAAACACCACCACTGTTCCCAATGCACCTCATGTATGTGCATGCACCTTGTGATGGTATCCTTTCAATGCACATTGGGCTTAAGCATTTGGGATAAACCTGGCTGAAGTATGGCTATCTACAAAAGCAAATTGAGAGGAGAAATACAGAACACATAAAACCATATCAGTGACGGAAGCAAGTGCCAGTTTTGGCCATGTAATATAATCAGTGCTTACATATGAAAAATGGCATTTAGCAAAATCCTTTTGCAAGAAACTCATCAAGGCAGCATATGCTGATAATTGAAATCTATGGCTGATCCAACTCAGAGATTTGCATTGTCACAAGAACCGAGGTATTAATTTCACATTGTGGTCACTTGAGGAAGCACACTGTGAACCACTGCCCTCTTCAGAATATATGTTCTGTGAAAAAAAGCAGAGTTTCTCTTTGATGTATACACACCTCTACGATGCCAAGTGTTTGGATCATCTCAGTTATAACCTGAACATCATGGTTTGTCAAGGCCTAGGCCAAGGCTGGGATGTTGTGCGTGACATCAAACTCTACCCTCTGTCTCTAGCAAGTGAGGTGATCACTACTTTGTCGTGCAATGAGCCTTCAGTGCACTTAGACTGACACTTGTTCAGACTGCCTACATGTACCACAGGCCTGCTGACACTGCCAGGGTGCAGGGGCACCGCAGGACACGGCACACATTTGGTAGGTGCAGGACTGGCATGCCAACTGTTTCTCATTAGCACCTTCTCCTCCAGACCTCGCTCCTGCAAAGGCACCAGGAACAACACTGCACACGGCTCCTGCTCCTGTCCCTAGGATCCTTCCACACAAGTTGCTTTTCCATGTTTGATTCCTCTCCCATGCATCAGTGTCTCACCCTGTATCTGCTAAAATGCTTTATCAACCCCATAACAAACTAGACACTTCTAAATCCTAAACATTAAACCAGAACTTGGCCCTAGACAACTTAACATAAAAAGTTCAAATTTAAAACAATTTAGAGTGCCAATGGCTGACTCTCTCCTAAATTTCGGTTCCGTAACACTTACCTTGAGGTAACACCATTTACCCAAACTAGATTCTCCCCCCCATATAAGTTTTCTATAGGCACCACTGTAGGTCATCCAGGTATGACAAATATAACAAGTTAGAGGGGGCTGAAGGTCCACAGTTAGCTGGCAATAACTGGAATGAAATTTAGGTGTCCTGAATTGCATTTGTATTCATGAATGAACTATACTCACGTGCTTATAACATGGTTGGGCAGCCCTTTTAGTACCCTTATTTTTCCTTTGGCAAGATTTAGATCCAATGACTGTAATAGCCAAGACAAAATACAGTTGTTTTTAATGACAAATCACCTGACCAAGCCTCTGCTTTAGCCATCTGTGCATATTTCACTTAATCCCACTTCCAGAGTTAAACTACTTAGAGACACTAAAAGCCATAGGAGAGTGCATCAAAAAGAAGTAGAACTCAAAACATAGATGGAGAGAGAAGAGGCATCTTTAGCTCTTTGGCAAGTGTTTAGAGTTTGAAAAATACTAATGCTGAAGCCTATAGCAGAGAAAAAATTCTTCGCTCTTCTTGGGCTCCAGGCCAAAACAATCATGCGTATTTAGTGTGAAAGTACTACATTTACTATTTTAAGTTCTAGTCCCATTTCAATTCAAAACCACTTATGAAAAAATAAATTTTATCAGTGAAGGTGTAAAAAGCATAATATCCCACTTAGAAAATACAATAGGTGTTAAAATAAACATTCACTATATATTTTGATTGGTTAGCCCTATTGGTGTGCCTCAGCCTTTCCAATTATGGAGATGTTAACATGAAATTTACTCTTGAAGACTCTTGAGGACCTACACGAGAGTTGTGTGAGTTGAAATGGTGGGGACAATGCTAACTTACAGCAAATACTAGCTCATTCAGTGGTGAAGTGAGGCAAACTGAAGTGACCTGTTTGGAAAGTCCTATTAGTCACACAACTATACCAACAAGCAGCTAATACCATAATTTTTCAGGAATTGAAGAATTTCTTAAAAAATCAGTCCTACTAGCCATGTCTGTAGTTTTTTGAATTCCAGCTTTCACCAAAACTTACCTATATACCTGAATGTATATGGCTCACTTGCCTGTAAGCTTGACTACCTTTCCCAGCTGTAACAGTTGGCCTTGTCTCTGTCTCTTCCTTCTAGAAGCTGATGTGGAACGATATAATCAGATCATTATGGCTGCAGCACTTCTCATCATAAGCCAACTAAACAGTGTATAAGTATTGTAGTATAGTGGGAATGCCCTGTTGATCTAGGGTATGTTTAGTGTGTAGAGAGTGGATAGGTCCCTGAGGGCTTCTGCCTGCACTCACCTTTGCTCTGGGAGGTCCCAGGAGCACTGTGCAGAAACCTCTGCTTCCCCTGGGTCTCAACAGCATCAAGCTGGGACTTTATAGCAGCACACACGAGCCACTACCCCCTGCACAAGCACAACTTGTTCAGTGTTCTCAGCCCCTTGGGAAACACAGACGTGTTTGATAGCATGCAGTGACTGGTGTGGCACCTCAGCAGGACTCCACAGAGCTGGGTTACTGCTACTATCAGTGAGGTCATGTGTTGCCTACACCTTATTCCACTTGTAGTTATGTGCTAAAAAATGATATCATTCTATTACAGCTCAGAGTAGGTATTCATGAAGAGTAAGAATAGACATCCTTATAAGCGACTTTTAGCCTTGGTCTTCTAAAACCTGCTCCTAAGGCCTTCAATCCATACTTGTTCAGTAGCTTTCCTGGAAACCCAGTACATTGTGGTTTTTGTGGGGATTTTCCTTTGCACAGCTAAAAAAATCCCTCACAGACCATTTTCCGTGGGTAAAAAGAACACAGATACAGCTTTTCCACTGTTAATATAAACCTTATCCTTTTGTGAATTCAGCCTTAGAGTGTTTTGATAGGCAGATAAAAAAGGACTTTCACTATGGTCTCTTATTCCCAGGTGGGTGGTATTTTCTGTAGTGTTATTACCACCTGTATAAATAGCATCACTACTGCTGGTGTAATTTGGACTGCTGTGGATATATACACTCAAAGCACAATTAGATAGTTCTCGTTGTTCACCTATAAAATGATAACTGCAGTCACCTGGCATTTGGTAAATACATTCAGCAACCTCAGTGCTCCAGAACATCCCCCTAATTTGCCACAAATAAAGAACACTGCATAAAGCCTGGCATCCCTTGTGAAGCATCCTGTAATTGCTAGCAGAAGGGGGAATACAGCACATTCAGACGCCAAGGTACTTCGGCTGCAGATATCCACTAACAATTTTTATTACGTAAGCTTTTAGGCTGGAACAAGAGCACTCCTACAGCATTGTGTTTCTCTGATGAAATTAGGGATTTTCTATGTACCCTGGCAAATATACAGATCCAGAATGAAAATATATTTACAGAGCTGTAGCACTCTTTAGTCTGCATATCCACCAGGAAATTTAAAATTAGGTTTGGCTTGGTTTGGTTGGTGTCCGTTGTTGCATAATTAAAGGTCTATACCCTTATGTCAATATTTGAAAGGGAAATCATTCAAGAATAACTAATGTTGTAGTCCATAAACATGAGCACTGTAGACTATAAAGGGAAATGTATTCTTACCTAGAGGTTATATTCTTAAAAGACCTGTGTGATGTTTCACAAAGGTGCAGATAAACAAGGAAGTGTGTCCTTAAACCTCTAAAGTAACACTGCATCAATAGTAAACTGTGATGCAGCATCACAGTAGTCTTTAGGGATATAATGTCACTAAGGAATGAAATTCTTGATTTTCTATTTTTTTCCTGTGCATCCCTTAAAGGCCACAAAATCTTTCTGTCATAAATGCATTAGGGGTAGCAAGGAGCATTTAAAGCAGATACATTTCAGTTCTTCATTTAGAGTACCCAATCCAGTAATGCTACGGGATGTGTTTACATTATATGTCAACTCTCAGCTTCTATCTCTCCCTCCCCTTTCAAGTTTATTGATTTATCACTGCAGAATATGATAATTTCATCTGAGACATTGCCTTCCCTGATGGCTCTTTTCTTCACCAACTAAAGTGGAATATGTGGGATGTAATTCTAGTGCACTGTTGAAAAGAGTAATTTGTTTCTGAGATTCAAATAATATTGCCTCCTTTGATTGAGCAAAATACATTAATTTTTCAGAGTTATACCCAGTCAATAAATTCCCCCAAAAGTGACGTTTTAACTGATTACAGTCCTACAACGTTGATGCCACTGTGGATATTAATACTTAAAATTAAGAAGCTTGATTGCCATCTCTTCATCATACTTACAAGTTTACTGAACTAATTAAAAATATATTAAAATTAATTAAACTTTGAAAGTGATTAAAGTGGTTTCACACCAGGAGAAAGACACTTGAAACATCAATTCTGCCTGTGTGTTTACATCTACCATGATTGAGAGTGTTTATAATTCAGCATTTTCATTAAGGAGCAACAATTCACTTTCTCCTTTTTAGAAATGCAACTCAAATTTACAGTATTTTCTTTTCAGTTCTAATTGTAAATAGAATTTTGGTGTAGATTAACAAAATGCAATTTATCAAAGGACAAATCCAAACAGGAGCTTTTCCACTACCTTTAGAGGACTGAATTGCACCCTATGACACTGGCAGGTAGAAGTAAAGAAATAAAAGGTAAACCATATTTTTCATCTTTTCACTAGGCCTATGGAAGGGGCATAACAATAGTATAACAATATTCTAAGTACCTCCTCTGACTCCTAATTTTACATAGTTTACAAATGTTGTAGTTGGAATAGAAAATATTTCATGCATGTAACAAATTTACTTTGATTCTGTCCTTAAGCAATCTGGAAATAAAAATTGTTAAATAGATAATTTAAGTGAGGAAATTCTTTTTTCCCCCACTGTCTAGTTACACTAGTCATCATCTCACATTGTTGCTTTCCAATGGATCTGATTTCTAAAGTAGTTACTTGGAGAAATATTTACAACATTGCTAAGGAAAGAAGTTCCCATGAGTGACATGTTTTAGCTGCCCTGCTCTAGTCTAAATATCTGTTCTTTTTCATAGGTAGGAAATCCTCTCTTTTCATAAAAAACAAGACATTTCTGTACCAATACCAAAATTATTCAAATAGAATTATAAATGCATTATTGTACCACCTGCATTTCTATGTATAAATATTTTAAAAGGTTAATTCCTAGACATTTTCCCCTTCTGCATCTAAATTAGTGCTGTTGTCATGCTGTACAGAATCATAGAATCATAGAATGGTTTGGGTTGGAAGGTTCCTTAAAGATCATCTTGTTCCAAGCCCATGCCATGGGCAGGGAGACCTTTCACTACACCAGGTTACTCAGACCCCCACCCAACCGGGCATGTAACAAGGAGGAAGCTGATAATGGAATATTATAGGAAAATAAAATTCAGACAAAAAGAGGAAATCCCCTTTTCACAAAGCTAGAATCACTTTCTTTAAAATCACAGCAAGAATCAAAGAACACATAGACGCAGTAACTTCTGAGTGTAATTGGAGAATCCTTGCTTAGTCCAGTGTCAGTGTCAGGCAAGAATTTCTGAAGTAAAGAGGCAATTAGAGAGGAGGGAGTGGGACACGACATTGAGAGAATGGCACACAGTAAAGTACATGGGTTTTCCTTCAGTGTCACGTCTTGGGGTGATGCTTGAGAAAACATTTGTTACATTTGTTGAAAATTCATTTTGACTGGCTTTTACTTATATTCCACTTTGTAAGAATAACTACCCTTAAAATGCCTAAATACATAAAGCTGCCAGCAATAATTTATGTGAACACAGGCAGGGATTGGGGCTTTGCAGAAGAGAATTGCAAAGGTATTTATTAGTCACAGTCACTTACAGCATGACCTAGCTTAACTAAAATATATATAATTCAAGAAACCCAAGCTAATGAAGGTTTTGGTTTATAATCCAGTCCATTTTAATAATTCAGTATGAACTAGTCCAACATTATGTAAAATTTAATTTGAAGCTCTTTTAGCCACGAAAGCCAGCTCTTGCACACTGCGTTGAATTACCTGACTCTGAAAAGTGACTCATGCATGTCTATTACTTATAATATAGTTTTTGCAACCTAATGTATCTGCTAAAGTGTTCTTCGCTCTTTTTCTACCAAGTGTATTGCTACATGTACACCTTTACATAGAAATTTATGGAAAATTGCCCTTAGTTGTAAATCATTAAGATCCCCTTATTTAAATATAATTTATTAGTAGGTTAATGGGAAAATCTCCTACATGTTGATTTAAATACATGGTAAAGATAATTGTTATTAGTATTTATTAAAGCTATTTGGTTCATCACAGAGACAATACACCAGGATAAAGAACAAAAATGCACTCAGTAGAAGGGAAATCTCCCCAGGATGTAAATTAATATCATTAGCACATATTAAAAACTGAGAGTGTTGTGTTGACAAATATTCAAGCTGATTCAAGAATCACAGCAGGAGAAAGAGTGTCTTCTTTCACCTTGCACTTTTTGAATTGGCACAGGCTGGGCAATGAAAAATATGGTGGAGGGAAGTGTTTTAAACAGCTTCACAGTTTGCTTGCATAGAAAGCCCCACTAGTAGAACATGATTAAAATCTGTGATAACGGAGTCAAGCACAGCATTTACCAAATCATTTTATCTAGGCATTTGGCCCTCAGCAGTAAATAGATATGAAGAGCAGCATTGGATGCTCTATTGGCATATGAAGAACCCTACTGGATAATGAAGAAAACAAGATACTAAAAAGGAGAAAGAAAAGCAGATCATGCTTTTAAGAGAGTAGAATAAAACTGATATGAGGGGGGAAAAAAAGAGAGAAAGAGAGATAGAGATAAAGAGAAAGAAAAAGAGAAAGAAAGAAAGAGAGAGAAAGAGAGATAAAGAGAGAGAAAGAGAAAGAGAAAAAGTGAGAAAGAGAAAATTAAAATAGGTGTAACACAAATAGATGTGGATTTGATCTCTAGACTACTACAGGAAACATGTTTGAAATCACCAAGTATTACGTTCAGAAAAATCAAACCTAAAGAAGACTTCACATCAAATCTGAAAATCAAGTGAAAAAAGGAGATGAAAAGGGTCTGAGTTGACAATCAGATGTGGAAGATAAAACATCAGAAAATATTAGGAGGAGCATTCAGCCAGAGTCTCTAGTCATCTAAAAAATAGGTGTTAACTAAGTTATGTGGCCAAGCTCCCATAGTCAGTGAAATGCATTCAGCTTTAAATCTGACTGCATATGTGCATGTGTTTGTGTTTACATTTTGGCAATCCTCTGAATCTGAGGAATATGTCAGATTTTATCCTTCAGGTTGGGTCATGCATATCAATTAAGCAAAAATCTTGTACTTTTAATAGATTCTGATGAACATGAGCTGAAAACACTGTAGTCCACAAATGCAAATGCTTGTGTTTTTTCATGAACACTTTTAAGCTTTGAAGCATTGTTGTGAAAGCAGTGATCTACCAGAAAATTATTTCAAATGTTTGTGAAAAAAATCCTCAGCTTGTTGATAGTAAAAAGTAGTATTCATAAATATGTTTTAAATGTTTTTATCAGCAAAACAGAGCAAAACTCAGATGTTTTTTCCATCTGGACTGTGAGGAGTTTTCATTTACACACTGTAAAAGACAGGATAACTCAGCACTTTAAAAATAATCAAAGTGACAGTCATATGCACTTAGAAAAGTGTGAATTTTTTATTTTTATTTAATATGTAATAAATAAAGCACATCTCCTCGTGGTTTCCTAATTCCCCTTTTTCTTTGTTCTGGTTGTTGTTTTTGCTAGACAAGAACTGCCCAGCTTGGAAGTCAGATGGAAACTCTGACACCTCCAAACACGTAACCATGTAGATGTCTTTCACTGAAGACTGAGACTCAGACAGGAGCATTTGCACAAAACAGGTGTATTCAGATTACACTGAACAAACTGTCGGCATGGAGAAGAATACGTTCTTTGAACTTTTTGTTATTTCAGTGTAGAATTTTGGAGATAGGAGGTAGCTCCCCAAGAACATCAAAGGCTTGTAGCTACAAGCACAAACATGATTTTAAATTGCCTCCTTCTCTCTCATTGCCCTCAAAAAACCTCCTTATCCAAAAGTATCCAGTACAAGGCAGGCCCAAAGACTGTCTTTTGCATCTTTTAATTTACAGCTGTCTTTGTTAGATTCCTCACATCCCACCACTATGTCCTTCCACACAGCTTACTCCTTCAAGCTACCCCTGAGATGTCCTGCGAGCAGTCCAACTGAAACAGCTACAAGCAAGAGGTCCAGGTGCAACAACACAATGGATATCACCATCTACATCCACACCTAGTCCAAATGACTCTTACCTAAGAGATGCCCTTTTGAAAGAGTTTCATATCCCATCCTTAGATCCCCCCTTCCAGAAACTTATACCTCATTCAGGTCTCAACACCTCAAGCATCGCCTGTGCCCCCTTCAGACAGACCAAAGGAAGAGACTGCCCCAAAGAAAGCCTCCCATGTTCACATGGTAGATCTTATTTAGGTTTAGCTGAAGTGTTTGAACACCAGCACCTGTGTACATTTTCTTTGTTTTTCTTGTTTGGGGTTTTTTTGCTCCAGAGTCCTGCTTGCTCTTCTCATGATTTTTTGAAATGACCCATCAGTTTAATCACACAGAGGGATTTCTGGTAACTATTTGTAGGGGGCCACACCACACCAGCACAAGCTTCCATTGCAAAGAACAGTAACCAATCACAATGATCCAGCCAGGGCTTCCTTTCACTTTAGGTAGGCTGTGGGAAAAACAGTGCCTGCTACTATCCACAGTCATAGCAGCAACTCTGAGAAGTGGTAAGCAGTCATTTGGAAGCATTTCACAAGCATTTCAAAGAAGGCTACAGATGGGAATTTGGCAAAAGGCACTGTCCAGCATCTGGACTCCTCTCCACACAGGATCTTACATAACCATTCCCAAGGTTACCAGCAGTTAGTGCTCTCTCCTTCTTAAGCAAGTCTACCACTCACTTTTGATCCGTGCTCCTACATGCATCTATCAGTTCTCAATGAGCACTCTTTGTTTATAGGTGTTTGAATTTTGCCTGTATGCCTTTTTTCCCTAAGGGCATGCGCAGCCTGTGGCACAGAGGGAAATCTCAGCTGGTTTCATCCAGACATTTGGAGAATATTTAGGTGGTCCCTCTGAGGAAGAGGCAGCCTGTGTGTGAGCTCTCTGGGGCAAGCCTGTGCCTGTGCTCTTGCTCTGGTACAGGTACGTGAAAACACATGGACTCTGATTAACACTCAACATCCACAATAAGGCAGCTTATTTTACATGCAAATACTTCTTCTTGGGTTTCAGTCTTCTAATTGTGAGAAGAATACCCTAAGATTAAATCTGGTAGGTGTTTGCAAGGTGTGAGAGAGAGGAGACTATATCTCTTGAGGCAAGCAGAAGCATAGGTGATTTGTGCCTTAAGCTCTACATACCACAGCAGTGTACCTTCAAACAGAAGGAAGTCTTTCCTGTTTAATGACAGACTCCAAACCCAGAAATATCATAGAGCTGCTTGCTCTTTAGTGGAGTTGGAACAGTTTCCTGCAGGCTCTGAGCTGTGCTGACGTCATGATGTCTTCCATGCTGGTATGGAAACAATCTCACCAGCAGCCCCAATGGCTTGCCCTGAAAGTACACTCAGTGGTTACTATAGAAATTGAGAGCTGACAGAAGAGGTCATCATCAGTATCAGGTACTGAGGCACCATGCCAGTAGTTAACAATTTGCTAAGATGCATGCAGGTGGGTGCCTTGCCACTGTGGAAGCTGAGATTCTGTGGGGCAAACAGGCTGCAGCAACAAGGTGCACGCACACACACAGACGGAGCACTATGGACATTGTGGATGCTCATCAGGGTAAATCAGCTTGACAACGCCCCACAGACCTTCACAACAAATGTATTGGTGGATTTGACATGACAACTCTCCATGAGATTGCCGTGGCAAGCTTCCAGGAGCTGATGCATGCTCACTCTTGAGCTATTGTTGAGAATGGGAAATGGGAGCCTAGCTAAAATAATTGCTTGTCAAAAATGAGTCACTTAGAGAAGCACAGCATCAGCCATGTTAGGGGGGAAAAGGATTCATCAGAGACATGTTATCCACTGATGGTGCCTCACTTGAGAGTAGCCAGCATGGCTGGTTTATGGTAAAAGAAGGGGGTTAAGCATGTAGCTGAAAATTATCTACTTGATACAACTGGATTCCCAAGAGGCTTCTTAAAACTCTTTCATCAAAGAGAAAGAAAATAAGCATGCACAGAAAATGCATACAAAAATCCGAAGAGAAAATAGGATTAATGTTCATTTCTCAGTGCAATCACTAGTCAAATTCTGCATGAAATGGTGCTGAAACTTGTACTGTTTAAGACAGTCAAATTTTATTTATTTGAGAAGAGGATGAGAGAAGAGAAAATTTGCAGATAATTCACAAATATCCAAGAACTACCATGATGACTCTTTCTTACTTTAAGGGGCCAAGCAGCTGGACAATAGATTGATGGGTGAAATTTGGGGTAGATAAATGTAAAGTGATGCACATGAGGAAAACCAACGTTCATTTCACACAAAAATTATGAGCTCTGTACTGACTATTACCACTTGGGGATGAGACCTTCATGTTATGATATATAGTTCCATAAAAAGCATCAGGTTACTGTTCTATAGCTGTTGAAAGAGCAAAGCAACCAATGTTTGGAACTATCAGGAAGCGAATAGAGAACAAAGCAAAAACCATCAAGCTGCAACATAAATCCACGTTTTGCCAACGCCTTGAACATTCTGTTCAGTTCTGCTCTCCTCATCTGTAAAAGGACATATAAGGTTCATAGAAGACCCATAGGGATAAATAAAAGCAGGAAAAGCTTCAGTAAGAGGGGGAGTCTGGAACTGTTCATTATGGAAAAGAGGCTTCTTAGGGGCTTTGAGTAAAGGTCCAAGAAATCCTCAGCAACATAAAGAAGGTGGGCAGAGACCAATCACTTAGTGTCTCTTCCAACACAAGAACTAAGGCCAAACAAGCAAGATCTGGGTTTGAAGGCAACAAAAAGGAACTAGTTCTTCATGCAAGTGGGTAGTACACCTGTGGAACTCCTTGCTATTGTGGCTGTGAAAAAAAGCATATGAGAGTAAAAAGAAGCCAGGCAAGTATTGCATAAATAGGCAAATGCCAGACAAATCCTACACAACACCACAACAAGCTAGAAAACCTCAGAAAATAACCTACAGTGACCCAAGCACTTGCAGCTATAAGAGGAAGTATCCTGTTCATGGTGTGAACAATATAACGTTTCTTTTGTTCTTATGTTCTGCCCGTAGCTCTCACAGAGAACCACCTGCCGCTGCCTTTCCAGCCTTAAATAAGTGGTCTGCTGTTGATTATTCTGTGCTATGGGGGAGAAGAAAGTGGTACTTGTGATGCCCACGTGCCAGAGACTGCATCCAACTCCATCCAGGGCACTGTGACTCCTGAGATGATCAGATGCTTAGCACCTCAGCATGAGCAGTTGCATCTCTATTTTTTGGCCTTCTCTGAAAACAGCTTAATTTTAAAGTCCTTATTTTCTGCATATACAGTGTATGTTTGTATATTGGTTCATTAATAAGTTAAATAAATGACCATTAAAAGCCAACCACTGCTCATTCCAGTTCTGTAAGATAAAGTCATTGTTGCCTACTTTAAGCAAAAGGGGTGGCTGAAGTGCTTCAGAAACACCAATACAATAACGTTTCTGTTGTCATGCAGTCACTACATTTTTTTCTGGTCTCCTTCTTCTGCTCTTTCTTTTAACCCCTTTGCTAGTGGATAGATCCCTACTGACATATGAATGAGGCATGAACTTCCCTCTGTGATCTTCATGTTCTCTTTATTGTTTTGGACTCTTTACCTCTGCTTTCTGTCTGCTAGATTTAATTGGCATTGGATCAGAATCAGAAAGGCATAGGCTCAGTGTGGCAGATGGCAGCTCTGCATACGTCTCTGCTAGAATTGGACACCATGTTGCGTCCCCAAAAACGCTTTTCTAACTATAGATAAGATCTATATCTTCTAATTTTTAAGGCATTAAATATTGGCACTAAACCCAAAGAAATTTTGGGAGTTTGGGGTATCATCTATATCTACTATCATTCAAGGAGTATAGTAAAAGAATGTCTGGGGAGCAGCAGAGCAGGTGATTCATTTTTAGATCTATCAAATGCACCAAGTGGTAGTAGTCCAGAAACTGTGCCATGCAGGTTGTGGTCTCTGATTACTGACAGGCTAGGTAGGAGAAAAAAACCCAGTGAGCAAGCACATCATATGTAACAACCAGTACTGCCCATCTAGTGTGCAAAAATCATTCTGCCCATGCCAAAGAGTGGAGCAGATCCAGACCCACTTCTCAGCCACAAAATCCCGATGTTCTGTGTGGAGGGCCTTGCATAAGGCGCTGGCAGAATTCTGTGCAGTATATGAGCAGTAGCTCATGTATCAGCCTCCAGATGACATATGTTTAGTAGGATCCTTTAGACTTGGCAAGCTTTGCCTGGAGATTTTGGAGCTTTTAGTTTCAGATTTAGCCCAGCAGATTTACCACCAAGAATAAGAAACCATTTTTACCTCCCAAATTCCAGTACAGCAGAAACCAGTACCCAAAGAAATAGTTATTGCTACCAAAGCTTAGTTGTTTACATCAGAAATACCATTTTATTCTCACACTGTTTCAACTGCTCTTTGGGTATAGTTAATGCCTTAAATAAGGTGCCAAAAGGGAGTCCTTTCTCTGCTTGAACAAAAATCACTGCTTTTAGCTTCTGTTTTATTTCTGTTTTGTCTGTATTTCAGAAGAAGTCCGACACTTTAAATAGCAATTTGGAATCAGCTTTTCCTGCTGTATTTCTCTTTCAGTCAGGGCTATAATATGTGCATTTTGAAAGGACAATCCTCTTTTGTCTCTCCAACTGAACATTACACACTGCCAGAGCAGCAGAGCAGAGGGGCACTGGGAGATGAGAAGAGACTGCCAGCTAGGAAATCTGAAGAAAGTGTGATGAAATCCTCTTCTCAGCTACACTGTCTGTCTATTGACAACTAGAAGATATTTCCCTTAAAGAAACTGGTTGTGGCATTCAGCCATATACCATGTATACCTTTCTGGAAAGTAAAGGACAAGTAATACAGTATCAAAGATCCTTTTAAAATTATAAAGGTCCATCTCAGTCACTAAAAAATATTGCCCTTTTCTATTCTGAATGTCTTCATTATTCAGAACAAATGCTTGACCACGGACCCGTATTTTACCCATATGTCAGGAATTTCTTTTTTCCCCCATCTATATATACTCATACAACATATAAATACAGGCAAAAAGATACATATGTACTTAAACCCACAAATATCTTGTAGAGAACACACCATATTTTGTTTTCCAAAATGGTGTGTTTTGGAAAGACATTCTGAAGTTGTATACATACAAAAGTCAGTGCCAACCAATAGTGTCATTCCAGATACACACAGTAAAGACAAAGTTGCAGCAACCAAGTAATGGGGTCCCAGCTCAGTCTGCCTGGTTCCAGTACAGATCCCTCTCCCCAGTGCAAGCCTGGGTCCCTCACCTCTTGAATAATGAGGCAGCAGGCCTTGATTTTCCTCAATTTCCAATGCATTATTACTGATCTGTGCTTCAGCCTCCCCCATTCTCAAAAGCAGCATTTCTCACTGCTTTCCTTTCCCCTCAAAAGGTTTATGGACATTATTGGCACTGGAAGGACTCTGTTCCCTCCCCATACCCCATAGAGCTCTCACCTTTATCCTTGGTCCCAGTGGGGTAAAGACTTTTTCATACCTGTGGCTAGTTGTTTCTCTGCTTAGAGTAGGCTCCTCCATGGATGCACGTGGCCTTCCTGCTGCATGTTGAATCGATTCAGGCAAGGTCTTTGAGTGGGAGCTGGTGAACCTGAGGTTGCTGCAGCTGCTGCTCGAAGCATCAGCTGGTAAATGTTTTCTCTCTGCAGGCACCAACCTCTGCTGTCAGCCTTGTTTCCCCTCATGACTAAGTGCCCAGTGCTGCACACATTTGGTACCAGGGGCTTTATGCACCTACTGCTCTGTGGAGAGAGGAGTCAGGGTGTTAGCAGTGTGGAGTATTTTCTTGGATATTTAAAGCCCAGACAGGCTACACAAGAGTTTAATGCTGACTATTGCTGCCTTTCTTGCAGCTGCAGCCTGGCCTTTGAGATAGGTATTAAATGAGAATAGGTTTCACAGCAGCTAATTTCAGGCATCTGATTCACTCTCTGGCCCTGCCTCCCCTCCCTTCTCTTTACTGAGCTCAGGCAAAGCAGAGAATCCGAGGCAAGGAGCCCACATCCCATGCAGCCATACCCACGGCAACCCCAAATGTCAACAGCTTCAAAATTGGCACTTCCCAGACACGTATCTTCATCTGTCTCTGCCCAAATAAGTGCTATATTTGTTTAAATACAGGGAACCCAAACACTGTGGGGATGCCCTGCCTCTGTATCCGTGCATGGAGAGTCTCACAGTATGGCCTGAAGATGGCTCCTGCCTGCACTGAGATCTCCCTTCGCTCCTGCAATAGAAAGGGCGCAGGACGGTGTCTCTGGAGTTGGGCTTCCCTGAGGATGCTTCTCCAGATTTCTTCTATTGGTGAGTACTCTCTAAGACCTGCCATGCAAGTGGCAGAGGCTCCCGGACCCTGGATGCCTCATTCCTCCTCCTTGTGGTAGAGTGTGTGGGCTCCTGGCCAGCCTGGATTAAAGGATCCTTAATTAAAGGATCCTTAGTAGTACCATAGAATCATATATTTGTTCTTAATATTCTTCGGGCTTATTTATTTTATGTTACCGAGTCACTGATATCTACAGTTATCTTTCAGAGCTCACATTTTCTCCACACCAGGCTGGGCAAACAGTGGGTTGACTTAGCCATTCCTTCTGCATCTTTCATTTCTCTAGCTAAAATATAGATGCTCCCCTGCACTTCAATTGGCTCTTAGCAGCAACACAAATCAAGTAAAAATATGTCTTTAATTCCCCTTCTCTAAAATTCGTTGAACCTCCACCTCTTCAAGATGGCCACATGCTGTTAAGAATTGATCCCTAAATCAGGAACATCCTTCTTTCCCTCCTGCTCAAACACTTCTATGTTAATTTTTAACAGACTTTCTTCACACATTTTGGTCTCGAAGGAGCTGTATTTTCCACATTTCTGTTTTGCTTCCAGCTTCTACCAAATGATGCTATTACAAAAACCATTGCTTTCTTATTTCATTTAGACTGACTGTCAAACATTAGATAAGTGTAAAACACAGGACATCTTCTGAGAAAACAAATGCTGGTAAAGGAGAGGAACTGGAAGAAAGAGCCATATAGAAACTCTTCCCCAGGCATGAGCCAGAGAAAATGGCCTTTCTGTTTCTCTTTATTTGTGCAATATTTTAGATTTCTCTGTGACAGAGCCATATAAAACCCTAAAATTGCAGTGTCTCAGCTCCAGGCAGTGTTCAACTCATTAAAAATATTTCTCCCAAGCAGCTTGTGACCTACAGATGTACTAAACTATGTCTAGCCCAAATTCTTTAAACTCAACAAAACTACAGACTGGCACAAAACGAGGGCAGGCTAATCCTATATATATTACACCTTGAGTGTAGTTGTTTCTTCTCCTTAGTTTCTTCTTGAAGAAATGTGCTCCTTAATGTTTCACTATACCCATTAAACTCATTAAACATATCCTTCTAGGCCTCTTAAATAAAACTGAGTATTGGTAAAGAAAGAAGCACTCATATAGCTGTAACTTCATTTTACCTTGCTCCGCCAGCCCAGCCACACTTACTTGTTTGCTTCCCTAAGACCTCCAAAATTACTTTTCTCTCTTATATTATTGTATGCTGTTTTCCACAAGGTATCTTTAAATAGTTAAATAATATTTGTTTTTACTTCCCATAGCAAAATACTTTCGCTGCAAATTCCTCCTCTAATCTCCTAACACCCTGACATCAGATAATACTTAATTGTCTTCTAGATACTGTTCTTGTTGAAACAGTGAACTGTCCAATAAGGTCCCAACTATGGCAACCCAGTGATACACCTCTACTTAGGTGAAATGATTTATTGGTCATGCTGCATCCCATTCCACATGTTTTATTAAAAAAAAAAAAAAAAAAAAAAAAAAAAAAAAGCAAGCAAGAAATATTGCCTGTTTCTCAATGCACTGGAAGACAAGTTTTAAAATTAGATCATGCCCCTCTTTCTGTAGATCAGTAAGGTGCAGAAAACACTGGAAAAAAGCCCCAATTTTTTCAGAGGAATTAAGATGGATGGATAGCTGGACATGCATTGGTGGATTTTAGTGTTTGCAGTAGAACAGTCATTTCTGATGAACAGCTTGCACATGGCAATTCCCAGGATTTCCTTTTCTCCACACCATGCCCTGTTAATGGGAGCCAAGCCATGACAAAAGATGTAACTACTACAGTAGGGCTTCCGCCAGTGTGAGGCACGGAGAGTCGGTTCTCCCAAAGCACGATATACCTCGGCTTTCTGCCTACAAAAATACATGAATAAAGAACATTTGGCATGAAAGCTCAAAGTTCACTGTGATAGAATCAGCTTTTCATCATTCTGTATTTGTTGAAAAAACGAGATGCAAAGCCATGGTTAAACAACTCAGGGAACGCACCTTAATTTCTACTCATTTTCTAGTCTGCTGGAAGATTTGTCTCCCATGTTTACTTGCACATAACCTTAAGAAATATTCCCTGCTGCTTCCCTTTCCATCTCAGGAGCTCAGAATAACTTTTCAAACAAGAATATGCTGCATATCACACAACCTCTGTGGCTCTCAGCAGTCTAGATATTCCTTGCAGCAGGTAGGCATCAGGCAAACAATATGGCATCCTCAAGACTACACAAGGAGCTCAGAGAGATCTATGCCTTAGTCACAGCTACTTTTTATTCTATTCTCAAGTATCTTAAGATTTAATCCTGACAAGACTGATTTTTTTAATAAAGAAAATAATGCCAATTTTTTCAAGGCATTCAAAACTAAATAATCACTTTTCATGTTCTTCTCCTGCCCTTTTCAGAGACGAAATGGAAATATGAAAGAAAGGGAAGGAAAAGAAAAAGGGAGTTTACAGCAGAAAATCATAAAAGAAAGGCAGAGGAATCAGACCTTTTTCACTCCAGCTTTTAAATATGCAATAAATGTTACACTGACATTTTTTACTTATTTAGTGAGAATTTTTGGCCAGTGTTTGGCCAACTCACTTATTCAACTCAAGAGCATTATCAATGGTACATTATTTTAATCCTGTTCCAGGTTTATGTGTTTTTCAGAAGGAAGCTGAAAGGTTCATTATTATTATGCTGATATTTAGAGCCTTTATTGCATGTTGTATTTATACTGGAAAGTTGAAACTTTTCATACTTTCTGAACATTTTTTCATTTTTTTCTTGTTTTTTGCAAAAAGCAAATATGTGAGGTAGTGAAAAACACAACAGCTTGGGAGTGGGGGAAGATAAAAATCAAAAGGTAAAATTCTTGTTGTGACACATTTTTAAGATGCCTTCTCATACGCACATGATGGGAAGAATACAGGATGTGCAGAAGCCAGAGGGAGAACTTCTTAGTAATTATTCTGAGGACAGCTTAGAAATACTGTCTGCACAGCTCTGGCGAAACTATTTGCATTCCAGACTCACGAAGAAAAGAAATGAAAAAGTTGAGCAGTTTCTCAATTCTGTTCTCTTCTTCTCTCAAAAGAGAGAATACCAATAAGACAGTGGTGTGGTTTCTTTTGATTCGCATGGTGCCTATCACTCGGGTAGCTTGATCCTGCAGAAGAACAACAAAATAAAGAGTAGAGAAGGGAATGCACTTGCTGAAGAGGTGGATGAGAAGACAAAAACTTGTCTGTCTCATTTACTTATTTAGAGCTACAAAAATGTTCAGAAGCACCTCCCAGCTCTGAATTCCATCTCATGAATTAAAATACCCGGTAATATACAATATAGAAAGGACAGCTCATCACAATTCAGCACATAAATATTCAATAGTTATCATGAGGAAAAATAAGCTGAAGGCTGTTCGTCTCTCAACCCAGTCTTCCCTAAGAGCCTGAAGAAAAGACAAATTTTGAAGGTTAAAACGACAAACTAAAAAGAAAAATGTACTGAAAATGGTGGCAACAGCATCTAAGTCAAGGATAGCACATACAGTGAAGCATTCAGAAGGCCTTGCTCAGCATGGCACCTGTGCATAGGCTTAGCAGTGAATGAGAGAATGATCATATGGAATATTCAGAGCTATTCATCCAAGTACCTAAGGTGTTGCTCCTGCCTGCATGCTTGGTCACAGTGAAGAACTTGAATTTAAGGTATCCTGCTCCTCTCTTGGCCAGTGCAACGGAGAAAATAATCCCTAATGAAGATGAAACATGTATTTTTATCCTGTGTGTTCTACAGTGTCTACAACATCTTTCATACAGTAGAAGGTGCCTAAAAATTTAATTGCCAAGAATTTCCTACTCTGAAAACAAGAGTAGCTATCTTTTGATACCAACTCAGCATTACTGAGAAAAAAAAATCTTTATGATTGTGTTGATTGTTTCTGCAGCCCATTGCAGTGGTAATAGTCACTAAAAAAATTGAGTTATTCTAGTTTATTGACATAAATGTAACAGTTGCCAGTTCTGATTATACCAGAAGATGATTTTTGTCTAAAAATGCTTGCTTCTAGGGGATGATGATTTTTGTCTAAAAATGCTTGCTTCTAGGGGCCAAACAGGAGAGCTATGCATTGGAAGGCAGTTTTGGGTCAGTCAGATGCCTTATTGAGGATCCAGCTCTGAGATCAGATGTCTTAGATGTTGACATGGAAGTCATCAGCATGGCTTTTAATTTTGCTTTTGCTCACGTAGTTCTTGGTTTGAGTGCACACTTGGTTAGTTTTTCACTCAAATGAAGTCCAAGCAATTATTTTGTGTTGTTGTTTTCCTAAATATCATAAAAAACCACAAGTCTCTCCATAGCAGGCAATTCAAACAGACCAGGACGAGAGCATGAAGGTAATTTGTGTCTACTTCAACAAGACCTGTAACCTTCCACTGACTTTTAGATAAATATTTTCAAATCAGTGGAGAGGCATTTGTTGCAGAGCTAGCACAAGCTAGACGAATACCATGCTCTGTGGCATCATGTCTGACAAAGCTGCAGGAGGAGGTGTTCTCTACTGTTAAAGTCTGATCCATGCAAATGCTGTCCTCATGCAGGAAAGGCAGTGGTACCAACATTCCTTCATGGGTTATCCTTAAAGATAAGACAGCTTTCTATCAATATCAGAATTTACTGCACCCGTGGCTTAAAGCAGAAGCTCCTGAAGGAGTGTAATAGAGCTGTGTTACAAGGGTCATGCCAGTACTAAAACAACTTCTCAAGCTCCATCTGATCCTTGCAGCACTGTCCAAGCCTTAGTGTTTGAGAGGTCATAGAACCTTTTGACTAATACAAATTTAGATGTTCAGTTTCTGCTATAAGAAAATTACAATAAAATCTGTGCTGCCCCTGGCTGCCATAATCCCAATGGTAAATTTTTTCCAGTCTCTTTAAGATTGTATTCCTTCCATTTAATTTCACTTTCACTCAGATATCTGTATAAATTATTTCATCAATCCACTTTTATCTCTCATGATATTCAAGAAAATAAAGTAGGTCAGTGGTCAGATAAATTTCAGTGAAAAATGAGAAATATGATCTTTTTCTCCCCTCCTTTCCTTTTCAGTCTCATTTTGGAACTGAATGTTAACAGTCCTTGGAAGGATGCCAAAATTCAATATTGTGCTGATGGGAACATGAATAATGTATAAAGAGACACTTCAAACAGTGTATAAAATCTGAGGCACAAAATGTCTAACAAGGCTAAACCAAAGGCTTTGTAAAAGTTACAGCAGAACCAATTGTTCAAGTACTCTTAAGACTGTTCCATCCCATCCAAATACAGATGCCAATAAGTGACAGATTTCTTTGCAAGAAAATTGCTATGACTTCAGTAAAACAGAGAATGGTGTTAAAGATGCTGAATTTAGACACCCCAAAAAAAAAAAAAGGCAGCCACTAATAAAAATCACACATACAAAAATACTCTAAAGTTTTGGGTTGGTTGCTGGTTTTTTGTTTAGTTTGGTTGTTGCTGGTTTTTTGTTTAGTTTGGCTGGGGTTGGTTTTTTGGGTGGTTGTTCCTCAAAAATAAACCCACGTTTTGTTGGGAGTCCCAAAACCAAGGGGACATTGAAGGATAGGCAAAACTCCTGGATGAAGCTAGTTATTTTCAACAAAGTTTTTCCTCCCCCTCTTTGTGTTTCATACATTGAGTATCAGATATACACTCCACACTGTAGAAGCAGCAGAGACTCTTCCTTCTGTGTAGCTCCTTATTCCCTTCCACTGACAAACACGACTAAATGATACACACCCAGAGTTATGGATGAATAGGTGTATTTTCTGTGAGAAGTGTTTCAAAATTATATGCTTTAAATCTGTTCAGTTGTATGTATGAACTGGTAATGGAGTATCTGGGTTTAAAATTCAGGATCCAGTTTAGAGAAATAATCAAGGTATCCCCCAAAATGCTTCTTAATTTTTTTTATTTCTGTTTTCTTTTCCTGGGTTTTGCTGTTTGGTTGGTTGGTTTTTTAAGTAGAGGCTAAAAATGCTCCAAATACTAAAAATTCCCTTGTTGGTGTTTTTCAGGAAAAAAATGATAGATTATGTACTCAAAATTATAGACTATGTAATCCATGAAACACATTGGTGACACTCCCACTTTGCCCTTTGGACTAATATGCCAGGAGCTTTTCATCAGACTTCCAGAGACAAACTCGTGCATTGCTCCCTGTAAATTGGAGCCATGGTGTGAGATACTCGGAGAGGAACACGGCGACTGTCAATGTAAACTTGAGCCTGCCTCCTCCAGACCTCAGACTTACTTCCACAGGAGGGAGTGAAAACCAGTAGAGCAGGAGAGAGCAAGAAATGAAAAGGAAGAAAAAAAAAGCAGTGAGGGGTGACACACACCTCCAGAACCCCAATAATGAATCTATTGTAAGGCACTGGTGCTTGTCCTACACCCCCTCACTGTGAATGTGTACAAACATGCACTCAGCACAGGGGAATGATTTAAGGACTGGCCAAACTCATTGCTACACTAGCTAATAGCAACTTACTAGCCAGATAAAAGGACAAACAAGGAAAACTCTGATTTCTTGGACTGTCTGAAGCATGTAATCTCCTGGGGTTACCCTTGCTGTGGCACAACATAATGCACCATCTCTGTCTGAAGGCTGTGCCCAAAGGCAGAGTGTAGCCATATGAAAATAAATGCAAGTGATATTATAAATATTGTGGCCCTTCACAAGACGTCACTCAGAGGAAACAGACAGAAATAAAATTCAGCACGCTAAAAATGTGAGTTACAGAACATGTTCTGATGATGGAGGATAGCAACAAATTAAGAACCTACGTAGTAATAACTGTGAACAATCCTCGAATGATTGTCCCACCATTTTCACAGAGCTGTCATTGAGGGTCAGGAGCTGTTTCCTTTATGAACAATGTCACTCACTATTTCACTATTCAGCTGTTTTCAGTCATTGTAGGCTGAAACTTGGCATTCACACAATCAGCTCAAATGCAAATCTGTCTCTAAAAATGACTTAAATGGGTTAGGCCAAATTTAGTACTGGAGCAGTAAAAATAATAATTTAGATATGGTTACATATTGTCTGACAATAGAAATGTCACTTTTAAGTAAATGAAAATTCAAAAGTTTTAAAATAGAGCTGCCAAAAAAGTGTAGAAAATGGATAAAACTTTCCACATCTCAATGCATGTTAATAATAATATTAATTAAAAAAAAAAAAAAAAAAGGCAAGCACCGGTTTGTTCTTTACCCATGTAGCAAATATAAATCAACAAATTACATCAGAATTAATATCACACTCTGATGTTTTCCTCCTGGAAAGGAATGGCCAAAATCTACAGGATTATGGTGTAATTGAAGTGATAAGGGGACTCCGGGGGGTACCTGGTCCAGCCTCACTTTCAGCGGGGTCCCTGTTAAGTGCAGGCAAGGACCCCACTTTAGAGAGTGCATTGCTTACCAATTCAGGTATTATTCAGTGTGACAAAACTGAGCCTAGGGCAAGAGAACCAGTGAAGACCAGCCTTTGAGCATTCTTGCTTTTTGAAAAAGAGTTCAGATCAAAAAGAATAGGCTCTAAGCTCCTAGTGTTTCAGCATCTGTTTTTTTTTGTAGTAACTTAGTCTGCTGCTGGTTTCCAAAACATCCAAGCTTTGGGTCTAAGCCTTTTCTGATTTACACCAAGGTGAATGTGTATTTGACACAGTGCAGCAGTGAGTGCAACTAAATTGTGAGAGATCTGAATCAAAGGCAGTTGTTTCCTCTTCCTTTCATCTGAATACCAGGTAAGTCTTTATCCTCTGCACTGCAGCTTTCCCCAATGTGCTTTTGAAAAGCGTTTGAGCAGGATGGCAAAAGAAAGTTATTGTCAAGACTTCGTGGAAGATGCACACCTCTTTTTCAGCCCTGTTTTCAGTTCCTTTCTGGCTGAAAATAACAAGCTCCTGAAAATATTTACCAAATTGGGAGTAGCATTTGATTGAGATCTTCAAAAAAAGCTAAATGTTGGAACAATTATTTATAGTAAATCAAACACTTCTTTTAACTGCAAGTGCCCGCTTCCACTGCTCTTTCTCACCACATTTTCAAATACTTTGTAACACCATGGAGAGAAAAAAAAATAGTTGGGTTTTAGATTCTTTTTCACTATTACAGTACAAACCACAGTTCATGACCTGCTTGACCTCTAGCCATTGGATTCCTACTGCTCTTTACTACATTTAAAAAAAAAAAGAAAAAAAAAGACAGTAACATTGTCAAAAAATGTAAGTGGAAACAGCTAATGTGTATGAGCAAATTCCAGGCATCTCTGAATATGAAGATTTGTTTCTCCAGAGCTACAGAGCCTGTGACAAATGACCACCATGATTAATTGCTCATTTGCAGCCAAGCACAAAATTTGAGTTATAATTTGTTATAAAGGAATATTCCTGCAGAATACTTATTCAGCTGTGAAAAGGCTCGGTTTGTCATCACTTGAAACAGCCAAACAGCATAATACAAGTGGATTGAAAAGCAAATAGATTTTCAGACTGGCATATTGTCATTTTACGAGTGTCCCCCCCATACATCAGTTGGTGTCATATCTAATATATTGATGGCAGGGTCATTGTTGCCACATGTTTATTAGTTTCCACAAGTAATATTCCATCTTATTAAAATGCCAGTGTCGGTAAAAGTAGTTTGGATTTAAAAAGTCTTGCCTTGACAGATAACCTTTTATTCAAGGTCAGAACCTAAAGTTTCATGTCACGCATTATTTTTCAAAAATTAAATTATATTTACCTCAGCTCCAGGCTTCTTAATTTTGACTTACCCATGCTTTTATGAAAGGGGTCCAGCAATCATTTGCAATAGTATAATGTATTAATTAATCCATTATGTTTAGGGCAAATACCCACAGCCAGGAAAAAGTTGGAAAGATAATTTCAGAGCTGGGGTAATAATTACCTTCCTGTAACCTTCTGAAGATGAATGAGTTTTGCCAGTTATGTTGATAAAAAGAACCACAGAATATATACAAGGTAAATATCGAGTTCCTAATTGTGAATGGTCAGAATTCAGTAATAAAATTGCACATTATTACAGCATCTTCAGGGGGGTGCAATGTTAGCCTAAAGGCTCTATGTCACATCTTGAGTTTTCCTTTTCTCAAAATAAAAAGTTCTCTCCTTGAGTAAGCAAACAGATGCTTCTTTGACCCCGGTTATTATACTGGAAAGCATGGAACAAGTATTTGAAAGAAGGAAACTAGCACTTTTGCCTTCTTTCCATACAATTTTCCAGCTGACATTAATTCTAAGACTGTGTTGTAGGCTTATATTCATTTCAGGGTCACAGTCTCAGTGTTTATTCAGGTTGTGTCCCTTGGCTTTGATTGCTCATTTTGTGCTACTTTGAGACACATTCTATTTCTTCTGCTTGTCCCACAGAAACAAACACGAACAATACTCAGATAAACACCCTTGACTTAAATGGTTGTGGGTGCTTATGTTTAAGTTGGAGGCTGCAAATAAGTGCTTTGGTTCATGGATTCAAAAGAAGCTTGACTCTTATGTTTATCAGCAATATAGAGAGCAGCTGCATTTTCTTCAGAAGAGGCTAGCCTAGAAGAGGTCTTGGAGATACAAATTATGTTTTTAAAAAATGTAAGCATTTTCTCGAAAGAAGCTTTATCCACTTTCCAAACTGATCACTTTAATCCATTTTTAAATCTCAGATTTAAAGAAGAAAAGTATTAGAAAAAATACGACCATGCTCTCTATTTTTTGAGACAGTGTTTTAAGAAAGTATTTTGACATTTCTCATGAGAGGTTAAACAAATTTTTCCTTTACGTCTAGTTTTTCCTAGTTTACTATGACAAATCCCAGCCATGGTTTACTAGACAAATCCCGGAACATCTTTGCAGCAGCTTTCCAGTGGCATTATATCTCTCTTTATCAGTAGATTTTGTAGTTTGTCTTAAGAAACTATTGAAAAATCAGGTTGCAATCCCGGTTGGCTTCTACTTCATGTCTGTAGTTCTTTTCTTTCCATGTGAAATACATATGAAATGTTGGATATGTTTCTATGAGTGGGAGCTAACAACAACACCTCTAGACAAGTGTGAGAGTGAGATTAGAAGTTGCCAGTTCTGTGATATCCTCATTATATCTATAAATGAAGTTCTTCATGCTGATGCACTGAAGTGATTCAATTGTTTGTGGAAGAACAAACTTGAAACTCATCACTTCCCATGTCACAAACTGTCTGCAACTTCACTGACAACACTTCCACAGAGCAGCACAGCCCACATTAAAATAGACTTTACCTCCATGCTACAGTGGCAGAAGATTTAGGATGACTGTAGTGTACCAGGACCATACAACACTGTGGGTCTCATCACAGCGTGGATCCCCCTGGGCTTCCTGCAGACAGATGTGGCCTGCCAGTGTCAAGGGGTGGAAAGGCTTTATGCAATCTCCAGGTATGTTTAGATGAGAGACACAAATTCCACCTTCTAATTTCTTCTAGAAATTCTGCTTCAGATTTTCCACTCTTTGAGGTAATTATAGCCCACACAGAGGTTCATTTCATCACTGTTTCAGTGCACAGTCCACTTAGAATAACCTCTGTTCAGTTTGGCTCATGTTTCAGTTTTGTTCATCCCAGGCAGTTTAGAGTGGTTAGAGCCACATACAACATTTTAAGCTGTCCTCTAGGTAAAATAAATTACAAAAGCAGATGCTATAAGTAAACTAAGAGCATACAGGTTCTGAGTTTCACTTGTCTGAAATAAAAAAGCCACTTCCTGTTACATCAATTTCATCATTCATTGAGGTACTACTGAAGATTTACACATGTATGATTAGGAACAAAATCGATTCCCTGATTTTTCACATCAATTAGTGAAAAGTTGAGAAAAGAAATATCTATTCCACTGGTTCCCCAGATTACCTTTCCATAAATACCAAGCATCCCATTTATTTTATCACTAACTATAAAATATATGCACAAGGCTCTGGAGGATAGAAATTCCTCACAGCACCTCGTCTCCACAGAGTTTAATGCTCTCTGATGTGTTTTCCTTGCTCAGATAATATTTTTGCATCCCTTTTGTCTCAAATAACACACAGAAAAGACATTTGTCTTTAATTCCACTGAGAAAGAATTCAAATCAGCTTAATTTGCTTGCAACGTAGCTATGTTTAATGAACTAGTACATTCCCATTTCCACAATCCATCAGAAAGTCTATCCAAATGGGCCTTGCTCCATTATTCTGTATTTCAGTTAAATTAATTGAAAACCCAGCTGTTTATAAACTGTTAGGTATGACTCCATCTAGACTTCACATGAGAGTATCAATCCCTTTCCTGACCCTTCACTTGCCTCAGACAATTCCTCTGCATCTTTGCCTTAGTCACTCACAGGCTGATGTGTGTGCAGAGTGAATATGGAGCCTCATCAGCTGCATGAGCAGGGATAGTTATTCAATTAATACAATAAACTATCAAAAAAACCCCTATTAAGCAATAATTTGTTTTTTAAAAAAAAATTAACAGGTTTAGATGAGCACGTTCCTTTGGCAATTTCAAAGTGATTTTTTATTGAAAAAATTAAGTTAGTATGAGTATTCTAACAAAAAAAAAAAAGTAGTTCACCTTATTTAAGATGTTTGTTAGTTCACTTGTTTTCAGATTGTCGATTTTTTACATTTTTAGTACTTGGAGGGGTAGGGGAAACAAGATGGCACCGTTTTACGGCTTTTATGAGAAAGATGATACTAAACTCAGTGCATCAGGTTTTTATTCAATCCCATTTGACATGTCTGATTTCCTCAGTAAGACTTTTCCCACCAATAATAGTGAGAAAATTTTTAAAAATTGAAAATGGAATTTAAAAAACCAAAACACCAAAACCAGCCACAAACCAAACCCAAAAACTAAGCCTCTCCACTGTGAGACATTTGAGACAGAGAAGCATCAACCACAGAGGGAACAGAAGAGGAGTCAGGGGAGTATCTCTGTATTCAAAATTAGGAACAGCATGTTTTCTTGACATGCTGAGATCAAATAATTGTATTTGCTGCAAGCCAGCATTGCCCTCTGTGCTATGGGATACCTCTAGGGAAGATGAAGTCATGGGAACTTTGGGAACCAACCTGTCTCTGGGAGACAGGTAATGGTGCTCAGATGTAGATCCTGTCACCATGAAGTCCCAAGAGATGAGTTCTCCTCTAAGCAAAACAGTAGATTCTTTCTTTTTCAAGATGCATTTAACTAAAGTTGATATCATCTACCTTCATGCTGAGAAAAGGTAGGCATAGAGTCACGTAAATACTAAAATCTAAAGATAAAACAGTTAAGATTTAAGCTTCCACTCACCAGTCTTTGGGTTTAAATCCATTACTTGAAATTTAATCACCCAGAGATCATGTTGGCTGTGTTATGTTCCCTTTCTGATGAGGAGAATGTGGCTTGTCTCGTGCTTGATAACTCCTGTAATATGCTCTTCAGTTGGTCATGCCTGATCTTCTAGGATATTTTGTTTTCTTTTTACTCCTCAGTTAGCCAGTATACTGTAAATATTTCATAATCTCTGCATGTATTGGAATCCCCCATATGTTGCTTTATGCCAATCAAAAAAGAATAATATTGTCTGCACCTTTATTGCTAAAATGAACCTTATGCACCTTCTTTTTAAAGTTTTATAGTTAGCAAGCTAACTCTGATAACTCAGTGGCATGTGGCTCATGGTGGAAGGAGGACTCTGAGTGGATGAGTAACTGGGATAATGGGAGGAATGCCAGAACTCCAGTAAGTGTCCATAGGCCACACCTAACGTTTCGTACTCCTTCTAACTCAATTCAGAATAATCACTGCTTCAAATTTCTCCATGAAATGCTTCCAGGATCACAGCCTTTTGAGTAAGGGTATGCTTAATCTTACACCTATACTTATCTTCGATCTCCTCCGTGGCTTTCCCAACCTCAGGCATAGTGCCTACTGAGCAACAGTAAATAAGGATAGCAGAGTTTCACAGGGCAGCCAAACCACTTTTCCCTGTAAGCAAAGCACCTCTCACTCTGGTATCTGTGCTAAAAGGCGCATCATACAACTTCAAGGACATGTCTTTCCACACGGAAATGTTCTGCAACTGTTTATTGTTATTTAAGTCACCACCTACAATGTGGTCCACTCAGGAGTTACCTGCTGTTCTCACATTGTTGCCCAGTGAAATGAAACAACCTGCCATTCTCCTGAAGTGTTTATCTTATCCAATCTTCTCCCTCAAAAATTTTTGTCTATACTTCAGCACACCCATCAATCGAATTTCTAATCAGAACTAAATTAAATTTCTGAACACAGAGAGCAAAAATAGCCAAGCTAAAAGACAGATGCAGAATTCCTTCAAGGATCCATAAGTAAAATAGAGATGCGTGAAGTCATTGAGTGGTATAAAGAACTAGATATTGGGATGTAGAAAGCATTATGAGATGCAGAATAGAAATCCGTTGAACATGACCCTGAGATCTAGTGCTTAGCTGAACTCTTATGATGTTGTGCAGAAAGGCTCCAGAGGAAGTCATGTAAACAGTACAGATAAGCAGAGGGAAAAATCTGAAACATGAAAATACTTAACATCAAAACTTAAACTTTAAGTTGTTTTATAATCACTAGGAAGAAACGAATAATTGCAGAAACCCACTCCTCTCAGACTGCCACTCCAAAAGACGACCAGATCTGTCATTACTCTAGAAGTGATGTAGGCATGTCATAGCCTTCCAAAGTTAGGTGAGATAAATTTCACATACTTGAGATGGAATACATTATATTTGAGACAGGAACTGACACAGTCTTTTGTGGTGAGGACACCTAGGAAAAGCAAAAATAAGGAAGAATGTAAGTGCTCTGTGGTTGAGACGTCATCAGAAGCTCTGACGTTGCTTGTTTTGCCATGTACTGATTTATACCTGCAGGTGTTACTTGGAAATACCTGTGTAATATTTTCTTCTACTCTGATCAGTTAGTTTAAAGTTAAATAAACAGTTCTTAATGCATCTGTGATCCTCATACTCCTGGCTATGCATGAGTAATAAGCATTCACCAACAAAAGAACGCATAATAAATGGAGCTGTTGAGGCTTTTTAACCCGCATGCATGACAAGCTTCATTTCACAAACAAAATATTCAAACAAGCAAAGAAGAAAAAGAATGTGAAAAGGCCCTTCCCAACCTACTGTTCAATAGCCAGATGTAATCACAAATAAATTTCAGGAAAACTAAATGTTATTTCAGGTTCTGTCTTTTTGAGTGTTTTAGGGCAAAATTACCTAATCAACACTACTAATATCTATTAAAAAAATTCAACCAAATAACTCTCTAAAAATAACTAAATATACAGAAAAGACTGAAAATCAGCTATGTTCATCATCACAAGATGAGGCACACATTTTCCTTCTGTGTGGGATATCTGTGTTTTTCAGGAACACTCAAGCCTATAGAAGCTCCCAAAGCTCCTACCTTGCTACATGAACAATACAGTTAGTGCTTGACAGCTGGGCCCAAAGCCTTGTTGCTTTACTCGCATAAATAATCCCCCAGAACTTACAGGCCTGATTTTCCTTTCAGTATCTCTGCTGAAATTTTATGGCAAGTCAATAGTCTTTTCTTCAACTATATAGAGCAACTAGGTCATAACCTACCCCAGTGGGAGCATTGAAAAGACCAGAACAAGCAACATTCTTTTAGCCTGCACAGTTGAAAGGCACCCTTGCTTTTTCCCTTTAAATTTAGGGAAAGAGATTTGTGTTGTAATGAAAGCAAAAGTAACAGCAGGCACACATGATGTTGATAATTCTTTTTCATTTATTTTATTTCACTCTTTCATGTTTTAATCTTTCCTGTATTAAAGACAAGAAGATTTCTATTGGCTTTCTGCTATGAATATTCCCTGGTTTGGGCAAAACCACAATGTTTCCTGTAGATCTACTACATTGTGTAAATTCAGCTCACTTGTATGAATGCAGAAGGCCATTACCAAGTTGTACGTTATTTGAATTATAAAATTTGAAACCTTTAAAGTTGCAAATCTGATTGAGAACAATCAGTGTCATGCCAGGCATTTGACTAACATAACTAAATGTTGCAACATTAACATTCAAAATAAAAGCAGAGGTACCATAGGTGTCATGTATACCAAAAAAATAATAATAATCAAGTTGTCCATGTAAAATGTTATGAATTATATTTAATAAGCAATGGCTTACAATTTGAGTCCCTAAGTGTTATATAATTACAGAATTCAAGCTCTAGTTCTGAATAGGAGCTTTTTTTTCTGTCTACTTTTAGGACTTAACACCTACTGATCACTGTTAAATCACCATTCTACAACTTTAGGGCAAAATTCACTGTTATTTATGAAAATATCCTGCTCTACTTTTGACAGTTAGAATCATTCAAAACACAACTTAAGTGTGACTGAAGAGAAAATATATCAGCATGCTGACCCAGGCCCTTGGGTCCAGAGCATGGAGGAGCTCAAAGAACTTTACAGTTCACTTTTGTGCTGCCCTTAGACTGGGAAGGGTTTAGCTCCTATCACACATGAGAAACTCCCAGGCTGCTCACACTTGTGCTGATTAATAACAGACTTTTCACATTTAAGAAGTGGCTCAAGATGTGCTATTTACTTTACACCAAAGACCCTTCTCTATAGAGAAGCTGCAGAAGAGCTGCCAGAAACAAGGTGACTCTCCTGGCAACACAAGGACTCCTAAACAGAGTCCTAATATGTTTTTTGTGTTCCTTCATGTTCCCAAGATGTGCCATTAAACCTTGAATTTGACCTTGGGTTTTGAGCAGATTTTGAATCACTCTGATATTGATAGCAATGAATCTTAAAGGACTTTCACAGTTCATCGGGGCAAACTGACCCTAAAAGTAGACCCTAAAAACTATTTCTGTTGGATGAGTGCTCTGTGTTAACTTATTGCCTCTCCACAGTGATGATCAGAAGTCTAGTGTGGAGTAAAGAACTGTTTGCAGGTCATGGAGGAATGGAAATGACAAAACAAAAAAAACAGGTCAAAAATTTGGGTTAATCTCTCTTGACAGCATACAAAAAAGATACTGTGATAGTTTCAATTTATTAAATGCTGAGTTAATCCCTTAATAATGTAGGGCAAAGCACCTACCAAACTGCACAAGTATGTAAGTATGTGGGGAGTGCTGGTCTGAGAAAAACCTCCTCTTAAAAAAGAAAGGATTCAATCAGTGTTTCATTCTCCTGACTGATAGACTGTGCTTTCATGCAGATTACTGCAAGTCATTTTAATACTAATTCCAAATGTGATTATGATTGCTTGCTTTCTTCCAGTGTCTCACCAGACCAGTCAGGAATTTCCCCAACTGACCCTGGCACTGTGCATTCTGTATAATGAAAAGGCAGCCTGAAGAAATGCTGAGAAGCCGCAAGTGCATCCCCAAGGAACAGGAGGAAACATTGATATAATTAAAATTCTAGAATATCTGTAAAATAGTCGGGGTCTGTGTGATAGTGGTTCCTTGTGGGTGACTAACCCAACTCATGAACTGGATGGACTAACTCTGCTTTATGGATATCCTATCCTCACGTGGAGGAGGCAAACTTCTCGCCTTTCCCCCTGGACCACTTCTTCTTTGAGCTGTGTTCATATTGCCAGAACCCTGATGTTGGGACTTCCAATGAGAAATGCAGATAACAGGCATGAGCATCTTTCTCCTTGATGAAAAACCTTTGCACAGAATTGCAAAAATGCTGGTATCACGTTTATTTTTGAACAAACACAATTTTATGTTACCAAGGCTAAAAATCTCTCTAGCACCTGTTGTGCTAGATGGAAAAAAGACAGGAGGAGTCAGAGGTTATTGGTTCATTCTAATGTTCCCTTCTTACAAACAAGTGTTTTTGCATGCATGTAGTGTACTTTTACTATAGTATATAACAAAATTAATTTTCAACCCACTGTCCAGTATGCTTTGGCATTATTTCTTATAGACTAGTGCTGTCCCAGTGACTCCAAATACTGCTTCTAAGGCTTGAAGATAAAATAAGCTATTTTATGAACTTGTGTTACAAAATACACACTCACATAAGTTGCTGTGGATTTTCAATTAAACAACAAAAATGTTCAAAAAATAAGAAGGTCCTAAGCATGAAAAAATTGTACATGGATATCTCATTGAAGCTAAGGTCAAGTTGCAAGAGAAGCTGAAGGAGAACAACATGAAAAAATAAATTTAAAAAATAGATAAGTTCAGTTATTTGGGGGAAATACGGCACTGGTCTTCCCTTCCAGGCAAATAGTTTGGGAAGTTTTCCTGATTAGCCTTTATGTGGTTTTGTCCACAAATAGCACACACAATTTTTTGCAGTTACTTGCAGTTGTCTTGTATCAACAAATCAAAAGTGAAGGCAAATAACATGGCTGAACAGCTCCTGCTTCTTTTTAAACCAGCTGAGAAGTCAAGCACAGAACATCTAAAAGAAAGTGAGTGACATCTGCCCCTGAGCACGGTTCATAACCTGGGGGTGTGATTCTCACAGGCTTCCTGCAATATGTCACAAGTGACCCGAGAGAAATTCACATTCTGTCTCCTCTGGTTTCAAGTCTTTCACCAGATGTCAATTAAAAATACATATATTTATAAAGTGGTTTGTGTAATTAATGCTTCAAAAATAAAAAATCTTTTAATGGGGAATGACAGTAAGTACTGGAGTAAGATAAACTGTTAGTTCCTTTCATTATTTTTTTCTTTTTTTGTGAAAAAGCTTGTTCATCTGAATACATTCATTCCCTTTACCTTTCAATTATCAGATTTCATGGCTGTGTATCACTTCACCCAGACAAATGTTCCCAGCAATGTGTATGTCTGCTATAATTAATTTTGAAAAAAGGGCAGACATGCAAATTGCCATTCACTCTCAGTGGATTATGTATTTTCAGACTTGCTACACAATGAAAAGTTGCCTCTGATTGTACCACATATCAAATAAGCTGGATGAATCTAATACACAATGCAGATTCACTGTGGTGGATGTAGATTTGTAAGGAATTCAAACATATATTTTGTCAGTGAGGATGATTTCTCATAGTTCATTCTCAATGCTACTCTTTTCCTCTGCATTTGTTATCAAATCATCATTAATTATACCAGAGTCTCCACCATTAATCATATCAGAATTTCTACTGCCATGGGAAACAAATAAATAAACAAAGTATATGAGGCTAAGATTAGGAAAAAAAACCCCAAACTACCAGGTTGAGACCAGTGACCCGGCTTGGAGTGATGCTCCTAAAACTTTCCTAGCTATTAAATAAGATGAAGCTGTGAATTCCAGCAATAAAGACTCAGGAAACCTTGCCATTTAGCATAATATACTATGAAGCATATGCAAAAAGTGCATATCAGCTTTTGTTTTATTACTGTAATACATTAGCTAATTAAAAATAACTAAATCAGCTATAATTGAAATGGACTTCAGGCTAGGGCTACTGTTGTGACTGGAATCCTTTCTGCTAGCTGGGTGTGCATGAAGATAGCAATGACCATTCCACACTTCTGTTACTCTGTGCCCGAGGAATTGTAAAGGAAAGTTACTGGGGAAAACCTGAAACCTATGCAAAATGTCTCTCTTATACTTTTAATACTATGTTAAGGATCCTTTTCATATTTATTATTTTTATATTTATATATTTAAAAAATTATCTTTTTAAAATTTATATAT
>VZRQ01008168.1:1158132-1249964 GCA_013397975.1 Machaerirhynchus nigripectus
CTCGGCGCTCTGCCGCGGCGGCGGGAGCTGCGCGGCCGGACCGGCTGGAGCCAGGGACGCCCCGGGGGCTGGTGCCGGGCATCCCGGCGGCCGGAGCTCGGCGAGTCCCGTGTGTGAACCCAGGGGTAGAAAGGAGTTAAGCCGGGTGCTGTTAGCACTGTTAACAGCTGTGTTTGGGCTTTGCCGGACAAGGTCGGGATGCTTGCGGGTCCGGCTGCCGGGGGTGGCTGGGGGTTGTGGTCCGTTCGTGCGGGATGTGGCTCCAGCCCCGCGGCTCCCGTCCGGGTGGTTTCATGGCACTGCGGCCGCTGGCGATGGCCGGCGGCCCGGCCGTGCCTTGCTTCGCCGGCCGAGCGCTCGCCATCGGCGAAACTAAGTGCCGGGCGATGCCGGACTGGGAGCGTTCCTCGGAGCTGATGACCATCTGTTACCGCCGTGGAGAGGAGACGGGCAGCTGGCTAGTGGGGCAGCAGAAAATGAGATCAAAGAGTCGGCAATTGCAGCAAAGCATGCCCCGATAATTACACTTTTTCATCAACAAAATGCGCTCTCTTGTTTTTTTTCTATTTTTAACTCATAGTTCAGCGATAGGAAAGAGAAATGTCTGCTCTCTGTTTCGAGCGTGCAGTACCTCGGGGAGTAATTTAACAGCGTCCTTGCTGACAACACCCATCTTTTTTTCTGGGGAAAATACAAACGGGGTAAATGGGATACAATGTTACTGCATATGTGGCCATTCTGGCATTAGAACAGAAAAGGGGTGAGATTTAAAGGCTGAACAGGCGAGGAGGAGCACGGGGGGGTCTTTTTAGGTGCTTATTTAATTGCCTTTCAGTGCAGTTAATTGAACTTTGTGAGTCGTATTATATTCAGTGATGTCATCTTTTGCCCCGTCAAAGAAAAAATAATAGGACGCTCAGAAAGAGAAAAGGGGGAGGGGATCCTGTTTCTCGGTAGCATGAAGAAATAGGTTCCAAAAAGAATTGCACAGTGAATAAATGTGTTCTTCACATGTGTTCTTCACACTCCTACACGCTGTGTTGTTTAGCTCAGATCATGGGAACAGAGAGATGACTTCTGATGGTCCAGTAAGACAAAAGCCAGAAATACTCAGTGTTTAGTCCCCTGCCAGTTTTCCTGTTTGGGTTTCCCCGGGTGACTCATGGGGTTTCACTTCTCCTTTAATAGGATTTGACCTGCCATCTCTTACCTGGCAGCCACATCTCCCCTCTCTGAGGGCGGGGGGGAGGGGGTTGAATTTGTCGGTGTTACATAACAGTTACCTGGAACATTGCACATACTCCCAATCTAGGGATGCCTCTGGACCGCAGGTGGGAGATGAATTTCTAATACTGCAGATCAAGTGCAGATGGCTAGGAAGAAACTTTCACAGGGCACCACTTTCCAGTGTTCAAATGTTTCCCTTGTGAATTTCACAGTAATTCCTTTCCCACTCATTTAAGCAAGACAAGTAATATGTTTAACCCTCCCTCCAGTAAAGTGTAAGTAGTGTAATGAAACAAATGGTATCTATAGATCAAATATACTGCCTTCCTGCTTTTATTTCTCCCATCCCCTCAAATCCTGCATGATATCACTAACCATAGTCAGTGGGCAGTGCAACCCCATAACATATTAGGGAGTGGGGCTTGGTGTCCTCTGAGATCTGGTGCTTTGCAAACTCTTTCTGAAATAAGCAATATCTTTTTTTTTGTTTACTCTGGTGGACACTACTAGCTCTGTCATTTACCTGGAGTATAAAGAAATTATTAGCAGTTTGGCAAGAGCATAGTGGGACACGTGGCTGCTTTGATGCTGTTGGTCTGCCTGTTTCTTTCTCACACACAGGAGCTGTGTGGGCAAGGGAGATCTTCCTGCTGGTGTCAACCCCCATCCCACTTGTTCAGGGTTTTAATTAGCGGGATTTTGAAGGAGGAGGAGCAAGCAGAGACATCTCTTGTGCTGCAGGTCTGCCCTTGGTCCTCATCCTCTTCTCTTCTCCCTTTCCCTGCAGGAGCTGGAGTGGCCGTGGGGGGCAGTACACTGGTAGCCAGCCATGATTGCCACTGGAGGCCTCCTGAGGATCTCAGCCAGGAAACAGGATCCCTTGAAACCCCAGAGCCAAATCCCCAAACGCAAACGCAAGGCCAAAAAGAAGCGCAAGAATGACGTGGTGGTGGTGAAAGGCAAGCTCAAGCTGTGCTCCTTCTCGGGGTTCGTAGCCCTCTGTGGCATCTTGGTACTGCTGGTGGGTATCGCCTTGGCTGTGGTGGGCTACTGGCCGAAGCCCAGCCAGGTGTACAGAGAAAGCAGCTTTGGCAAGGGCCGGCACCCAGCACCGCAGGGTGGCACCCCCACGAACCGCTCGCAGAGCCGGGAAGGGGTGCAAGCAGGGATCTACCTGGAGTCACCCCCCAGAGCCAACACCTCCACCACTGCTACCACCGGTGGGTCCCCCCCTACTTCCTCATCTCCCCAGGCCTCAGTGGGTTTCCTTTTCCGTCTTTTCTCGAGCTACTTGCATTCGGACAAGCTGAAGGTGCTGGGCCCTCTGATCATGGGTATCGGCATCTTCCTCTTCATCTGCGCCAACGCGGTGTTGCACGAAAACCGCGACAAGAAGACCAAGATCATCAACCTGCGGGACCTCTACTCCACCGTCATTGATGCCCACAGCCTGCGGGCCAAGGATGGAGGCACCCCAGCCTCAGCCCCTCTCAATGGCTTTGTCAACTATGTGCAGTCCCGGGGCCTGGAGCTAAAGCCTGGCGGAGAAGGCCTGGGTGCTGCAGCCATGCTGGCCAAGAGCTCCTGGCCACCAGGACTGGGTGTCTCCCTTTCCCCGCCAGATCTGGTGTCGTCACCGCAACGTTCCTCCTTCTGCAGCCCACCACAGCCGCCCAGCCTGGCTGAGGCTGTGTACAGCATCTGCCAGGAGCGTGCTGCCCTTGCTGGCCGCCCTGACACCAGCCCACCCTGCAGCCCACCAGAGAGCTGCGAGCGGTGCAGTACGGCCAGCTCCATCGTTGGCTCTTCACTGAGCACCTTCACCCTCCTGCCCTTGGGGCCAAGCAATGGAGGGGGAGGCTGGCAGAGACCACCTGGTGAGCGGGGAGCCCAGGAGATCCCACGGGGGGAGTTTGAACTGAGCCTAACTGACCTCAGCAGCAGCAGGAACATCAAGGGAGGCTGTGGGACAAGGAAGCACAAGCTGGTTCTCAGGCGGCAGAGCACCAGCTGCTTGCCTGATGCCAGGCGTCCCCTTTCCCCTGAGCCGCCTCGGTCACCAGCTGTCAGGAGGGTCCTGGACTCCAGCCTCTTGGTAAAGGCATCTCCTAGCTACTCCAAATCTCTAGATCTGGGGGGATCACCCCCTTCAGCTCCTCCTGCCATCGCCAGGACGGACTCCCAGAGCTCCCAGTCTGAGCCTTCCAGCAGCAATAAGGGCTACAGCCACCTGGAGGAGGCAGGCACCTCCTTGGAGTCAGTTGCCAACACCGCAGCCAGTAAAATTCAGGACTGTGAGGAGGAACCAGTTGAGAAGATGGACCCCCTCAAGGCTACCAGCAGAGACCAAACAGGGGAGCAATCCCAGCAAACTCAAAGACAGTACACAAATAAAGAGAAACTCTTTATGATTTCTAGGTCAAATGCTGCATTAGGGCTGGAGGATGGGGAACTGCAGAGTACAGGCATCTAAATAAAACCGATGGCAAGAGGACACCTTGCATCCCTCCACACCTGCCCCGCTTCTTCATCTCCTTGTGGACTTAGGAAACCAATCAATATCCAAAGAGCTGCACTATGTTACCCTTGAAAATTGAATTCCATAGATCCTGTAGATGACTTGAGGAAGAAAAAAGAAAATCCTTAATGTCTAATCATGATTGTATGTTTCATGCAAGCCAAATTGTATTAAATATCCACAGTCCAGCAAGTTCTCTGGATAAGATTAATACAATTTTGGATGGTATAGCTGTGCACTTTACTGTTTTGATTTTTAAGTGCCCCTTCTTCTCCTCTGATTTCTTTCTTGCTGATTTGCCACTAACTGCTTGAAAGCTGCAAGCACCTTTTTAAGCTCAAAAGCAACGTGGTCTTCAGAAAGAAAGCCGAGCTCTCTCTTTGTTTTGGTTTAATTACTAAAACTTTTGCAAGGCCTTAAGGATGACATACCTTGACAAAGAATGAGTTTGTTTAAATTCTGGGAAAAATGACAGTTTAGAAGAGACTGGAGCAGAACAGAGCTCTGATGATTTAGTTAAAACCATTACATTCCTGAATCCAAAATACATATTACTATATGATACTTTATCAAAGTATTATTACACATGTATTGACTAATAGCATTAAAAGATGTTTTTTAATAAAATATTTACAAACAAAACTTACAAAAAAATTCCTTTAATTTTGGTAATTACAGATATCACAAACTGTTTTGTTTTATACTGTGAAAGATTAGAGAAATGCTATGAATCCAAAAGCTTGCTTATACTTTTAAGGAGGTAATTAATAATTTATGTGCAATTTCAAAATAAATGCTGGATAAGTCCTTGAGAAACCACACTGTAGCTCAACCAGCAGATTCTGTCTCTATTTCTGACAGTGCTCTGTGACAGACAGCCTAAGAAATGTGAAAAATTGACATGCTAAGGGAAAACTTTTTTGAAATGTTTGATCTTCTATTCAGATTAGGTTTTTTGTGAGATTAATCTTGAACTGCAGCGTCTTCTTTCTACATTTTTCAGTTCCCTTATAACTGTTGCATCAAGCCTTTCTGCTGTTGCAGTTCCTATTCATGAATGCATGTGCATAAGCTTAATTTTAAAGCATAATGATAGCCCTGTCAGTCTCTTAGCAGTTGGCCGTGTTGAAGTCAGCAGCAGTTTCTCACTGAGTTCAGCACGATGAGGATTTCTTCCTGCATAAGAAAAGCATCAGGTTTCCTGAAGGCTGGAGAACGCCTTGTCTGTAGGCAGAGTTTTGGTAAATTGATGAGCTGTTTCATTTTAGTAGCTGCAGCATGGCAGGCACTCGTGTTTTGTCAAAACAGCTTTATGCACTCAGAAGATTTTGTCAATACTTCTGATTTTAAATATGGATGTGGCATTTCTCTGCTATGGGAAAAGAAATCGACATTAAGCAAACACAATGCGTAGGCAGACAGAAATCTTTCTGTTGCAATTAAAACTACTCTTGCGGTTCCATGTTTCAAAGTGCTTAGCTACATATTTACTTACGTTAAAGTACATCGCGACATGGACTATAACCATCACTAAACACAATTGCATTTAGTAAGCCTGCAAAAACCTGTACTAAATAAGGCTAATTTAAAAGAAAAGAAGAAAAGAAAAAAAAGAATAATTTGCCATGTAAGAGTCTTGAAACTGGAGAAGCAGAAGGTGCTTGTACTTGTTCTCCTGAGCAAGAGAGACATCCAGGTGGCAATACCTTTCCTCCTGTCAATGGCAACCAGTGCACTGACAGTATGAATATCACTGTGGCATTTTTTGCTGTTAAACCGCTAGCACACAGCTGGCCAAAATCTGTTGTAAAACTGCCTGGATTGGCATGGGTTGGATTAGGCACCACAGGAAGTGGCGAGCAGGTGGCTCAGCTGGTGCTGGCATTTGCATGGATCTTTCCTTTCAGTTTTCCAAGGGCATGTGCTTCTGCTCCTTCTCCTGTGACTTCCAGCGAGATTTATGAGATATATATGAGCATAGTTACGTGGTACTGATGCAGATTCTAGTTATTGACAGAGCTGAAGACATCCTGTTTGTTATTTTCCACACTAAAACCTTCCATGGAGGTGCAAGGGAAGAGGCAGATTGTGTGCTACTTACCGGGGCATGGAATCCTCATGAAGATGTGACAGGGGTTTTGTTTTGAGAGGGGGAAACATGCTTTTTAAAATATTCTTAGTAAATATTTCTTCTGTCATCTGAAGCATGCTCTGGGGAAAAAAAAAAAAGGCAACTTTAAAAAGCCTTTGGTTACTCCTTAGATTGATTTAAATCAAAGTAGGCCAGTAATTATTCTGATGATTAATTTACTACAAAGTCTTTTGAATGACAATATTATAACAGTTTGTGTTTAATAAGTAAAATTATAGCTTGTTCCTGTGTTGCCAAAAAATATGTGAAACATGAACTTTCATCAGTTGAGATGGATTTTTTAATAACAGCAGCAAGAAGTGATTTTCTAGCATATAAATTACTAAGCAGAGAAAGCTGCCTGCCTTTGCCAGTCATTACTTTTGCAAATTTGTTAATTAAAACTATTTGTTGAGCAATTTGTGCAGGGGTGGAGTTGGAGTCAGAAATCTTTTTCTAAAATTCAAGCTGGGCAAGTTAGTCCAACACCCCGATGTTGGAAAACGAATGAGAGATTCAACCCCTGTGCACCATCTGTGACCATTTTTAATACTAACAGCACTGGAGAGAAACAGCAGCAGGCAAAGAGCTGAGCCTTTCCTGGTCATACACACAGGTGATGGGGGTGATGGGGTTTGTGGTTTGAACGGCTCTTGAGTGTCTCTGAGCTGGCCCTGACTGCTTCTCAGGACTGCCAGGCTGCCTCCTGGCCATCTTTTTCACATTCTGCCACAGGATGGTTATGAGTTTTCCTCCAGTCCAGTCTCTTCTAGCCTTCCTCTCTGGTGTCCTGCCACCTAGTGCTTCCTCCACCGTCCTTGTCAAGCACCCTGAACTGCTTCTATTTGCCAGTAGGCAGCTGCCTGCGTGTTGCAGAAAGAGATGGGCTGTCACACATGTTTATTAAGAAGTAATTAATTTAAATTAATTAATTCAGAAAAATTGTTAATGTTTATTAAGAAAGAATCATTAGTCCCTGTATCTGAAAAGTGATGTCCCTGAAGGTATGTTAAGCTGGCATACTTAGCCATGCATTTTTGCTATGGAAAATTCAGATTTTTGTTTAGAAATGTGTGCTTTGGTTTCATTTGGGTTTTTAGCATAGAAGTGCTATGATATACAAAATTTCCAAGGGAAAGTTAGTTTCTGTCTGAACCCTCAGAATACCCCCATACCTAGGAGGGAGGCTGTGTCTGTTCATTAGGAGCTGTTTGGACCAGTCTGAGGACAGGGAAATGCCCTAATTGTACTTCAGTCGTGCTGCTGTTGGTTACAAAATCCTCGGGACTCTGGAGAAGCTGCTGACGTGATCATACTGCAACCCAGTTCTGGCTCAGTTTTCACTGGCTAGCAAAGTATTTAAAATCCTTGCTTTAACCTGGCTTGCTTGGCTGGACTGATTTACTGAACTCCCCAACTGCTGCTGTATCAGCTGATCTACGAAGGAAGATTATAGCCTAGATTTATTAACCTGTATTGTTTAGATACGTTTTTAAGAGCCTTTTCAAGGACTGCTGCTGTCTAACAGCAAGCAATAGTGCACTTAGAAATATCGAATTAGGTAACTGTTGACATAGTTTTAGGTCTGCAGTCTGAAAAAAAGACATTGGATTGTTGTAATTCTCGTAACAGCCAAAATAGTTTACACAGAAGTAGCAATATGACTTCAATTAAACAACAGTTTTTATTACAAGTAAAGGAGGTGACACAATGATAAATCTTATTAGATTTCAGCTGGAAGAACAGACTTTGATAATGTTTAACAGTTTTTCTTTCTATACAAAACACACAAAATACAAGTGCTCACTGCTAGCTGACTAGTAAAACCTTAGTAGTGAATAAAAGTGTAGATTGGGGGGAGGAGGCATTTTTTAATTCTAGGGAACAACAAGTAAAGGTTTCCTTATCACCTCTCCAAGACTGTCAGTAGCAATTATGTAATGCTTTAGCCTGGTCACTTACATACTGTTTTTAAGTTTGGGCTTACAAAACATTCTTTCTAAATTACATTGCAATGAGAGCGAACAAGATGGACAGCATCTGCAGGCACAATCTGAGAGGATAAATAGGTTATCACAGCCACAGGAAAAAAGTGTTTCATGGAAGAGTGTACCGTTACTATTTCATTTTAGAAGCCAGAATTTCTATTTACCATTTATAGAAGCTCCAAACCAGAGAAGTTTAAGTGAGCACACTAGAAATTATCTTCTGCCATTTAACTTTCACTGTAAACATGGAGACAGAGAGACACCTTGGAAATCTGACAAAGGCTCACACAATCAGGTAAAATGGCATTGAAATTTGGGTGGGGCAACTAGGCTGCTAGAAAGGATCTGAGTGGATTACAGTATAATTCAGAAAATAGAGGAACATGGCATGTCTTTTCCCACTAGTTAGTCTTTTATCTACATTTTAGTTAGAGATAGTGAAGCCAAAATGCTACTTTTAAAGGGGTTTTTTTTACTGTTATTCTTTCTGAATTACATTGCAGTGAGAGAGAAAGCTTATTTGGGGAGAGTATGAAAAGAGATGCAAACTAAACAAACGTCAAAAATCACTGTTAATAACTCAGTCTGTGAGGTTTCCTTCACCTTCCTCTGCACAAGGGAGTTTCAGTCTAAGATTTTTGAGTATTAATTTTTCTTTTTTCCCCCCTTCTTGTCTCCCACCATTTCTCCAGGCTAGGATTAAACAAAACACGCGCGTTCACTTTATTTATCAGTTTTGTTGAAATGCTGTTCTATTGTTTTTATGGTAGCAGAGTTACCTGAGTGTAGGACAAGTTTGGTTCTACTGAGGACACATAGCTGATACTCTCAGAGTGGAACGGGTAGAGATGGTTTGGTTTTAGAGAAGCAGTCTGTTCTGTGCTAAGCTTCATAGCTGAAGTAGAAAATGACAAGTAAAAAAGGAACGTTCAGCATTCAAGTTTTACCATCACATCAGGTGAAGTAATACCATCACACAGCCTTGGATTGCATTTTGCTCATCACTCATAAGATTTGGCATGATCCTGCCTGACCTGCTTGAGAGCAGGCTGAGACCATATCATACAGCTCCCATTTTGTTGCCAAAAGCTAAATCAGCCATATCTAAAGGAGCAGGACTTCAGAACATGACTGTCAGCTCTGGCAAGACTTGGAGCTGCTGAAGACTTTGCAAAGAGGTGGCTTGGTACAGGGTGCAGTGCAGCTCCTTTCACACTTTGCAGCAGCACAGAAACCTGTGGCAGGGTCTCACATAAACTGCCTGCAAAGGCACGTAAGAGTCACCAGACTCAGCTCCATAAGGATAAATCCCCAATGAGATAATATGATACTTCTGCAACACCATAAACTAGCCTTCCTCCCTCATTCCCAGAATCTTCTCATTTTAAAGAAATGCAGTTTGGTCTCAGAGCCTAATAGAAAGTACTATTTAAAATGCTTATAGAGTCCCCATTAAATTAGTATCAGATGACCTCTTAATGTACTGCTCTCTAACATGCCTTGGGTACAGAGCACAACTCTCTTCCTCTGTCAAAACAAGACAGAGATACAGCCACAGACAAACTGTGCAAAAAACCAGAGTTTTATTTTCTTTAAAAGGAAAAGAGTGTAGGCACCAGTATGCAATGATAACAGCACGCAAGTATCTGCCTCTGAGTGATGTTTCCAAACCATGCAAGTAGACCATAGCAAACCATAGTTCCATAGCAAACCATGCTGTGGAACAGAGCCTGGAACACTTGTCCTCCAACAGGAAATCCATTCTCCAGATTTAACAGAACTTCTTTCTGCATGTGAGGCACTGAAGTGCTAATTTAGTTCACTCTTTCAGACTCAGCACACAACAATATTACACAAAATAACTTCGCAAGACCTCCCTGCAGAATATTTAAGGACACAAGTCATACTATACTGACACAAGTCAGCTGATAACATTCTGTTTCAAATGAAAAACTTAAAATGAGAACAGGTAAAGTCTGGCACTGCTTATTAACTTACTGTGGTAACACAGCATAAGATGATGATAGTAGCAGCTCTTTGAGTTTTGGAAACTTAAAACTGTCTGCTGGCACTGCTAATGTAATTCGCACTACAAGCTGCCTTGGGGCTGAAAATGCAAACAAAACAGTTCGTGGCCTTGTGTCTGTCTTTGCAATGTGTACAGCGTCTGGAGGAGCAGCACTGAAACAAGGACGGGTGCTGAGGCTGCATCTCTCATCATCTCTCACCACAAGCAAGCTGTGGAAGCAAACTGTTTCTTTTAGACCATTCAACAGCTGGTGCACTGTCACCTTAATGAAGCACTTGCACTCTTTGGGGTACTGCTTGGTCCAATACACAAAGGAAAGGTGAGGATGCCTTCCTAGCAGTGTTGTCTGCAAGGATATACTGCCTCTTCTCTGGCACACAGAGAAGAAAACCTGAACAGACACTGTAGCATAGTTCTGGGATCAGTGAGCTTCTAATGCTGCAGCAGTGCTGTGTCTTGGTAGCCATTTGGCTGGTACAGGCTTGTCACTGACAATCTGGGAAGAGACAAAAGGGTCGCATGATGAGCTATGGAAGGTCAGCAGCTTTTAGCCGTCACCAGTTTGTATCTCAGCTGCCAGCACGGCATCCAACGAGCCCCAGGACTTACCTAAAGAGCAAAAGAAGCCAACAAAAGTGCAGGTGGCATCATCTCTGATGCACCGAGAAGGCACTATTGAAGATGGCAAGCAAAGCAACATGTCACTGAGTTTCTATTGTACTTCTCCTTGCAGTTTTGGGTTGTCAAACATGGGCAAAAAGAGGAACCACAAAATGTTGCAGTTCCATCAGGAGTGGTGAGTAGCATTGGCTGCTTCCACCTATGGCTGCCTCTGGTTTCACTCATGACACTCTCCAAAAGAGCTCTTAGCATTTCTGGCAAATTGAAATGCAGTCCTCTACCCAAATAAACGTTTTAGGCTGCCTGATGGTTCACCAACAGGTTGAATTCTCATACACACAACAGATTTCTCAACAGCAATGTTTTCTGGCAAACAAAATGGGTGTGTATCTGTCATGGTTCAACCCCTGCCAGCAACTAAGCACCTCACAAAATGTTCTGCAGAATGTCTTGGCTTAGTTTACAGCTCTAGATAAAGCTCACTTGCATTTTAGGCAGATATACTCAGGTAACTCTGCCTCTATAAAAAAAATAGAACTATGTGTTTCAGCAAGACTGATAAAGTGAACACAAATGTTTTGTTTAATCCCAGCCTGAAGAAGTGGTGGGAGACAAGAATCAGGTTTGGATCGGCAACAGATCCTTTATTTAGAACTGCCATTTTAAAATTCAGTTTCTTGTTAGAAATGAAATTTTCACACCATCAGTTTAGACATTCCCAGATACTTTTGTAAATTCAAGATGTCAAAACATTAGGAAATTAAAGCATAAGTTATTCAAATTATTTTAAAATTCAAATTATTTTAAAATGAGCTGTGATTTCCTATGAGCATTTGGAATGCTTATAAAGTGCAGGCAAAATAAAGAGTCCTCCCTAAATATCTTTAGATGTTCACAAGACATTTCTTTTTTTAACATAAAAATGGAATACATGTGGCAGTGTGGGCAATGGAGAAGTTTTTTGTCATCAGGAGCTTCAAGGTGAGCAGTATATCCACTGTAAACACATGCTGATAAACATTTCATACTGTAATGCTGGATTGCTTAATCTCTTTTGTTTTCCTTCCAACCACATGAGATGATAGACTATTTGTATTACACATAGTAAATGGAAGCAATATCCAGTATGGAACCTTCTCTTGAAAAATCTGTGTTTGATCAACAGAGGCAGTGTGTGGTTTTCATGACTTTGAAATAGTAAGTAATGCACTGGTTTTACTGTCCTAAAATATAGAAGCATTAGCAAGTCTCATTCTAGCAAGAAGAGTCCTGAGAATTGCTCTGCTTCTCCTCTGTCAAGGGCTACATCTTAATCAGCTTTTGTTTAATTCTGTTATGGTAGAGAGTGTACACAATTGTTACACGTGCTTGAATCTGCATCAGCTGCAGCAACACGACATAAATAAATCAGCATGGTTATGCTCAACGAAAAGGCATTACTTCTACAGAGCCCAAAGAACAGCCAAATGCTAAAAACTGAAATTCTGGTGCAACACATGGGGTAACATATGCACTCAGAGTAAAACAGGTGTCATCAATGGGGATGGCAATGAGGAAATAGCTGATTTCAGCACAGCAGTGATTTGAAACCACAGACCTGGTAATCAGAGCTGCTTGAAATGGGAGGTTAGATTGAACCTGCTACAAGTTGCCAAAAAAAATTTTTAAAAGGAAAAAAAGAAGAAGAAGAAAACCCAAGTAGGGACTGAAGGCAATGCCAGGGAGCCCACCTGCAGCCCATGAAAGCTGCTCAAAAGCAGAGAGGAACTCTCCCCCATCAGTACCACATCATAAGTCAGGCACATGGGAAGGGGCCTAATTTAAGGCGGGAGTTATTCATGAGGCAGGAGAGCTTTAGTGCCAACTTGCTGTTTTCAGGCCCCACACCCCTGTGACTGGTGTGTTCTGAGTGGATATTCCCCCTCCAGAGACTGGTGGAGCATTTCCTACAATTGCAGGCTGCAGCACAGAGACCCTCCCTTAGCGAGTGAGGAGCAGGGACGCTGGTGACAGCAGCAGCCTTAGCATGACTCAGCTCACCCTGCAGAGGAGCCCAAGACCCTCAGGAACAGGAGCATGGAAGAACTATTTTATAAGAATAGACTATTTGAGTTAAAATGTTAAATGGTTTAAGGAAGGGACCTTCAAGAACATGCAGTTTCAACCCTCCTGGCATGAGCAGGGACACCTTCTGCTAGACCAGGCTGCTCAGGGCCCCATCCATCCTGGCACTGGACACTTCCAGGGATGGGGCATCGACAAGTGATGGCCGATAGGCTTACATGTCCAAGGTTGGAGCCAGCCTGAGACAGGACAGCCCATGACACTAAATCCTGTCATTTACTGCTGCTTTTCTGAGTCATCTGAGTGAATTGAAGACTAAAGGGAGAACTTGTTCCCCTTTTCTCTGATCTTCACCAGCATCTGCAAAGGAAAATGTAAGTGCTGCTCTGTGAGACCCTGAGGTACAGTTGCTGGTACATTTACTGCAATCCCATTTTGTGCTGGCTCCACTTTCTATTTGCAGTAAGTCAGCAGCACACTTGCTCAGTTATTCCAAGCAGGATTACAGCAGCTCAGAGACTTTGGGATGGCTCAGTGCCCCCATTGCAACAGGGGCTCTGCAAACCAGAGCAAAATGGGCTTACATGCAGCAGACTAACAGATGCCAAAGTGAGCTAGCCCAGAGCCCTTACCAGCTCAGAGGGGTGACACCAGGAATCCTGCTCTGCAGCAACAGGCTGAGCAAAAGGTTCCAGCTGGAAAATGCAGGAAAATACAGAAGCATCATGGAAGAGGTGAAAGTGTAGGGCCCCATACCTAACTGGATAATTGGATGGGAGGAAGACTAAACTAAGGGTAGAACAGAAAATAAACAACAATAGGAAAAGCAGTGTTGAAGAAAGTCTAGTGATGGGGCAGTGAATCAACTTTGCAAATTCTATGAAGCCATGCTTCTGACACTGGGAAAAGGAAGTGTACTTTAAGTTTTTGACAGGCAGATTTAAATATGAAAGTGCTTCTCCTGGCTCTAAGGTGGTGAGGCAGACCTGATTATATGGACCACCTTCACATGCATTACTGCTTGCTTTCTGTGCACATAAATACTGACCAGAGAAGCAACAGTTCTCCCTTTCTGCTTTGAAAAACCAGAACAGTGTCACTGTAAGTCCTGCAGCTACTAAGATGGGTGGCAGCACAGGAGTCGGGGTGGTGCATCGGACAAGTCGAGGGATAAGGTGTGCAGATACACTCCAAGCAATAGATACCTGGCTCTTGCCCTCAGTGGACAGTAAGACATGGAGAAGGAAATAAAAAAGGTAAAACAAATGCTGCCACAAGAGTGTCCCTCTCTTGTCAGATTAATATTTTTTTCTCAAAGCTTAAGCTCCTGAAATGTTATGTTTACATCACTTCTTATGCATTTAAAGTTTTTCTTGTGCCAGCAAAAGCTGAAATGCCCTGAAATATATCTTAAAATATAACTTTAAGCAAAACTCAAGATTCATTTGGGTTTTGACTGATAATATATTAACGTTATAATGTATTTATTTATAACTCACTTTGTAAAGGGTTTCATAACAGTATCTAAAGGGATTAAATTATCCAGGCTGAAATTATATTGCTTCAATATAATTTTATTTCAATTATGTTTTGTTTCAATATAATTTGATTATTTCTGCAAATAATTTCTGGGTGCTTTATGTGTGAAATTAGTAGATAGGGTAATGTCAGTATCAGCCTCAGAGGCTAGTTAGTGGGTTTTAGTAAAGTAAATCAAGAGCAAAAAGGTCTTTTTCATAAAGTTAAAGGTGAGAGAATAAAATATTTTTGTCAGCAGAGCTGCCAAATCTCCCAGAGACCCCTCAGCCTCCTTCTTGTCTGGCCAATGTCCCTGTTCAGGTTGGATTTCCCACAGGTCACCTAACACAAGGAGATAGCACCCCTGGGATAAGACTCAAGAATCAGGTCCATAGATTTTATAGAGATAAAAGAATCACTTATTCTGTGAAACAGAATGCTCACATCAGGATACTGTATTTGGAGGCAAAGCTTTAAAAAAGATCTGATTGTGCAGAAGAATCTCTTCATTTCTCAATTAAATTTATTTCAGCAAACAGAATTCCCAGAAACTCTCAATAACAGCCTTATCCTGCAGAAAACTGGGGGTTTGATTTGGTCTCAGCAGCATTAGATAGACCTCGGTGTCACTGATGGCACTGCCTCCACTGCAGTCTGAGCAGGATTTATCCTCAAGTCAACTTAATCCTGAAAAACACCTATGAACCACAGAGCATCCTAAGCTTAGCCCTCTAGCTAAAGGGAATTTATCAGAAGAAATACCTTCAACAGGTCTTTGACTCCAGTTCACTACTGAGAAGAAGTTGAGCAGATTCTGTGTCTCAGAAAAAGACAAGTCAAACTTCCCATAAACTTTTGTGTATTGGAGACTCAGTGTGATCACCTCTCTCTGACGCATGCACTTGGCACTAGTTAATGCTTATTCAGTATTATTGTTTTCTTACTCAACAGCATAAAAGCTGAACTAGGCACCTACCAGCAGATAATAAATGCTGGATTTCTGGCAAAGAGGGATATAAACTACTGTCTCATACAGGTGCTCATCTCTTTTTTACATTAAGAAACTGAAGGTTCAGAGGGTAGCAAACAGCCAGGCAGCAATTTACTGGGTTTTTTTTTTCATTTCAAAGACAAATTATCTAAGTGATACATCCAGTTTAAAAATAAGATTTTCTTTTCCACCTCTCATCCAAACACTGACATCCCACATCTTGCAATGCAGATAAAAATAATTTTAAACAAAATTTCTAAAAGAAGTTGTTAATGTTTTCAGCTGGTCTTAAAAAGCAGTTTTCTAATTAGGAGATCAAATGTCGATCTATGCAATAGAAGAGAAAAAAGCCCTGGCTGGGCATTCAATACCTTTCTTTAATTTTTTTTAAAATTCTTTTCTCTCTCATGAGTGTGAAAAATACGCTCTCATTTAATAGATCATCTTTTTTTAGACTCTTTTTACAAGACTTGCTTCATGTTTCTGCCACACAAGTCAGTGACCGAAACCCATGGTCAGAAGCCAGTTTCAGAGGTGTTAAGCCCACACAGTGCTTGGATTTAAGCCAGTCTGGGAGTGGTTTTCAGAAGAAAACTGCAGAATACAACTACATGAAGTTGTTTAGGATTTATGGGGCCCCAGAGGCATTCTTCTGGTTCTAACTCTGAATAGCCACTTCCACAAAGAGAGTATTTACCAACATTTAAATATTCCCCAAGACATGGTTTTTCAATGGGACTACTTATCAAACTTGTCTTTCATTCCAATATCTGCCTTTAGTTCCAAGAAAGTATGATGAGAAAAGAATGGTAGATTTACTAACAGAGAAAAATCCATAGCTTCCTCTGATCTTCAGAGTACCATAAGCAAGCTTCTCTCCTGGCTAAGCCTGCAGCTTTGCAGCTGGGGGTCAGGGTGACATTGCAAGGAGTGTGGGCCTGTGCAAGAAACTGCTTCAGGTTTTTTTTCGAGGTAGAGGATTTGGGAAAGTTGGTTTTGTGGGTGTTTTTTGGTTTTGGTTGGTTTTGTTTTGGGGTTTTTTTTGAATTTTTTGTGTTTTTTACATAAGAGGTTATGAGGAACAACAGCAAAATGTTGGTAAATGTTTTAAATTGAGGGATTATTCCCTTCTAACTGCATGCAAAGAAATTATGTAGGACTTCTGCCTTGGTAATACACTATACCATCAAAACTGTGACTAATGACAACAGAATAAAACATAGAAACAAAATGGTTCCAGAAGGTCAATTTACTACTTACCCCTAAAACTTCCTGCTCCTAGTTGAAGGATCAGGCAGGATGATTGTAGGGCTCCCACCTAAAGCTACCACCTTTCTGCTGGCTCTGCTGTGCCAAGAGAAGAGGCTGACATCTTCCTGACATGAAGTGTAGGTAAACAAGGAGGTGTCTCTGCTTTCCTCTGCATATGTACAAAGTACTTGACTATAGAAAGGGAAAGCCAGGTGAGCTAACCAGTATAATCTTTATGTATTTTAGCACAGAGACATCTGGCTCTTGTTTAGTTGCATCCAACCTGCAAAATATGTAACATCCAGGAAGAAAATTGGCCCATCTGATGTTTAGTGCCTAACAGTGACCAGGGTACTCACGATGAGGTATTTACAGAGCACTCCTTTCTCTGCCTTTGGCATCCTGCTTATTAGAATAGCTAGTTTAACAAACACCCGGTTAAAACCAGCCAAGACACAGGGAGATGCTGTAGTCAAAGCCTCCTAATCATTTGCTTGGAAAATACTTACCATTGCAGTGCAGTTCATCATTTAGTACTTTCACAAAGAAAAAGTCACAGACAGTGGGTAATATTTATTGAAAGTTCTCTCCAACCCCAGTGCTGTAGCATTGTATCAATAACTCAAGTTACATTCAACTAAATTCAATTATAAGATAGTAATAGATTACATTTCTACATAAACTACTAGTGCTCATAAAGCAAATTACTCAAAGGGAAAAGAATAGGCAAGTTAGAGACCATAAAGAGAAAAAAAAAGTCATAGGAAAAGAACAGCAAATGCAGGGATCATAAAGAGTGAAACAAATTCCCTTCTGGATCTGAATTTCACAGTGTAATTTCCCGACAGTAGTCATAAAGAAGAACAATTAATCTGCTTCAGCAATATAAAGACATTTTTGTTTCAGAAATTCTCTCCCACTTGTGTTACATCACTAGTGTCTAATAATCAAATACAGTTCACTTAATTTGAAAAAAAAAAATACCAGGGGAAAAAACACATTGATACCCTTGGCTAAAGCAGAGCACCAAAAAAATTTAATACTTATTTAAGTCTTCTTTTACATTCTCCACCACAAAGCTAAAAATAAGTTCTTATGATTCGAACATTATAGAAGTTTATTTTGACTTGGTCATCATTAGAGACTAAAGAGACGGATTTGGTAGAGGTTTGGTTTCGAGCGCTATTCTAAATTGTCAAGATTAATCACAATGATACAATTTAAGTATATCTTTTAACTTAATGTACCAAAACAAGTTATTCTACTCCCAAGATAAGTGAAATTAATTACCCTATCATGATAAAAACCCTAAAACAGAATTAAACTTAATTGGAACCTGTACACGCTAAACCCCCAATTGTTTATGAGTGCAGGTTCACCACACATTTGCTACACTCCAGTGCCATCTGTCTATAAAAAGATAATTAACATTTTCAATAAGAAGAAATACATGTTGTAAAGTGTATTTTTTCCTAGGCCATTGAATCTACTTCAGTTCTTACAACAAATGACACTGCTAATCCTTTTCTGATCTAGAAAAAAAAAACCTAAGAAACACTGTTTCCTCAGTGTATATTTGAAGAAAATTTTCCTGAAAAAAAGAAAATAATCCAGAATGCCCTGATATAGAGATGCTCTCTGAGGTGTCACTCTAAAGTACTCCCCAAAAAAAACTTTGGAATCTTCCTCTAACAATTTAGCTGCCTTTTGAAGACCCCAGAGAAGCTGGGAATAGCTACTCTGGAATTTGCATTTAGAAGACCATTTGGGGACAGCCTTTTCAAAGTCCACAACCTTCAGTGGAGGGACATAAAAATAAATGCTCTGCCAAGCACTGTGACACAAGGGATCTGAACACAAACCCCAGTGTGAGTACAAAGCAGGTTCATTAAATGCAGAGCCTTCCCTTTCCTCCTGCACAGTCGAGGGTTGTTTCCCCCCACTCCCTGTGAAAATTGTACAAATACAGCGCTTTGTTTTTTCAAAAGTTTGGTAACAAGTTCTAAACCAGCCTGATGTTAATTTAACAGAGGGCATCCTGGCCGTTCTACCTAAACGTGTATTCCCACACACCTTGTAGGGAAGCAAAATAGCCTATGCTTGATGCTACTACACTTTTTGTGTGTGTGTGTGGAGGGGGAGTTACTTCTTGATCACACACTTTTTTTGAAATGCACACTTTTTTCCCCACGGAAGAAAGAGAAAAAGAAAAAAAAAGAAAAAAGAAAAAAAGAAAGAGAAAGGAGCTTTAAAAATACAAAATATCCCTTTTCAATGAGCAATTAGAGCAGATGAGGGAAGAAAGACGTTTATTCCAAGTGCCCGACCAGCTCCCTTTCCGCGGGTCCGTGGGTGCGCGGGGCCGGGAGGCGGCCGGTCCCTTCCCGGCGCATCTGGCTCTCCAGCGGTGCCATCTGCTGGTGCCGCTGCCGCGAGGCTCCGCCGGGAACGCCGCCCCCGTGCCGGAAGGGCAGCGGGCACAGCTCGGCTCGGGCCTCGGCCAGCAAAGGGCAAAGCCAGGAAACGTCAGCCCCAGCCAAAACTCCGGTTTAGAAAAGCGCTCTTGTCCCTTGTGTCCTCCTCAAGGCATTTTACAAAGACAATTCGTTAGATAAAGAAAAGGAGAGGAAGAAGAAAACAAGGAAAAGTATTTAGTACTATACCTCATTTTCTTCCAAAACTGCCATTTCCATAAGTCAGGCAGAATAATTTTCTCATTAAGTAGCTACTAGATACTTAAGGAAATCATGTACTCAAAGGAAATCATGTACTTCACAATAGTGTGTTAACAACTAAAACCATCTACCTGTTACAGACATGCAATGAATGATGGTGTTGCAATCATAGTTTGGAGTCACAAATCACAGCAGCTGTAGGGAGTAAGCAAGAAAATGTGTCTTTAGGTAGTATTCAGAGAGGAGAAGGCAGGCAGACAAAGGAGCAAAGTCGAGGGTGCAGGCCCAGGGCAGGGGGTGAAGCAGGGCAGAAAGAAGCTCAGCCAAGGTAACAGTGTGCATTTGGGCACCAGCAGTGTCTGGCAGCAGCTTTTGTATCACTGGGTGACTGCTGAAGGGTCTGATTCTGTAAACCACAGCTCACTTATCTTTGCAGTACACGTGCTCTCACACACTCATGGTATAGGTTTAGAGCTAGGCATTTCAGCATTACAATATTCAGTGATGTTCCCCTCAGATATTGCGCTACTTTTTTTGTCAGACTCCTAAAAAAATTGTTTCCTGCCAAAAATGAATTTACCATAGCCACCCCTCTGACATCAGCCCGGTGCAGCTCAGCTCCGCTGTAGCTTTCTGCCTTCTCCACCATCACCAAATGTGGGTTCACCAGTTTCACCAGGGACTGCAACAACTTTATCCCAAACTTGTTGTCTGATCAGGTGCATATTCTGCTGCTTCAATTTTTCGCAAACTACCATCTGTTGTCTTTGCTTTTTCTTGTTCTATTTCCAAGCTTTTCAACACATCCGAACTTGCTGGCAGCAGACCAAGTACTGACTTTGAGCAGATATCTCCAGCTGTAGGAAAAGTCCCATCTGTAGCTTCAGGCTGTCCCTTTGCCTCATTGATTTCTTTTCCTTTAATTGCAATTGAGGCCTCAGCAACATTTTCAGATGGTTTATCATCAGCTACTACTGTTGAGGCAAGCTTACAGCTTGCAGCAGTTGCTCCTATTTCAGCCTTTGCTACATTGTTTGGGAAGTCTTCACTGCTTGTTGCTCCCACATCTTCTGTCTGCATTTCTTGCTCTTTACTCTCTTCTTTACCACTGGAGCCCACGTTAATTGAACACTCACAATAATAGTAACCAGATTCCTGCTTCTTCTTACGCATGGCGCAGAGATCAATTCGACTGAAGACCTCTGTGCCAAAGTGGCTGTCTTCATATTCCTTATACAGATCTGTACAAATTTTTCTGAAGCCCTATATGGTGAAAGAGCAACACGACATATGTATATTATATGTGCACCAATACACATGCACTTTAGGAAGGTGCATCAAGTATTATCTTAACAAAACTCAGCAAAGAAAATACCACCCCCCACCTCACCTCTGATGAGGATAACAACATCAACTTTGTGGTAGTATTGAAAGTTGATACTGAGAAAAGTCAACCATTAAAAATTAAAGTTTTAGGAAGTTTGGCTTTTGCTGAATCCTCCACCTACCCCACAGTCCTCAAGAAAAAAACATACCAAAGAAACAAAATCAGATCAATTTAACCTACTGTTGTTTAAATGCATCCACCTAATTTTAGATATTTCAAGCAAGTTCACAGTGACCATAACTAAGTATTCTGAATTGCCTTTAGGAGGGATTGTTTGCTTTCACCTAGAGTTTACTTCACTCAGTTTCATCTTATTGCTGTCTTAACAGACTGAAAAGTTAACCCTTCTCTTTGGTGTTCACACTCCACAACAGTAATTAAATTTTGTGCTAAAGACAGGCTAGAAATAGAGTTCACGCACCTTCATCCCTGTGAGCAAAGTAGCTTTCAAAAGAAATTTAACTCAGTGACTTACTGGGAAAACAAGCTCATTTCAGCAAGCCAGAAAAGAAAAAGAAAACCTCAGCAGCTCTTAGATAGCTACCAAGCACTGTCAGTATCCCAAAGGCCGAATGCTACAACAGTCATGACACATAAATGAAAGTGTACACTCCTAGAGATGTTTTCAAATGTTGACATGTTCTTTTCAGACTAAGAAAAGAAACTTCATTGCCATAACCAGAGCACATGCTTAGAAATCATTGCAATATCTGACTGTCAGGACTAAAAATCAGCAGTCACTCAGAGTAATTTCTTCGGTCTTCTCCCCCTCAACAAGTTTGGGCACAGCAGCACTAGTTGCCCTGTACAGGTGTCACCAGGGATGGGTGAGCAATCCAACAATTCCATGGTTCCCATGGCTTTAATTCAGACAGCAACAGGCCGCCAATTTACACAAGGTGCTCCCACAAAGCATTTAGCCTATGCTAGGGGCACATTCACATATGCTAGGGGCACGCTGTGAGATGTAGTGAAGGCCAGATGAATCATTAAGCAACAAAGAATAGTCTCCACCTTCTCTTAACCTAATGAGTATGTGAGATAACAAGGCACTGAGGAGCTCCTTGCAGCACATTGCCTCAAAGAACTCTCAGTTTGTTCAGACCTGCTCCCAAACACCAGGAGGAAGAAAAAAAAGAAAGTATTTTTACAAGATTTCTTCCTCATAATGGCAGCCTTATTAGCAGGTGGATAGTTATGGTTCACAGCATGGGGATTGTGGGAGGACAGCCACAACAGCCAGTGTTACCTGGGCAGAAGCAGATATAAAGAGCTTCACAATCAAACACATCAAACCACTAGGAACTGCTGCCAGAGGTGACTAAAAGTTTAAATAAACCAACAGCACACATTTTTCTGTGCCCTAGAGATACCCATGTATCAGTCAGAGCCAGGCTATTCAGGAGCCAGGAGCTACATGTCGCCTAAATGCCATGAGGTTCAAGTTCTGCTGAAAAGCATAGAGACTGCGCATGGGCTGTTTTCTGGGTAATTCGGGAGGATAATGGAAACTTGAGTAAGGTCACATCATTGAAGATAACTTATCAAGCAGCCAGAAGAGGGCAGGATTAGGGCTGCCCTTCCATTAACAGGCTCCAAATATTTTAATACAAGTATGTGACTTGTTAATACTTGTTAAATAACAAGTATGCTCTCTCTCACAACCCAGGGTAGACCACAGCTATTGCCAGACCTGCACCAAGTGAATCTACTTAAAGCAGCACAAAGGGGAATGAACAAACATTTTCAAGTTTAGCACAGAGGCACTTGATCCACAGCTTTGCTCTGGCAGAGGTGAGTGCAGGCAGTGCCCAGGACTAAAAGCTAACAGCCTACACTGCAAAAGTTCTTTGTCTGTGTGCTGGAAAAGGCTCTTACTACAAGTAATGAAGTGGATTCTCTTAGGAGGTGAACTGTTCCCTTTTGGCTCCTTGGAAAGGTAGAGGTCAAAACACCTGAAGAACCTATATTTTATATTTACGCCAGGGTCACACTGCCCATTTTGAACCTGATCCTCAAACAGCACATACTGCTCCTTTGGCAGCTATTGAGAATAAAAAGCACACAATTCAAGCTCTCTCCAGCCTCTTGGGGTATTTAGGCACACAACCAAAGCCAAAGATGCACAACTTCTTAAGGTGAAAGGTTACAGTTGTATTAGTTTTAAAAAGAACCAGCTCCTCTTTCCCCACAAATGAGAACAAGGTCTGCAGCTACACCACCAGTATCATCACACACCTCTCATTAATAAAGTATTCTTGAGATGTAAAATATAATTTATGTTAGCAACTACCTCTTAAGCTGCATATAAGAAGCACTTACACTGGGTGAAATACTTAAACAGCACCCTTTGTACAAGGCAACAGTTATTTATGGTATAAAGAAAGTAATTACAGCCAGTAGATGGCATCATAATAACTTAAGTGATATTTTGTCTAATTCATACTTTGGCATGTTCTAGAGTTTAGGAAGGCTGATTTCTCTCCTGCAGTATTTAGGAATGGGATACTATAAAAGTAATCAGTTTTCATCCTTTTTATTCATGTTATATTTTGAAAGAAATACAGTAAGTTGACAGTGTCAACTGATGTGTCATATTTCAAAACACATACACACCGATTTTCCAGTTTGGTCTTTGAGATTGTGTTTTATGTCTGGGGTTGAGCCTTAGTAACCTCAGGGAGATCTGTACATGGACTTACCGAGTTCACGTGCCCCTAATAATCAACTCAACATATGGCCCTACTCCACTTCAGTTTCGCAGTCCTGATCTGTAAAATAATATTTTAGGAGCAAAGGTTGTATTCTGAAAGCAAATTTGTACATAAACAAGCCATGCTTGGTAAACAAGGGAAGAGCATTGAACATTGTCTACCTGAAGTCCAGGAAGGTTTTTGACACTGTTTCCTGTGAGATGTCCATAGAAGAGGCTGATGAATTATTGGCTGGCTGAACAGTTGAGGTGGGTTGAAAACTGTCTGAACAGCCAGTCCCAGATGGTAGTGATTGGTGGCACAAAGTCTAGCTGGAGGCTGGTAACTAGAGATGTACCCAAGGGGCCAATACTGGGTCCAGTACTGTTTAGCACCTTCATTAATGACCTAGATATTAGGGCAGTGTGCACCCTCAGCAACTTCACTAAAAACAAACTGGAAGAAGTGGCTCGTTCACTAGAGGGTGCTGCCAACCAGAGGTATCCCAACAGGCTGGAGAAATGGGCTGTAAGGAGCTCCACGAGGCTTAACAAAAAACCACAAAGGTCAGCCATAGGGGAGGAATAAACCCAGGTACAAGTACAGGCTGACAGCTGACTGTGAAGCAGTTTTGCAGAAAAAGGACCTAGAGGTCCTGGTGGACACCAGGCTGACCATGAGCCAGCAGTGTGTCCTTGCAGCAAAGGCAGACAATGGTATCCTGGGCTGCATTAGGAGGAAAGATGCCAGCAGATTGAGGGAGATAATTCCCCTCTACTCAGCATTGGTGAGGCCACACCAGGAATACTGCATCCACTTCTGGGCATACCACTTGATATTCCAACATTTGAAGACCTATACACTTGTATATTTGTATATATATGCAAGGAGATGGCATACATAAATTTTGCTATGCAAGATTAAGCTATATTTAGTGCTAGAGATCAAAAGAGGAGAGCATGCAAGAAATTACAATTCTATTTTTTAATTTTAAATTGCATCGTAAGAGGAAGTGTGAAAATACTCCAGACAAGAGTCCACAGTAATTCATATGTGCCTACTGCATAGTTTATTTTGCATTAGACATTGCAGATGCCTGTGCTCACAAAAATCCCTATAGCCAGTATAAAAGAAAGTTCTGTGCTGGAGGTTCTATCAGTCCTATCCAACTTTGATTTTATGATGTATACAAAAGGCTAATATCAAGTCAATATGAAGTACTTGAACAAGGTCATTTTCTTCAGCTATTATAGCTTTTTCCGTTTTTCTTTCTGTATGCTCCTCTAGTGTTTCAGGTTTGCAATATATTGACCTCATAAATACAAGTATTATTCCTGGAAACAAGCAGGACAGTATTCCACTGGGAAATGAGCAATCTAATCAGAGTTGTTTTTTACTTTAATTGTTTGTGATAAATCCCATACAATGCTGCAGTAAAGGTTAGAAAAGCACATCACACATTTCTAGTATAAATCAAGGCACCAGCCTGACTTCCAACATGACATTAATCTTGTTCTGAGGTAAATATTACTCAGAAGACAAATATTGCTCAGAAGCCATCCTGCCCTATGGAAACAGCTTGACATTGTTTTTTTGCAGATTTGACCAGCCACAGCGGAAGGGAAGCACTCTGTACTCTACATGAGAGCCTTACACAGTATTAGCAACAGACCTCATTTCTTCCAGTCAGATATGAACAAACACAACTGTGTTGACCAGTCTATATACAAGCTTTGTAAAATAAGAGAAGTTATATTGTTCTCTGGTTGCAAGGATTATTACTTGGATCCCAAGGATCTCAGTAAAAGAAAAACAATCACTAGAACAGATCCCAGAAAAAATATTTTTAAACCCAGTTACTTGCCCTTCTTCTCAACCTTGATGCTTTGGAGAGCTTCAGGAAAGTCAGATGTGGTTTAAAGTCCTTACTCCCTGAAATGTCAAGATTCATTTCAATAAAGCATTCTTCCACAGCTTCTGGAAAAAGATAATATAAGAAAGAAATTAACAGTGGGTAGATAATGAAAAACATTTACAGGGAAGTTAGACAAAAAGCCATTATCCCACTTTTTTCTTGAGCAAGAGAGTTAAAATATACAGCAGGTAACCAGTTCTTGCACTATCACAGGCAACAGACACATTTGAGAAAAGTACTCCAAACCAAAGTTCTGCATGACATGCAGGCATATGTGGCAAACCGGACCCTGGATCCAAACTTCTGTGTTTGCAACACAGTTCCTTCTGAATTCACAAATCCCCTATCACAATGGTGAGCTCAAGAAAGCATCTGTCCACGGCAGCCCTGCCAGGAACAAGATGCAGCCACCAGCAGTGGCCACAGCTAGGGTCTGTGACAGAACAGATTCTCTCCAGTTATTGCAAACAGCAAAACAAGAAACGAAGTGCTTCCAGAAGAAAAAGAAAAAAGGTGGCTAGATTCCCAAAACTACTACAATGCCACAGCACTTAAAGCAGTTCAGGACAGAACACAACACAAACATAATACTCCTTCTCCAGATAACGTGATACAAAGTGTTTATGATGGTATTGGCTTAAATACTTCAGTCATATATTTATAAAACAATAAGGTTTTATCCTTCATAGAAAAAAGTGTCTGTGAGTAACTCCAGGATTTATATTCTTCAAGGCCTTTCAGCTAAGGATTTTAATGAGAAGTCAAACCAAGTTGAACCTCTTCTTGATTTTCATGAACCTTGGGGGATGCAGAATCTCAAGAACAGCAAGGCAAGGTTTGCAGGCAGATCCCTACAAGTCTGGCAAAACCAGAAGATGTCTTGTTCAACAGTTGTGCTTAAACAGTAAGAAATAACTCCAAAATTACCCTGAAAGCCTTGGCTAAAGCTGGAGTACTCCCCAGCAATTTTTCTTACTGCCAGAGGTCTTTATACCTTGGTTGTATAAAGGGGATANAAATTGAAATCTGTAGCATTTGTGGCTCTCCCAGCCAGATCCCCCCCATCTTGACACCTATCTTTGTTACTGCTTAATTGCTTAGGCACTCAGAGAGGGAAGTTCAATGTTGAAACTGTGTAAAAAACAGCATATTGCATATATATGATGAGTGCCTTGTTTAAAACCACCCTACTTCCATTTTATTTTTCCACCTATCTGGAAGTTTAACTACATGTGTGTTCACTAGTTTGTCATATGCATTTGTATCAAGGCCAGGTCTCTGGCTTGGAGTTTAGCTAATTAACAGTTTAAAATATTTCTCAGTATTTATGAAGGAACAGCAGCTGGGGCTGTCTGATCACTTTGCCAAGGCAACTGCTTTTTATATGTTCCATCTGGAAAACACAAAGAATAGGATCCAGTTGTCCAAACAAGCATCTAATGCCCTTTTAGATGCCCTACAGGATGTCCACCTGGCCTCCAGCTGCTACTGCAAAAGGCACAGCCTGGTTGTAGGTCCACGTGAGTACTGCAAATACTTCAGAGCATCTGAAAATGGTCCTAGGTGATTATGGTTAGGTATCAAACAACCCTAAAGTGCCACTGGCACTTTGTCAAATAGAACACATTAACATGAAGAATTTCTGCATATTAAATCTTCTTGTTCCCTTGCCAGTAGGTCAAAGCACAGCAAGCCCCAGAGAATAAAGACAGCAGAAAAGCATCTAAACTCCTTCTAGAAAAAAAAGCCCTTCCCCATGCATCATCCACCATATAGCCTTCCCTAGCTGCATAAAAAGAAGCCAGGTAGATCTTCACCTAAGAAAGAAAACCTGAAAATAGCATCTCCTCTTGGTTACCACCCAGCACCAAGCCTGTGGAACAGCAGGAAGGAGTTATTACTGGAACATGAAGGTTTTACTGCCATGAGCAGATTTTCATCAGAAAGGCTGATGATCGAGCAAAGGTCAAGGCCAGATATTGTCTTCAAGAAGTCAGTATAGGAACAAGGTTCCTGGATGGTGTGTCCTGCCCATGCCAGGCTAGCACTCAATTTTCTAGACACTGTCTTCTCTAGCTCATTTGAAAAATATCCTAGGAAAATTCCAAGACAGCTTAAGCGGTATCTTGTCTCCAAAGTGGATGAGGTCACTAGCAGCAAGATAAACCCAGTAGTGCTCAGTATTTACCAATTAATTGCAGTTAATTGATCAAGAGATAGGTTAACTCTCCACTTTGAAACTGAAGTCCATGATGTAGGATCAAAAGCAAATGGAGGGCCAGTCACCTGGCTAAGGTAAGGAACACTTCAGAAGCTAAAAAACCTCATTAGATCAGGCAGAACTCTTAAACTTGCTGACAACCATCAGTAAGGGCACGATGAGGCAGAGACAGCTGACAGGAGTATCTTGACCTCTGCCAGCCAAATCATTGGCCCATCATGCTGCTCAAAAAGGCAGCATTTAAAATTCACGCCTAGCTTATGACAACCAAAAGTATTGACTACAAGGTGAAGAAAAAAATCCCTATTCATAGTATAACAATTAATTCAATTGCTTTGCTGAGAGAGGGGAGACAAAACCCATCTCTTTGGAGATGTCATTAAAAGGATATACTTTGATATGGATTTGCATAATTCCCAGACTCATTAAGTTCTAGAAATGGTCAGAAGTTATGCAGAATAGAACAACACTGGAAGTTACAACTCTCTGAATAGCAAAATCACTGGTAACGGAGTTAGCAGCTTGAAAACTGGCAGCTTGTCTCCCAGTCAAGGAATTATTTCAGGCAATCAGTGAACAATCACACTGCATTAAAAACACAAGTACTGGCAGAATATTCCCAGGGCTTGCAATCAAAATTATTCTCCTCTGTCTAATTAAGGGGTTCAGATCAGAAGCTAGATATTATGCTTCCTGAACCCTGAAGATGCAGGTTATCCAGGCAGAGAAAATGAAGGATCTGCCACCCACAATCTTAATGGCTTTTAGAGCTAATGCAGGTCCAAGATGATATTTAAAGAGTATCATAGCACACATGCTGCAGAGCCAAAATTAGACACTTCTGATGGTGATAAAATAGCATGATAAAGATTGACCTTGTATGCTATGACTCACTGGGAACAAAATTCTCAGTTAAGCAAGACAATGAGTCGAAGGAAAACCAGTTTTCAGAAGAGAAGTGAGATACTCATTTCTGCATCTTTCAGGAGTGAGGAGAGAGCCAAGGTAGCGTTCTCAAAACAGTCAAATCAGGCTGCAAAAGAGTCAATCAGTCCCTTCTTTCAGTGGCACTGAATTGTATAGATGTTGTAGACAGGCATGTACCAAATATGATCTTACAGGAAATTGCATCATCTGCCTTCTACTTTATCTTCCAATCAAGATTATTTCCTGTTAAAGACTTGAGAAGAAGCAGCTTGTGCATGGACAAGTTTGTTGAGGTTGTAATCCTAATAACTAGGGACAACAGCAGAGAACTTTCAACAAAAGCACAGCTGTTTCAAGTTAAAATTCGCTTTGGAATTGATGGAACAACAAGAGAAGGCCAGTCAAGCAAGAGGTAATGGATAGTTAAGTGGCTAATTTTATATAGCTGAGGCAAAGAAGCTGTTCATAAGAGGCATCCCCTGTTTAGTTGTAACACTCACTACATTGACTACTTAAGAGGTAAAATAAACAGGAGGATAAGAGAGCAGAACTACTATATCAAAGCTGAGAACTGGGGGAGATAGGAAACAGCATCAACGAAAAGAAAAACAGACTGTTCTGAGAATCATATTCTTTGAAGTTTAAACAGTGCCTTTGTATTGCATGCTTTTTTGAGAAGCATTAGTTGAACTATGCTTTCTTTTTGCTTAGTATGAAAATAGCAAGGAAAAATAATGTATATTGATTATTTCTGTTCTGTTGGAACGGAAGCCCAGGACACAGATTAGGTTCTGCATTGCAGGCTCCTAAAAGCAGAACAGGGTAGGGAGGAAGAAGAGAGTATCAAGCCCTTCTGAAACTGCAGTCAGATGCAGGTAAGCAGATCAAAGGTCTGGAATACCTCACGAACCCATCAGTGCTTTGAGAAATTAGAGCAGAGGGCAAGATATTCTTACACTTCTGTTTCATCTTCTACAGTGGAAGCAAAAGATTGATTTTCTGGTGCTACACACCCACACACAGACAAATACTGATTTTTGTCACCTCCTGTCCCAGAGGTACTTATGAGTTCATGCATACTTCCAGTTTAAAGGAATTCCTTTCATACACAGCTGGGGCCAACACTTAATAGGATTTCAGCGTGTTAGAATGAACAGAGCCTCAGTCTGAGGTGTCACTTTGAAGACCGTGCACACCTCAGGCCTGTGAGATTCCAGCTGCAGAACAGGCTAGGTTAGCCTTGCTGTGTGATCTCCACATGAATGTCTGTGCATTTCACCTGTCCCAAACTAGTACAGACAACCTATTTTGGGCCTAGTGCTCTGCAGGAACCCAGTTGTTGGCTTCATATTTAACAATTAAGAAAGAGAGGAGATGAAAGGCAGCACATCACAGTCATGCACAACAGCTTGGTCCAGTGCTTACAGGATCTGACACTCTTCAAACTGGTTTATCACAAGTGGTAGAGAGTCAGGTTTTGTACTTACCTGCAATTCTGCTCAGCATTTTCTGGTCTTCCTCCAACATTTTCACATACAGCACTTGGTTATTAAACTCTCCGATCCCATGGAATGTCAAATTAAGGTCTTTACCCTGCAAGATGTCTTCCACTTTAGTCTTGCTTTGCTTCAGTGCCAGAACAGCCCTTAAAAATAATCAATATATAAATGCTAAAAGTTATTAGGTTTTTTTACATATGGAAATATTGGTTTACTTTTAATACCAGCTAATATACCTGATTTTGAGCACTCTGCAGCACTATGCAAGGTGTAACAAGCACACTGTATTTCACTGCTAGCGCTTTTGTAACAGCTAGAAGATTTCGAATACACTATGTCTTTCACTTGAACCTTAGCTTATATATTAGAAGTGAGTTTTGTTACTGAAGTGAACATTCAAAAATATTAACGTTCCAGAAAAGCTATGAATATATGCTACTGAAGAGTCAAAAGGGATAAAACTGAACTTATACTTGTGTCATGTAGTTTAAAATTTGTTCACTGTCATTTTCAACTGGTTGACTAATTTTATTCTTAAACTAAAACAAATTCATTCTCCCACCTGAAGCATAATTAGCATTTTTCTCCTTTATAGCCTCCTATTCCAGGCTAGCAAAATATCAAATTGATGGTTATGTTCTCAGCTCTGTGTTCCATTTCAATAAAGTTTAGATATGTACCTTGCTGTGTGCAGAAATCTCAAAAATTGAATTATCCAAAAATCACTTTGAATTAACCCATTTTTCTTAAAGATACAGAAAAAGTATAATTATTACATTCCTAAATGTAGGCACCAAGACTTCCAGCAACTTAATACCTGCTGAAGTTTTACAGGTGCCCTTCTTTGCCCTGGTGTCTCAGGAAGGGGGATCCTGCCAATCTTCAAACAGAAGTTGACCAGAAGCCTTCTAATAAGACTTCATACCTCTAACAAACTGCAGCTTGACTAAGGACTGCAGGACACCATCCCATAGGTTACTGGGGCTCCTGTAGCCACACTTTATCATTACACCTAGAACAAGTTTTGACTGCATTCATTTTACTCCTTAAAAACCTTAGAGCTATGTAACATCCAAATAGAAACCAGGCAGTAAAACCCACATAGTACAAACTAATGCTTTTTGGAAAGCGTGTTTAATGCAAACAGAGGCCACTTCAGCCAACATTATGAACAGTCCTCACTACCACATTGGAGTTATTACAGCTATAATGGCATAGGAGCAGCTTCTTTCCAAGACTCCTGGGGACGCAGCAGATAAAGATATAGTGAGGACAGGACGGAAGTTGAAAAGGGAGTGAATTCTTTGAAGAGGATTTTGATTTTTCCACCTTAAGAGCAAGCATAGCTAATCTAGCCCTTCATTTATGTTCATAATGTCTATGATAAAATTAAATACTGCCAAGACAACTTCTCCCATCAAATGGATTCTGTTGCAAGGGACCTGAAACATCATCTAGTTCCAACCTCCCTGCCATGGGTGGGGACACCTTCCACTGGACCAGGTTACTCAAAGCCCCATCCAGACTACGTGAGTACTTCCAGGGATGGGCCATCCACAAGTTCTCTGTTCAGGGCCTCACCACAGTAAAAGAATTTCTTACCCATATCTAATCTAAACCTGCCTTTCTCAGCTTGAAGGTACTCCTCCTTGTCCTATGTATCAATGTCCATGTAAAAAGTTCTTCTCCATCTGCTGCCTTGAGATTCGAAGATGCCTCCCTCCCACTGTGAGGGGCTGGGCCAGCTGTACCAGCAGTGCTGTTAGCTTAAGACGTGAGAAATACTTAAGATCAAGGAATTCTTTGGTATGACAGGACAGAGCAGTAGCCACTGAACTACAGCTTCACTTAGAAGAGTTATGGAGGTAGGTAAAAGATGCAGGATGAAAAACATTTGGCAAGGCAGATCTGCTTTTCATTAGGTATGTCCATTATTTTTACATTACAGACACATATCCACTCTTAAGTTCATTAACACTGCTTAGCTACCCTCACCTTCCTAACCAGCTGATTCCCATTTTGACTGCTGCTCTCAACTAAATTCCTATCCTCTTGGACATCAGCCTGCCCACTCAGCAGCACTGACACAGTGTTTTATTACTGAATTACTGTACACTGCCTTCTGCATGTCTCCTCAGCCCATATAACACTCCTATTTTTTTCAGACCCTCCAAAAAAAAGTCTCTAGGATGAAAAATAAAGCAGGTAATTTTAAAATAAGGCATATACAAGCCTGTCATATGCATCTTAATCATGCTTAACTGGTGCTGTTTGCATGGACAGAAGATGTTTTTTCTAGTCATATTGGGGTTTTTGACACCTTTCCAGCTAGGCATTCTGCTTTACACCCAAGCAGATCCTGTGTGACACTTGTATGGTGTTCAGGCCTGTTTTTCATTCCCACGCTGATATGTGCCAGGGCCCCTGGAGAAAGGGCTGTTCTCACCAGGTTCCCACCTCTACCACGTGATACCTTCCCAGGCACATAAGGGCCTTTACTTTCTGCCTCCTTATGTCAAGAAGTCCCAGGTTTCCCAGTGTGGTACAGTACAAAAAGGCTTAGAGGAAAAACTGCAGCATACTGGCATTATTTTCTGGACCTTTTTATCAGTTCTAGCCATCCTGACCACAGAGTAAATTTCCTTAGTCATCTGTCAATAACCCCATCTTAATTCTCTGGGCCCCAGTAACAGCCCACAGCTTGAATCCAATACAAGAGCAGCTTGGGAAGGAACTAGGCAGATTTATTTTTTTGTTGTTTTCTTCTTAATGCAACATATCCTACCAGCTAACATTTTCCAGCTGATACAAGTATGGCTTATCTGGAAAGCTGTGGTTTCTCAAAAGACAGCAGCTCTGCTGATGTCAGACAGGGATGCTTACATCTGTTGAGCTAAGTTGTGGTAGTAACACAGTAAGAAAGTAGTAATACTATTTACAGCCACACTGCTTTTTCTCTTCGCCCCATGGCAAATACAGAAAATTTCAATCTCTGACGCATCACAGCTAGCTTTTGTAAAGATCTTTCCCCCACAGGTACTGAAAGCAAGCCAGAAACTGATCAAGAAAAGTTTAAGAGAAACTGTGTGTAGGCTCTAATAAAACATAATGATTCACAATAGCAGGAGTAAGGCTACCACATTTAAAGAAAAATTAGCTGCTCTTGAATTTGGCAGGATTCTTACTTTCTTACTTCTTCTTCTGTTCCCAGATGAGCTACTATTATAGTAAGGTGCATAGTTTGAACAGGAAGAAGAGCTCTTGACAAGTCAGGTTCTTTAGAGAGTATGAGTTCTTGGACATCTTCAATTCTGTCCAAAATCTGCAGTGGAGTAAGTAAGAGACAGAAATAAATTTTCATTTTGGAATGCCCACACATTACTGGAAAAATTCAGAATGCCAAAGATTTACGCACCCAAAAATGCAACTCAGTGTTTAAGCCAGGAGTCCACAAAGCCACCTTCTCCTCCCCACCCCAAAGATTTATCACATAGCAACTTTCAACTTCATACTTAATTTTTCAGGAACTGATTGATCTGTTTTCCTTTTTTAAAGCCTACAGGCTAAATTCATAGCTCTCCTGTGAACCAGAAGCCCTAGATCTTAAAGTAGGTGTGAATCTGACCCTAAGCATGTTAGATTAAAGCTCACAGGACTGTGTAAATATTAATGGGATCTTCATGCAGTTGTCAGTTGTTAATAGACTGTGGAAATTGAATAGCATTTCCATAATTAATCTTATGCCGTTTTCTGATTACAAGTTTGATCACAGATTAAACTGATAACTCTTCCCAAAAGGAAAACGTAGCAGCAAACAAAGTAGATTGACTGGGTAAACATGCTGTTTTCTGAGCTAGTGTTTCTCTGAACTGTGTGGCTGGTTTCTGGCTCTTGTGAATCTATCTGTGCCTTTCCACAATTGATGCCAAAGATTTTTTTTCCCAATATGTTCTGTTAAGGTTTATACGCCAGTCATGGGAACAGGCAGGAGAGAGGAGAGTTCATTCACACAGGTACTAAGTATCTGGTGGAAGCCCGTGTTATAGAGAAATTTCCAAATTATTTCACCGAGCAAGCTCTGCTTCACATGCCTAGGGGCTCACATGTGTTAGAGCTCCCCTTTATTCTTACACAGATCTAAACAGCCAGGTCAATATGTTTTGCAATCTTTCTCGATAAAGCCTCAGCAGTCATTGTGCATCCCAGTAAATAGTCCCACACCCTGCACATCAGAAGAGATTAGCATAACAGGTTCCCAATAAGAAACATGAGGATAAAAGCCACACACAATTAAAATAACCATCTGAAGATACAAACTCCCTGAATTCACCAGCTCTTACGGTACATTTGTCACTGTGAAAAACACACCACTAAAATGACTCTTACATTAAGTTAATTTCTACTGCAACTGAAGCACAGTTTATTGCAGCCTGCTATTTACAGCATATGTTTAGATTGTGAAAACATTGAGCAGAAACCAAGCCATCAAGCTGTCGGACCACACAAACTACAGCCTTTGCTTCAATAGACTAGGCTAAGTATTAACAGTAATTCCACAAAAGAGCCTCCTGTTGTTCTCCCTTACCCAATCTTTCCAAGAACATCCTTGAAATAAGAAAGAAGATCCTTCTGCCTTTTCAGTTTGAGGCTTAGACATGTGGGAAGCTGAATATGAGTGAAATTCCTTTATGTAGATATTTAACTATTACAGAGCATTTGTTAATATCTTTTCTCACCTCTTCTTTTTATCTTCACATATGATTCTTCACAACTTCCTGCTCCTTCTCCCATGGGAACAGTCTACCCTATCGCTACACTGGTGGGTTTTTGGTGCATCAGTCTTCAGCACTTTTCTATAAATGCTGTGTATTCGATGGGATAGCTGGCAGGTTTCTTTTGGGAAATGAGGGGCCTGAAGGAAGCACTTAAAATGGAGTACTGAACGCCTGAGACCATACCATTCTTAGATTCAATCCAGTCCAAGCTTTGTGTTCAGCCTCCTGGAGCCCTGCTTAGACCCAAAGAAAAAATGGCTATGCACCCACCAGGACTGGAACAGGACTTTTCCTTTGTCCTCTTGAAAGGGAGAAAAACGTCAACAGCCCTAGGCCCTGCCATCTGGAGAGCTCTCTTAAATAATTAAGGCAAAATAATTATTCCCAAAACACTAACAGCATCTTTGAAACCTGTCTGTAACAAAGAAGGTCTACAGAGTAAAAGACAACCAAACTGTATGTTCAGTGAGGTCATGAACCTCTGCTTCAGAGGTAAAAGCATCTATAATTGTCAAAACACTATTGTATGTGCATGTATGTGTGTATATACACACGCATTTGGCCAACATGTTGGGGGAGGTGATTCTACCCCTCTACTCCATTTGGTGAGACCCCACCTGGAATGCTGCATCCAGCTCTGGGGTCCCCAGCACAGGAAACACATGGACCTGCTGGGACAAGTTCAGAGGAGATCCACCAAGATTAGAGAGATGGAGCACCTCTCCTGTGAGGAAAGGCTGAGGGAATTCTGTTTGCTCAGCCTAGAAAAGAAAGGGCTTCAGAGTAACCTGATTTCTGCCTTTCAGGACCTGCAAGGAGACTACCAGAATGATGGAGAGGGACTTCCTACAAGAGCATGGAGTGACAGGACAAGGTGGAAATGGATTCAAACTAGAAGAGAGTAGGTTTAGATTAGATATTAGGAAATAATTATTGATTGTGAGGGTGGTGAGGTACTGGAAAAGGTTGCCCAGAGGATGTGGATGCCCCGTTCCTGGAAGTGTTCACAGCCAGGTTGGATGGAGCAAATTGGTCTAGTGAAAGGTGTCTTTGCCTACAGCAGTGGGGCTGAAACTAGATGACCTTTAAGATCCCTTCCAACCCAAACCATTCTAAGATTTCTTTCCTCACCCCTCTGCATATATACATGCCAACCTTACAGTACTGCAATCTTCAGTGTTCCTTTCAGAGCCTCACACAGGGCTGTCTCAGGTCACTGACACCCTTAAAGGTAGCACTGAAGAGGAGCATGAACAGGGAATATCTTGGGCAGAGCATCCGACCAGGGATGTCAGAGCTGCCAGATTACCAAGGCTGGTGCGAGTGCAGGGAAATCTGTAAGAGCAGAAGCAAGAGAGAGAAGAAAAGGGAAAAGAGGGGAAGGACATTCACAGGGCTGCACAGGATATGGTCTCAGGCCATATATTAAGACACTCAAATCTCATTAAAATAGCAGAATAAGTTAGGCATTCATGACCCTTCAAGCTGTTCCATGATCTCATTCCTCAAATGGCAGGAAACTTTCCAGTTTCAAGCTTAGATTTATTCTTTGCCCACTTCATACCCATTTGTTCATCTGCCAACATTGTCTTCAGCTTACGCAGTTATTTTCCCTTCCTGGCATTTATCTTCCTGATGTGCTCTGCACTTCTGTTCACCTCTCAAAAGCCAGTCATATGTAGGAATCACTAAAGTTATATGAGGCCATCCTCCAGATAACCTTCAAAGATGATTCTGCTCAAGACAAAGCCAGAGCAAATAATTGCCTACCAAGAGGAAGGCACCTTTGACATCTCCCTCTAACACATACATAAGTGTTTTTACACTTAACTAAGGTAAAAACAAAAACTCAGAACCCTGCCAAAGCAAGCTACTGTACCGCAACTGCTTGTCACACTGAAGGAAAAAAAAAAAGGAAAAATTCTGTACAACAGGTACGTCAATCCTGCTTAATGATTGTCTTTCAGCAGCATAAATAGTCATGCCAGATACTGCATGAAAGCTTAAGCTAGGGGAAAAAAGAAATCAAGTTATATATTGCAATAAACAATATCTGTTTTGTTCCTGGGAAAATGCACCATAAACTACTAGCAGAAGCTGTTAGTAGAATGTTGTGTTTTCATTCTGTTCATACAAGCTAATATTCTGGTTCTGCCTTTTACATTTTCTTTATAGGAAAAGATACCAAGATACATATATATTATAAATGTTAATAGTTTACACAGTTTTTATACTCTTCTCCATTCTGCCCATGCTAGTTGGACACAGTAGTTTCTGATTCAAATTAAGACTTTCACCCGCCTATCTTTGTCAGGTGGAATAGTCTGCTTATTGTCTTGGCATCTCAAGGCGCTTCTTTCTCTTCATATTACATTTGAGTGCATAGTCACCTGCTGCCCCTACATAAAGGGCATGGGGCATGTCCCACCTCACAGTGCTGCTGTTCCACAATGCTGACAGAATCCTTTCTAAGACCCCTTGGGATAACAGCAGGTACTGGGACAAAGTGAGAGGCTCTGTCTGCTTTTGCATACCTCGAGCAGCTGCAAACAAAACATTGCCATCAGCAGGTCACAGTTGTCTATGAAACGCTAAAGGGTGAAAAACCTGCCCATAAAGGTACTGACAGTGCTCTTTGGAAATGAGACATTCCATATCCTTCTTTCAGAAAGTTTTGTGTGAGCTTCAAAACTCATAGTGGCAGAATGGGAATAAGTAGTTCAAGGTGAGCCAGTATCTTCCCACTTTCTTTACAAGTACAAGGAGTTGTGCAGAAGTTACATAAGAGTCATTTGAAGCCCCTGACTAGAAAATAAAGTGTGAAATCTGTCTCTCCAGCTATTGTATCATATTTGGAATTTACTTCCATAGAACCTAAGACAGGGCCTGTAGTAGCCAAGCCCTTCAAGACTGTATTGACATATTTCAGAAGAGGCGTTTACTGTGGTAACTGGAGTGCTTTAGGTCCCCCAAAAAGCCTCTAGAAGAAAATACTTCTATTTGTATTTCCACTGTTTGCTGCACTTTGGTTTACCAGTATGGAGGTGAAATGATCTGTTGCTTTTTCCAACACTGCTTAAACATGGGAGTCACAGAACACAGCACACCTCAAAATATGAGCACACAGACTCCACACATGGGTTCTTGAAATTAACTGTCTACCTAGGATCTCAGGGCAAGTTTGTCAGATAAAAGACAGAAGAGAAAACAGATCAATTCTCTATAATCTTCTGCAGAAGAGAAGGAAATTTTCATTCTCCATTATGAACTTCAGTGGAAAAGGAGGTGAACAAACAAATCAATACCATTGTACTAAATACAGCCCTAAGAAAATGTAGGATGGGACAACACAAGACGATGAAAGCCAGGTCTTTTAGTTGAAAGAAGATTACAGAATAGAAGATATTATTGATGAGAGACAACACCTCAGACCCTATAGAAAGGGCAGTGGCAATCCTGAAAGTGATTTTTTTCCTAGCAGTGGCAGAAACATGGATGTGTATAAATACAACTCTATCTACAAGAACAAAGCACAGCACCTACAAGGGCTGCTTTGTGGAAGTTAACTCCATCCCAGGCCCAACAGAGCACTGCTAAGGGTAAGGGGGCAGAATTTGATCACTCTTGGCTTGTTAACAACTCCTGCAACCAAGATAAGAAATTAAGCCTAAGTTTAAAGTTAAGTTCTTTAATAGAACAACTACTTCAAAGTACCTGATCATCTGTTATTGGAATAGCAACAAAATAATTTGGAGCCTCTCTTGGACGTTTTTTTGACAGTTCTTGTCCTCGGTCTTCTTTCTGGTCTTGCAGTATCCCCCTGGGCCTTTCTTGGATATCACCTTGCTCCTGTCTCATCTTTGTACTTCTTTGGCCTTCCTCTTGCGGAGGCAGGTCTGCTTTTAGCTGTTCCTGCTCTTGCCTCTGGTCCTGCAGCTGCTCCTCTGTCACCATCCCATTCAGGTCAGCTTTGTCTCCAGCCTGCATGTCATGCAGCTCCACCACCTCTGCTCTTTCCTCTTGGCTCTGGTCCTTCTGGGGTTTTGCCACTGCTTGATCCTGCTTTTGGCTCAGAACCCCCTGTGGCACCAGCTCCACCTTAGCAAGCTCTCTCTCACCTTCAGATCTCGCCATTGTCTCTCCCTGATTTTGTTTTGGAATCCACTGTTCTCCATCATTTAACACTTCCTTGCCTTGGTTCTGGAGGCAGGCTACCTCTTCTGAGTCACAGCCCAACTGCAGCTGCACCACGACCTTGATGCCAGCAGTCCCTTGTCCCCACTCCTGGGGCTGTACCTGTACAGTTACTTGTGGGAGACATGGCCCTGGGCCCTGCTGCTGTAACTGCACCTGCACTGTCACTGCTGGGGCCTCCCATCTTGGGCTTGGCTTCTGAGGCTGCACCTGCACAGTCACCTCTGGGGACTCCCACCCCTGGCTCATGTTCTGGGGCTGCACCTTCACGGTCACTTTTGGGAACTCCCACCCTGGGTCTGTTCGTTGTGGTGCCATGTTTGGGGCCATGCCTCCTTGCCCTGGCTGGCTTTGTGGCTGCACATGGATATCATCCCCTCCCTGAGGCTCTTGAGCAGAGGGCAGTAGCTGTGCTGCTGAGGGATGGTCTCCTTGCTCCAGCTGTACTAGTGAGCAGAGCTCCTGAGTTTCTTCTAGGCTTTCATCCACGTGAACCTCTTCCTTGACCACCTCTTGAGGCTGAGCTCCCTCTGGACTTCCATCCACCTGAACCACCTGTTGATGCCGACTCCTGCACAACTCCTGTTTTATCACCTTCATTCTATAACACCAAAGCTTTCTTCTTCTAAGCCGAGGATTCTCCAAGATCCTCCTCCTCTTTCTTTGGGGCTTGAAGTACTTTTTTAAAGGAACTGGGGAAAAAAAAAAAAAAGAAAAAAGCCCAGAAGTTATTTAAAAAATATGTCTTACAACAGTTCAGTCTGGGTTCAGCGCTGCAGTTGGACTCACTACAGGGAGCTCCAACCCGGTCAAACAGCTCAGTCTAAAAACCTGTGGAGAGCCTGACTGAAGATTGAACTACTTCTTCTAGTCACTACGCTGTGGTCTTGACTTCTGCTCTTGCCCTGATTAGGTCTCCCAAGCTTTAAAGCATGAGTACACCATTTCACAGCATGCAGCAGTACAGAGACAGAAGCCTTATCAAGGAACTGCAGGTGTGTTGCCTAGAGGTAGTTACTCACAGAGATTCAGATTCAGAGAATGGCCCGAGCCAGACTCAGAAGCTGAATACATACAGACACAAGATTGCCAGTGAAGCTCAGGTCTCCTGTAACTGCAGCATGTTACCATCTAATCAGACCTCCACACACTACTTTTTTGCTTCCCACATGTACATTACAGTTTTTTTCTACAGCAAACTTCTGCCACATCCTCATTTCTCTTAACAGCTCCCATTCACCCTGTCTCATGCTCTTCTCCTCTTCAGTAAAGTTGCAGAGGGAGATGTTTTTCTCATCCATACTGTTTGGATACAAGCAGTGAAGGCACTGAAAGAGCAAAGGGGTTTTTTTTTCCTCTTTGATTCAGAGGCAAATTCCACAGAAGCCCCAAAACCCAAGAACATTTCTTCATTAGTCAGTGCAGCTCAATTACACTCAGCAGAAACAGCACTCTTTAAAGATGTCTAAGCAAATAAATTCTACAGATCAAACAGGATTCATCTGTATGAGAAAAATATTTCAGACCCCAGATTATGACCTGCCTTGACTAAGTCCTTCCAAGTCATGGCAACAGTGAGGGTTTTTTCCCCGAAGCTGTAAGAGGTAGGCAGATATATTTTTTATAAATCTGCTCTCCAAGACAACCAAAATGTTTGTTCAAATTTTGCAGGAAAACTAGATCCCTTCCCACCCCCAGAAAACCCACAACCATGAAAAAAGTCAAAACTAAATAGAAAAAGTGTAAAAAAGTTGACACACAACCTACATATTTTAATGTTGGGCAATCCAAGACAGAGGTAGTACAGTTATCTCCTTATTAAAAAAAAAAAAAAACCAAAAAACAAAAACACCCAAAAAACAACAAAACCAAATTATTTTTTGTAGTGGGCTAAGGATGAAAAGCTTAAGAAACTCATACTGAATTCATATGAAGGCTATTATATGTTCTTTCCTGAATCCAGATGCTGGCACATTGTTCCATAGAATGGACTAGTTTTAAAAAGGAGATTTTAATGCTTGTATGTATTTCACGTTTAATTTCACTAATCAGATAGCTACATTACTTATATTTTATTATGCTTTAAGAATTTTGTTGACTGCATGTCAAATCTAAAAACTTAAAGAGACTAATAAAGATTTTAGAAATGTAAGAGGCCACATGCTTATGGAAGTAGACCAATCTTAACTCTCTGGAGGTAGAGCACTGTGGTCATAAACTAGCTATAAAAGTCACCTATTACCCATGATATTTGTGCCTGGACTCTAAAAGAAGCTTTTGTCCTTCTGGAAGAGTGTTTAATCAGGGATATGAAGAACCCTTGCTCAGCTCAATGATCCTTAATAAAAGGCACAATCTAACACAGTACTTCGTCCTGAAACAGCATGAAACTTTCTTTCAAACACCTCTCTGACATCAGCTTTGACAAAAACAAGCTCTGCCTTTGCTTTCATGTCTTCACTGTCCAAGTGAGAAACTGGAAGAAAAGAACAATATTGAGGGCTCCCAGAGAACCCCTTTCAACCATGTAAATGCTGTAGAACACGTGCATTTTTTTCTAACTACCTGCAATGGGACAGAAGCTCCTGAGACACTATTACACTCCGCTGCCCTCCTCACAGTCAAGGTACTTGAGAAACCAAGCCCTTTTTCTCTTTCAGAAGTCATTAGGTAAATTAAGCCTCAAAGCTGTGCAAAACCTTGGTAGGTACCTGTTAAACAGTTCAGTCAGATTCAGAGAATGCAGCGTCTAAATTTGCTGTAAACAGGTATTTAGATGCATGTAGGTGAGTCAGAAAGTTTCATGAAAGTAGAGTGACAGGATTCATGCCACTAAACCATCATAGTCACCGCTGAAGTCTTTGCCTTACTAGCAATGTGCAGCTGAGGCACAACAGAAGTCTAAACAAACCCTCTCTTGCACGCAGCCTAAGCTGCTCTGTGAAAAATCATTAAAACAGGTAACAACTTGTAACAAGCTGCCGTGGTGGTGCACGTTTGCTGTTGGATTTGTAAGGCTTTCACCCCCCCCGAAGTAACACTTAAAACCGCATTGTCTCTCGTGCAGTTCTGCCTGCGCCGTAACCTTCAGTAGGGATTTTGCAGACTGTCATCAATATGGTGAAGAGAGAAATGCAACAGCTCAGGTTGAGTATAGCAGAATCGCACAGAAAGAAGCATCAGTGCCCTTTACAAGACAATGGACTATTTTTAAGGTATTCAATACATAGCATCAAGGTAGTCTCATCAATTTTACACAGTTCTTTCCCTACACTATTTTGCTCTTAAGCCTGTATTACTTCATATGCCCACATGTCCCACAAACCTTTCATTTGATAATCCCACCACCTAAAAAGAGTTGGCATTGCAACTGTTACCCAGCCATCCCTACACTATTTGAAAGTCCTTACAGCCGTTGTGTGGCCGTCATCAAGTTGAGAATTAAGGGCTCAGGATTTATCTGCCTTGACTTAATGACGTTTAATGTTAATGAGTTTAATGAAGTTTATGAGTTAATGAGTTTAATGAAGTGGCAGCATCTTGGTCCTTCAAACACTTCAGCACCCATGTAAAATAAAAAGTGGCTGGAGGTCCTGAGTGCTAGAAGCATCCAGAGAGCCCCAGGCTTTCCCCAAGCCCCTCTTTAACTGTTACTCTGAGCCCTCCAAAGCCATTTAGCCCAGGTGACAACACCAAATACTTGCCCACCTGCAGCAAGGTCCAGTGCAAGACAGGCAGCCAGGAGCTGAAGGCTGCAGTCTATACAAATAGGAAAGGTTCCTGCCCCTGTAGCACTGAAGTATGCCCTTAGGAGGTCCTGAAAAAAGCAGCAAGACCACCCACCTTCATCCAAAACTTTTGAACCACGAAGAAAGCTCTTTCTTCGAATAAATAGTTTGTTCCATTTTCAGCCTTTTGACAGGCAGAACTCATGCAGACACTTGTATCCCAGCCAGCAGCTCTGAAACAACGAATGAACAAGCTCCAAAGGCAAGCTCCCCCCACCCGCAGTCCCATGCCAAAGGCTGGAAACAGATACTAACTGTGCCTAACCCTTGGTCAAAAGGGTCCAGAAACATCCAGAAGGAAAGCTAACCTGTCTCATGAAGATATAGGCAGCATTTGGCCAAAGACTTGTCTTTGCTGCTTCAGACCTCATTCTGGTACTTCTCACCTCCTCAATCTCAGAATCCCAATGTGGATGACAATACAGAATTCAACTCTGCTGCTCTAAACTTTAATACTTGTGCAAAGCAGTTCCCCTTTGCCCAGCTGACTGCATTGCCAATATTAAGCTCCCATACCCTACAGAAACCTTGGAAGCCAGGCAACATTCGCTTTTACCCGGAAATAGATTTTGTGCTCCACAGAACTGCCGCAGGAAACTGCTGACTGGGTAACACTGCCTCGGTGTCTCTCAAAGTCTGCTACAGCCACTCTGATGCATGCAAAACAGCCTCTCTGCACAGAAAATAAGCCTTGGGAACAGCTTTTACACAGTTCTGCTTCATCAGATTGGTCAAACTCCTTAGCTGTGACAGTGACATGCAGGTTTGCTGGCACTGGTCTGGGAAGCCCAAAAAGTCTATTTATGGGCCTTGCTTTCTGCACAAGTCTCTCTCTTGCTACTCAGTTGCAGGAGAGCAGGATGCAGATGCAGTTCAGTAGCTGAGGGGCAGACTTGCATCCCAGGTCCAGAGAGGCTGCTTAGAATGCTGGAGATGAAGGGAAGATTTACCAGGTCCTGGTCAAGCACAGACACACACCTACTGTAATAATTCACTTCTTGTGTTTTGCCCAAGATCTGAATGGCTTCCTGGGCCTTTGGTACACCCCCAGTTCCTCTTCCCAATAAAGCCAACTATTTACTGAAGTAATCTGATGTACATGAAGCAAAAGGCATTTGAGGCAAACAACCTTTCCTGCAGCACTCAGGTCTTTTCTCTAAGCAATACTGCCCTCTGGCAACCCATGCCTAAAACATCCTGCCATGCTAGAAGGCTGGAGTTATACAAGTTACTTTCCTCAGTCTTATGGTATGATGTATTTGTGTGGTCATTAGGTCTTATTTCTCCCACCTCCCCAGAATAACTACATTCTTTGCAGACTGGACATCTCAGATACCCGGTTTTCCTGCTGACATGCCTTTTCTGCATTCAGCTACCACAATGTTAGAGGAGAAGGGGAAGAAACAGGTCAAGGAACCTGCCACAAATACTGTTAGAAACAACACTTCTATATGAAGTTGCATCATCCAAGTCGTCACAGTATGCCACAATCTCTGTTCATTTTATTCCCTATCAATTAAAACTAAATTAAGTTAGATCAAGAGAAAGCACATAGAAATTATTGGGCCTGAGGTTCTTCCTGTTACCAGTTTATTGCACTTTCATAACTGTGAAATTTTGTTGGAGTTGATGAGGAACAGTAGCAAGAAGAGAAGAAACAGGTTTAAATACAAGAAGAGAGGAAACAGGTTTAAATACAAGAAGAGAGGAAACAGGTTTAAATACAATTAGAAATCATCTTTACAATGTGGTTTCAGCTAGAGAATTGTTTTGCTGAGATGTATTTGGCCCTGTCTCATTGTACCTTTTGCTAGAGGTTAAAAACAGGGGTAGGCGGAAGGGTGAAGGTAGGAGGGAATACAGAGCCACAGTTAATTAACCCGTAATAGAGAATAAGTGATAAAAAAACATCAGTGTTCCATGGTCTGTGCCTACATGTTTCTTCAGTCTAAACCTAAACCCTTTAGACTGAAGTAAACCCTTCAGTTGCCTTATTTGTGTGTAACATTATCTGTTAATCAAGAGGCACAGAAGTTCCAGAGTTTCCTGACACACTCATTTGTTAGCTCCCTTTTCCCAGTATAAAAGTGGTAAAATGAGGCAACTCACACCTCTCAAAACTGAACCGTATTTGGTGATGTCTATTTTTCTCTGACTGGGCACCAAAGTACCAATAAGCATTCCAAAAGCAGTATTCCAAACTGCTGTTTAACATTAGGCCACTAATCCCTTACCAAGACTAAATTTAAAGGGTTTGTTCACCTACAGAGGTGAAGCCAAGGAAAAGGGGTGGAGGGTGAAAATAGGAGATACAGGAGCTCTGAAATGAACAATGTTTATGTTTGGTGGAAAGACATTAGAGGCAGAAACAGCACCCTTCATAGGAGCAACATACACCTTACAAAGCTACTTTTTCCTTAGTGGCTCATTAGGATTCCACACTTTGTCAGACCACACTGAATGAATTGTTCCCAGAGTACAGATGAAAGATAAAAAAAGGCTTGACTTGTGTTTAATGATCCACTATTATCATATCTGTATGTGGATAGAGTTTCAGCATTTAGCATGCAGTATGCATACAATAGTGACTACGGTGTCCTAGAGACCACCACTACCTGGTGAAGAAGGAAAGCTGACACCACCATTCCTCTGAAGAGGAGTGCAGTCATTAGCTTTTCAATGATGGTGTGTAGCTTGCTTTATTAGCCATTGTTTAAAGCACTATAATTAGAAAAAGTGTTAGCTATGCAAGATAAACCATCCTCCCTCGAATAATACATGCTCCCCTGCAAGTCATAGTCATTATACATCGTGTTAAAGAGGTTTTGTAGAAGTTTCTTTACACTGACTAGAACCATACAATCATTGTGCCACTTTCACATTGCAGCAAAAAACCAATACATCCATAAAATGTGTCCCAGTCATTGCTTTTCTTTATGAGGACCTCTGAGCAGCTATTAAACAGCAATTATCTTGGATGCTGTACTAATCTTTTAGGTGTAACAGAGGCAGATATTCTGTACATTGTCAGCTGGTTCAATTGTAATCCCTGCTGCCCCTCTTCCCCTTAGCCCCAAGTGAAACAGAACTCAGTTAAGGTATAATTCATCTGGCCACATTAGTCTGCATTTCAAAGCGCATCTTTATGCTCCCTAGAATGAAACAAGTGTGTTACCCAAGATAAGCTTAAAATGATTTGCATAAGATAATCAGCACACACTTGAGATTACTTTGATTTTTGGTAGGCATCTCATTTATGCAAGCAAACAGCACACTTTAAAAAGGTAAGATTCATCACTTCTGATACATGAGGAACTAAAATACCGAGACTGAAGTTATAATTAAAATGGATGATGTTACAAACAATTAGCTTCTCTCCAGCCCACTTTTGGGATGTCCTGACTTCATTATTCCTTCACAAAGCCAGCAACAAAGTCCCCATTAAACTGACAAGTGCGAGGGCTAAACTCAAGACTGATTAGAAAAAAACTGTTCTGGTAACTCCTCACTCAGGCAGAACATTCAAGTCAAGTTCTCCACTCCTGAACACCCGCAGCTGCCACCAGTTCAGCCAGACTTCCCACTTCTGTCACCCTTTGGCACCAGCACTTCTGAAGCACCCATGGACTAAGTGAACACCACACAGGAGGGACATCTCTTGCGCAAGTGCTTCTGCCTTTATTTGAAAGCACTTTTTGTGTGTAAAGGCAGGGTTTAACACTACCAGATTTACAAAGCCTACAGCTATGGGTTTGTGACAGCACAGTCCAGGTATTGCCCCCTTACTCTATCACAATTTCTCATTGCACTTACACAGATTCCATTATCTCAGCAGCATTTCACAAGTCAGAATAGTTTAAGTGTCTGCTTTCCAGCTATCAATTAAGGAGATAATCTTTAATCCGAAATACAGTGCATTACATCACCTCAGCCTCTGCTTATGATGGTCTCCTGCAGTATCCAGCCACAGTGACTGTCTGAAGTCTAAAGAATTTACTCAGTAAATTAATGGCTCTTCTAAGTACCTCATATCCACTTAGAAAAGCAAATATGGATTATTTGTCCCTTTAAAAATTTTATTCGACAGGCATACAAGTCTCCATCTTAAGTGCCTGAGTATCCAACCTTGGAGAGAGGGAATACCGTATCTGAGCAGCTAAGCCCTCACAAGTTTTAATTTATATACATATTTCCAAGCCTGGGCATCCAAGCCACTCACTGTCAAATCCTCAGTTCACACCTGCCTGAAGCCTTGCTACTCAGACAAGAGGAGTGAAAGGACTCAGTCTAAGACAAACATTCTTTAGGCTCATAGGGTACAGGCAGAACACAGTATAGCCAAGGTATCTGTCAGCTGTGCAGAAAGTGCTGCAGGAGAATATCTGAGCAGCACAGAGCATCCAGTCCTCCTTCACCCACAGCAGCCTGGGCTGCAAGCAGGGCTAGGGGCAGGCACGGAGCTGCTAAAGCTCAGCATGTTCATGTTCCTCTCCAGAAGAGCATACCTGAAGGACCAGAGAAATCATCTCTCAAGACCACAAAAAAAAAAAAAAAAAAAAACCAAAAAAAAAAAAAAAAAACAAAAAAAAAAANACCACCTCAACTTATTTCTTTTTACTCTCTTGGAAACTGGAGGTCATTTGAGGGAAACAAAACTGCAAATACCCTTAAAAAAATCTGCTCTTTAAATAGAGAATAAGAAATTATTTTAATCTTGAACTCAGTTGCTGGACTTAAAACTTCCCAAAAAACCAGTAAGCCACTGGTTTTGATACTATACATAAGGTCTGGTTTGTATCTATGGTATAAACAGAAACATATTAGTTGGAAATTTATTTATTTTAGTTATGCACAATTCACATTATTGTGAAAATTACACTTTTACTGTTTAAACAAGAGTTTAAAGTTGGTAGCTTAGACAGTTAATTTGCAAAAAAATCTTTCACTTCTTTATTGAAGTGTTTCAAACTGAGCTTCCCATTCTTCTGTTCAAGAAATATAACATGTACCTCACTGCAAACATGAATATTTTTCAATAAGAACCTGTATTACACACACACCCCTCCTTAGGAGATTTTTAAGCATGCTAAATAAAAATGAGCTTGTGTACTGGTATATGTAAACAGAAGGAACTATTGAGTCACAACGGGGATGATTCTTCTGCCATGTAAACACACTTCTGCAGAGTCACGCTCCTCTTGTAGTTCACCCTGCACTGAGGGACTGCAGATCTAGTCAGACACGAAAAGGTAATGTGTTTTGGGGTTTTTTTTCCCCAGCCTCCCTACCTGTACCCTCAAAGGAGAGCTCAGGAAAATCAGTATCTGTGTACAGTCCAAGAAACTGCTTCTATTTCAATAAGTAGCTCACATTATGCATGCCTTCTGTCAGATGAACACAGATCCTTCTTCCAAAAATGATATAAAACCATCTGAGCAGGGGGATGGAAACTGTGACGTAAGAGGCAGCCAGTGGAAAGACATATGGAGGCAGAGAAATCAGAAAGATATCAGCAGTTGGCAAATCTCCTCTTACATTTCACATTCATATGCTCACCACATTTAGACACAAAGACAATATCTAATACTCCAGCACCAGAGGAGAGGCTGTTTCCAGCACTCTCCAAAGAAGCACATTCCATTATAGACATAGCCATGTACAGCACAGTAATCCTACATTGCTCATCTGAATTTTGTATTTAAGCCAGACATAGTGACAACATACTGGACTGTAGTGAAATCACACAGCACATTACTATTACACCATCACACAAGTATGAATTGTCAGCTTATATTTGTACACTGCCTTTGTGTCCTGGAAATTAGCAGAGCAAAAAGTGTTAGTGATACTCAACATCATGAAATTTTCTTCTCAAATTGCAAAATAATTGTTGGGTATAAAGAAAATTGTTAACCCTGAAGCATCTTCCTGTATTCACTCAAGTAAGGTGATAGTAATGAAGTTATCAAAGTTTTCCCTGTGTTTTAGTCTGGCTTGGTTTAGGGTTTATTTTAGGGCTTTTGGGGGATATTTTGTTATATTTGGGGTTTTTATCTTTTGTTGTTTTTGTGGTTTTGGGGGTTTTTGCTTAGGGTTTTTTGGTGGGGTGGGAAAGTCATGTGCAGGGGTGGGTAACAGGACATATTTTCACCTGCATTAATACGCCAAATAGAGTCAAGAACTACTGCTTTTATGCCACAAAACACATACTGTAACATACTTCTACTAAACCAAACCCCCTTTGTGGTGCTTATGCCCTTTTGCCTAGGAGACAAATAGAAGTCGTTTCCTTCAATGACAACAAAAGAGCTGAGAGCAACCTACTCCCAGCTATCACTATGAAAGCTGTACTTAAAGTGGTAATCTTAAAAAAAAAAAANCAAAGCTATTTTATCCTGGTTTCTCTTTTAGCAGGATGTATTGGGCTGTAAGGATCCCTCCATGTATACCAGGAAGTGACTACCCACAGCATCTGCACCAGTAGCCTTGGGATGGGTTAGAGAGCTTGCAGCAGGACAGGGCAGAAAGTTACCTCTGACTGCCCCCCAAGAGGCTGCCACAAGGAAATGAAAGTCTGCTGCATAGATTTAATCTGTTACTCCACGAAGTTTTATTAAACCACACAATCTACCCAGTGTTACAAGTTATAGGATCAAACATTATTTTGGACAGGGTTTGGTTCTGTACTTAGTTATCCAGCTTAAGGTGATGTGCTGCTGCTGAAGGTCAGTAAATGCAGAGCTTTTCTCCTTTCCAACCCTCAACATTTTTTTTTAAGGCAACACACTGGGACAGCCCAGGTAACATATCTTTGACAATGAATTCCCAATTGTGACAGCAAAAAGACGACCTCTCAGGGCAGCCTATTAACCCTATTAACTAAACTCATGGGTAATTATCAGCCATAACGTGTTGAGAGCTCTCTGCTTGTTGGACACAGACAGAATCTCTTAAGCATCCATTAAGAAGCTATTAAGACACGCACAGGCACTTGAGTACAGCAGGAACAAATTAACTGCTTTGATATATTTTGTGATTGTTGTTGGGTCTTCGAAGAAATGGCAATCCTGAAAGATAACTTTTCCATGATGAAATCTTAATTTGCTAGGATCCTCTGGGGGAGGAACAACAGCTCGAGGTACGTATTATGCAAACATTTCTTACACGCTGTGCTTGTGCAGCATGTCAGAATTATTGTAAGCACTTACTACCCTCATATTCAAGCAAAATTAACACGGCATAAACATCTTAGAGATATTGTAATTTTCTATGGCTGAAGTGCTCTTATGCACTTTGAGGCAGGTCAGAGATGCCCAGAGAAGAGGCAGGTGTTTTGCAGGTCAGTTGTCTCCACTTCAAATATGATGCCAACATACAAGAGGATGGCAGGAGCAGAAAAGGAAACGCAGAGCACTTGCTAGATGAGATACTCCAGGGAACAAAGAAATGGGGATTTTCGAAATGTCAAGCTTGTTTCTGTGGAAGTTCTAACAAGGCTATTACTCAGAAGCATTCACAGGAAAAGAAAATATTACCTAATGCAACAAGATAAGTAATTGTAATATATTTGTGGAATGCACCTTCATATGTATAGGCTCACAATTTCTTTAGAACTCTGAGTTTTGTTCAGTCACTGAAAAGAGAAACCATGCTATACTTAATTAACTGCTCAAATGAACTATAAAGAAGGCATTTGCAGGAGTTATTTTGTCTTTATTATGTATTTTTAGGAAGCAATAATTCACCTTTCTATATCAAGGAGGAGGCAGAAGAGAGAGTACATAAGGCTATAAATACTATTAATTGCAGAGTGAGGCACAAAGTCATTAAGAGTTATGGAAACTGTCCCATCTCCTTTATTCCTTTTGCATCTGACTATCAAGTTTAAGAGAAAGAGTAATTGAACCATTCCATCAAAACCCTGGTGTGGATTAAATCCTTGCCAAGAATGAACTAGCATTGATTACTTATAAGAGCTAGCAGTTTTAGAGCCCATTTGGAGGCATAGAATAAACCCAGAACCTCAGAAGTTGGGCCTTGAATGAGCAGACAGCTGTGCCACCAGCATGAAGGAGACAAAAGCGTATGATCAGTAGCTTCAGAAGCAATTCAAATAGATCAAGAAGAGACATCAACTGTAGTTGATCTATTTAAATTCATGAGATCATATTTGGAAACATGGAAGGGAGCTGCAGGAATAACACATCTCTTTGAATTAAGTCTTACAGAAAATTTATCTTTTGATAGTCTGTCTTAATATCTCAAGGCAGACTGACACCATTACACGCAACATCAATAAAAGGAATAAAGAACACCACAAAAACTAGTGATTAATAAAGGAGCTCTGAAAAAAATGCTCTGTGTTGGGAGAGGGCTGGTTTTTTAGAATTAAACACTATGGCAACAAGAATCTTTAGCTACAGCTTATGTACATATATATATACACATGCTGTGTGTGTATATACATGCATTTTTGTAACCTAAACATGCATTTTACTTACACAGATTGCTGATATGTGTCAACATAAGAGTATAAATCAGATAGATCTTTCCTTAACTGTGGATACCCTTCACACTGCATATCCATAAGTTCCTTTCAGCACTAAAAGGATCCCAAAAGCAAGGAAAGATTATCTGACAGAGAACAGCAAGGACTTATCCCTGTTAGCAGTCTGCAGAGGACCCACAAATCCACTCTGCAGATCAGAGCAAGCAAGTTAAGGAAGCAATTTTCCCCTCACAGTATCCCCCTTTTGGCTTCCCAGATTAAGATATCTCCCAAGGCCATGCTCTTCATTAAAGCAGTCAGAAAGCCCAAAGAAAGTCACAGCAGACTTACTGCATAGCTAAGTGGAAGAGAGGCAAATTGGATTTAAGACAGTTATTCCATAGGTGAATAGGGACAACAGCCACAGACAGGCTCTTGGGGCAGCAAGACAGAACAAGCAGCCAGTGGTCAGCAGGGGACAAGGGCAAAGGCATCATCCCTTCTCGTTGCACCTTACCCAAGCAGGGCTCCCCAGCCCCTCAGCAATGTTGTAGAGCCACGAGACCTCCCTCAAGAGGTGATGAAATGCTCTCAGCTCAGGCTACCATCCCTCAGGCACATTACTAAGTACTCCCAGGGCAAGGTAGACCTGCATTATCAGGGCTCATCTGCACTTCTTGGGCAAACAAAACAGGAGATTTACACTTCAAAGCAACTGACCTGGCATTGCTCCAATCAACACCAAGTTCGTATTCAAGCTGTTATCAAAATCACATGCCAGACCCAAAGGACAACCTTAAGGCTGAGAGAAACTTTACTGTCCCGTTTCTGTGAAGAGCATCATGACAACAAATGCTAAAGCATAAACAAAAATAATATACACAAGTTACAAAGAAGTGGGACGCTTTTGTCATTAACTATTCCCAGTGGTGGCAGCTGATTAGGCCTATAGACACTTGGTAACAACCTTAGATTTAGGTTATTATTCAAGCTCCATGTCTTTGAAGGCCTAATAACAGAAAATAACAGAATAGCTCAGCACACTAAATAGCTATATCTTAGAGGGTCAGGTGTCTGTAAACATACATTAACTGACAATTTGACGCCTCAGGTTAGTTTGCTCCAAGGGCAGATAGCAGTTAAATAAAATTTTTAGAAAGTCAAATAAAAGGTAAAAGAAATAATTTTTGTTATAATTTCCCCCTGCTAAGGAATGGGACACAGATTCAGTTCAAACAGACTTGGGTTTTGCTCCTCTTCAGTTTTCCAATCACTTTAGCATCACAAATAGACACAGCCAGGGAAAAAAAAACAAAACCCTGAGAACAGAGATTTAAAATAGGATATGTATAAACAATTCATAACTCAAATTATAGCAGACTGCTGCCTCCTGCTATATAAGCTAATGGACAGCACTACAATAACTTTTATAGCTAAAGGAGCACATTCCAAAGGGAGATCCCCTTAGAAGTAAAAAAAGGGTCATAAGGTACAGTACAGAACCATCATAAAAAGCCACAATGCAAACATGCTGAGCAATTAGATTTTTCTGCCTATAATAGCTGCATTTTTACCCTCACTAATATCAAATTAGCTCAGGCCACACCATCCCCTCTCCTCTCTCCCAGCCCACAAAGTCCTATTATTCTAAACTACTTTCAAGCACATCAGCAGAACCCATAACTTGCCATTTCTCTGTGCACAGCACATTTGCTTAACCAACTACAGCTCTTCAAACTACACCCCTATAACCATGAAAAGAGTTTTAAAGTAAAATTTAGCCATCTATTAATTTACCTACCTGCTGATAACAATACCAACAGCTCACATAGAAGTCCTTTAAAGTGCTTTGGTTAGCAACAACTATGACACTAGACATAAATCTTCTGACTAAAACTTTCACTACCTACAGGCAGAACACAGATGGTGCTGGGATGGATTTTTATACCAAATCCAATTCACATGACTGAGGCTTTCTCATGAGTGTGACCCATCTGCACCTGTGGTGAATAAAGTGCTTTAAATTGAAGCTGAACTGCTATAAGTTACTGCTTATAGGATAGAATTGGGAAGGCAGCATGGCAAACATTGATACAGTACAAATACCAAATATTTCCTCAATAGATTTACTGATTTGGCCTGTTTTCTTACGCTGAACATGTGAGGGTCTTGGACACTCTCAGGCAATCGTTAATGAATAAATGACAAGGGCTGCATATGACCTTCTTGTATAAAAGCTTCTCCTTCAGCATGCTTTCTCTCTGTTTTGTTGTTACTCTGCATGTGCTTTGAAATTGGCTTGGAAGACACTCTTGGTGGCATTTAGAGATGGAGTTAAGGTGTGTGTGATAAAGGTTTGCAGGCAATGTGGGTTCTCTAGTATGTTGCTTTTAAAGGAAAGGATATAACTGATTTGAGCTGAGGCATTTCCAGAATTTTTAAATTAATAAATTGAGTAGTATTAAATATGTGCCCCCAAGCAAGCAATATGATTAGATGAACAGTGAGTGTTTAGATAACAATTCTTAGAAGACTAATCTGACCTTTGAGAAGGCAAGAAAGCTAAAGTCAGCATTGCACAACTTGCTGGTACTACCAAATGTACTTTTCTTGACTCGTGCGTCAAAGGGAGAATGCAGATTACATTGCAGACACTACTGAGTCCTCTACTAAAATCTCTATTCATATCTCTCTCCCTAGTATGTTGGGGCATCTGCATTTTTTTAATCATAAAATATTAGGCTGCATGCCACCGGGTAACAATAACCGATGTCTTTATACAGTGCTGACAAGTATTTTATGAAAAACATTTTATTTGAGGTTTGCTATGGGTTAGCTGAAAGATGGATTGACCAGTAAAACAAGAAGATACTGAAATCTTCTTACACAATATATCCAGAAAATAAGGCTATTTTCTTTTCCTAAGGAAGTCCAGTTACTGACAAAATTTATCTGTAGTTGTGGGTCCAGCTGGTTGATGTGGTCACAGCTGGGTTGTTTTCTTTTTAACCTGATCCCTTCACTGGCTTTCCCTCTGGTTGTGGAGGAGTCTGCACCACCATCCCTCAGCACCCTACTCCTTGCCAGAGACAAGGGGTAAGGACTGGATGACCCATGTAATGTTCAGCACGGGGACTGGTGGTACAATCTCCACATGGTGATGTAAATCTTGTGGTAGTAGATCCTCATGGAAGGAAACACTGGACCCTCACTGTGGGACCTGAGATGAAGCTCCTGCTGTTTAGAGTGTGGCTGGCATCACCTTATCCCTACCACTGCCCTAAGCCAGGGTATCCTCCCCTGGTTTCCTGTTGGGGCGGAGTGGGAGACCCTGACCACCCTGGGCTGTAGCTGTAATGGCTTATTGTGCAAGTGGGAAGCATCACTTCTTGTGAGTGCTATCAAGGGTTATTCAGGTACGTGTTTCCTTTAGTATCATTGCTTTGTGAAGTTTGATTAGTATTTTTTTATTGACTTTGTAGACAAATGAGTATTTGAAGCAAGCAAACGTTCATCTGTGTCCCTAGTTCAGTCACAGCCCTGCTAATTGGTCTCCTGTAGGAGCACACAAATGAAATTTGGTGCCTGCTGCATGGGCAGAAGGCACTGACAGTTTTGAGAGGCAAAAAGGGACAGCCTGGTGGGCAGTGAGAGGCAGTGATGTCCTGTGACAAGTTTCTGTATCAGAAATAGCCTACAATTTTCAAACACTCCCAAGGGAAAAAAAACCCCATATTCCAAAGGCTTGTATGAATTGTTCTTTTTACTTTTTCTTCATCTTTTGTGCTATGACAAACATATTCTTGATTTTGGACTAGATCTGTAATAAAATATTTTTATGGTTATCTAAATGGTTTGCTCCAGATTTTAATCACTCACTGAAGACTCATCCTTTCCCTGTTGTGAATGCTGTCACTTGAACAGCTGACTCAATTACATTTTCAGAAAGGTAGTTTTTAAAAAAGGAGCAGTGTTGGAATAAACTGCTTCTATTTCTCTGTGCTTTAGTTTAAATTAACTATGTAGGGTGTCCTCCAGAAAACTATAATGGTTAGCTGTTTTGTTGTGCTGTCTTGAAAATATCAGAACAATCCTTTCCCAGAGAGACTGTTTTGATAGGTAACCCTTGCTTTTGTGTGGAGATTGCATGACCTTTAAAGATTTGATACCCTTCTCTACCATTTACAGATGCTGTGCTGTACATTTAATCCCAGGGATGTTAACCTTACTAAACTTTGAAGTGTAAAAATCTTCTGTTTACAGACTGGTTTCTCCTCAAAGGAAATCTTTAGGTTTTTGCTCATCTGGTGCCTGAGCTGGCATTTTTCTGTCCAAATCAGCCTCTGATGGGTTCTGGCTAGGATGATGTCAGCACTTTTACTTGGGTGACCCCCAACTACTCATCTCAGTCCTCACACTGGGCCTGCAGAAACAGCTAATGGCAGATGGGCAGTTAGCTGTGACTCACCAGTCTCTCTTACTGCTCTCTGCTGCGGATAGGCTTGATGGTTTCTCCACCAGCAGACACAGGGCAGGACATGGTTGTGGTCTAAGCTTAGGGATTTCTGTGTGTAGGACATGAGTGTTCGGGCATGAACTTGGACTTAGAGCTGCACCAGGTGCACAGCACGAACCAGCCATTGCAAAGTGCCCTGTGGAGCCACGTTGCAGGCATGGGGATGTTGCTGCTGAATCTCCTACGTACTTTCCCACCAAGCGCTTGTGAAGGATGTGTAAAAGCGCAGTCGAATTAGAGATGTCTCCTACCCATAGCTGGTCTTGATTTAAGCATCTGTGCAGGGAATGACAGAATTTTTTTTAATATTTTCTAGCTTCTGGAAGCTGTAAGGGCCTACACACTAAAATACACTGGTGATGTATACAAAGCTAATGTAATTGCCAAGAAACATTTAAGAAAAAATTTTCTAGCCCTGATTCCTTCACTCAAAAGCATATTTGTTCCTTAATTACTGTATGGTGAGATTATCCTTTAACAAGCAGCTGGTCTGAAACTTCCAGACAGTAATACCTGGTATCTACTCCTTTCTACTGCGAGTCCATGCTCACAGTACTCTTAATAGCATATTCTCTTGGAGCATATTTCTTTGTTTTGGCTAACTAGAGGGAAACCTTTATATATTTGTGTATATATATATATATATAAAAGATCCTTGAGAAGTCTGCCATCTGGGTACAAAGAGCCAAAAATCACATAGGAGATCTAATAGTTAATTTTTTCTTTAATGGTTTGTCTCTAGGAATATCGTTCTCTGATTTTCTCCAGTTCCTAAAGAATAATTTGGCTGCCTGTGCAAGCTCAATTTGAGTGTGATTCCACAGCTGCAGAAACCCATTGATGTGTGGTAGTGAGCAAATCACTACATTTTTTTCAGGGCTCAGCTGTTTAAAATATACTGAATGCAAAATCACTGGTAAGTTACAATGTGTTTTAATTACTCTAATTAAAGCTTCTGTAGCATGGCACAGTTCATGATATTTCATTGCAAATTATAGCTCATGTACCTACCATGGCAAGCAGGCGTTTTCCCTTATCTCTTTATTCAAAAACTAGGAAGAATGGGAAGAAACAAACTTTTCAAGCTAAATTGCAGACTAGCTAGCTGAAGTCTTTTGACACATTTTTTAGCACCTCTACAATGAGACAAACATTTAAATTATGGGTCTGAAGAGTTTCATCTGATGGTAGGAGAATAAGAAATCCTTCCTTAGGCTTTGGTCTGTTTCTATTTTTATCAGGTTGACTATACCATACAAAAGGGTGCACTTAATATTGCTCATCACACTGCGTACCATAACGTGCAGATTTCAAGTCTCTCTTCAGCAGACAGGAGCAAATCAAACTCATTTTCGGCGAGTAGATGTCAAACTAGTTTGGGAAGCATTTATTTGGGGATTTTCCATTAAGATGAAGACCAGCAGGGAGGATCTTAGAAAATGTTTTTCTGGCTTCACTGGATATATGTTACGGATTTCCTGGAGTGCCCCTTCCCTATTTCCTGCTAAAACTTGAATTGCTTTTCCTGTCTTGACATGGCCAAAGACAGGCCTCTGTAACTTAATGTTTGTTTCAAAGAAGTTCCAAGCAGTGTCAACTGTGGTTTCCACCCAGCCTGGTTACAGTCACCCAAGCTGGGTATGGACTTCCCCATTGCTGCTGGATTTGATCAAGTACAGCATCTGAGCAAAGCTGAGTGCCTGAAGGAAGCCTCACAGCCACAAGGGATGAAAGGCAGAGGAACTGGAAAGAGCTGGTTGACCTTCCTAAGCAACCTTCTTAAAGGGTAAGAAAGCTCTGTTTCAGTGCTCAAGAAAATGAGCGTGTGTCAGGATGCCAGCCTGGCTGAGTGTGTAACCCCCAGTGAGCTCAGGCCACAAGAGTTGGAGGCAGGGACAAACTATCCTCAGGCAATGTACAGTTACCACCCAAAATTATTTCAGGAAGAAAGTTTGGAAAGCCAAGCACAGCTGGATTTGACACTGCATAGATGTGAAGACTAAGAAGACAACCTCCTGGAAGTACTTTGGCAGCAAAAGGAATACCAAGGAATGTGGTACGTACTGCTGTCTAGGAGCAGAAAAACTAGTGGCAAAGGGCATTGACAAGGCTTTGAATATCAAGGTCCTCTTCTCATCACCCTTTTTTAGCAAGGGTTGATCTCAGACCTCACAGTTTCTGCTCTTAGTAGCAGCATTTAGAAAAGTGAGGGAGAGGAAATGAACATACATGTCTCCACCGTGATAGAGGAGATTTGAATTCAAGGATGGAGCTGAAGGAGCTGGTCCATGTTGTGCCAAATTGCTTTTGGTGTTCAGGAGAGGCTTCTCATTACAGGTAAAAGAGGAATCTTATTCCCATTTAAAACCAAAAAAACCCCCAACTATAGCCTGGTCAGCCTCACATCAGTAAGCAGGAACATTATGAAGCAGGTCCTCACAGAAGCCATTTCCAAGTGCATGAAAGACAGAAAGTCTTTGGAAACAACTAACACAGATTTATCATGAGCAAATAGAAACTGATTGACCTGATTGCATTCTGCAGCAAAATTTTGGGGCTCTGTCAGTGAAGGGAGAACAGTGGGTATTGCATACTTTTACTTTGGCTTTTACTTTGACAGGTTCTTCCATAGTAAACTTGTAGGCAAACTGGGGAAACTGTGAGGATTCACTACAAGGTAGACAAAAAATTGGGTGGTTTTTCTTGGCTGACACAGTAATAGTCAATCACTGAAAGGTCTGGCAGCCATGTACAAGTAGCATTTCTCAGGTATCACTCTGCATCTTTATTGGTTATCTTGGATGAGAGGATGAGGTGTGATTTTAGCAAATTAGTGGGTGATAGAAAATTTGGGATGGAGTAGCTGAAGGACTGAAAGGGAGGACTCTTAAGCTGAGGACCCTCTGCAAGCTACAGCAGTGGACTGACAGCAACCTCATGATGCTCATTAAAAACAAGCATGGAGCCCTGTACCTGGGATGAGACAATCCATCACATGCTTTGGGGCTGACTGGCTGTGGAGCAGCTCTGCTGGTTGGGACCTGGAAATCCTGACAGACAGGCTTAATGTGAGTCAGCCACCTGTGTTTATGGCAATGGGAGCCATCTGCACACGTGCATTGGGGGAGCATGTGCTTCTTCCTTTCCTCTTGGCACTTGTGAGACCACATCTGGAGAGCTGTGACCAGTTTTGGTCTCCCCAGCACAAAGAAATGCATGGACATGCTGGAGAATGTCAGAAGATGTTTGGAGCACAAGACATAAGAGAGGAGAAGGAGGTGGATTTTTCAATCTTAAAAAGCAAATGGCAAAGAGATGAAGTTGCTGTCTACAACCACTCATGAGAGTGATTACAGTGGAGATGGGGATAGATTTAGCAGTACATAGTGACAGGGCATCAGAACATACTGCAGCCCTTGTAAACCCTAGTGGTTAAACTCTGGAACAAGCTGCCCAGGGGGTCTGAGCAGACTCCATCCTTGGAAAATGCTGAACATCAGGGCTTATTCTTTCCTGTCATAGTCCAAAAAAGCATGCAGAATATTTGCTGATGAACATCTATATAGCAAAACCTTTACATGTTATAATAGTCTCTTCTCTCTTGTGTTTCTCAGCTACGCCTATTCCCTTCATCCTTTTGACATCAGGTGTTTTAAACTGATTCTACTTGGGTATTTTTTCTCTCCTTGGAATTCTGTCTGCACTTTGTGGTGTCCAGAGCTGGACACTGGGCCCTGACAGCTGATCCTAGGCACCACATGAGGTGAAAAAAACAAAACCAACCTGCTTCTTACAACTTAGATATTATGCTTAGGTTACAATACACAAAAAGTTGGTTTGTTTTTTGTTAGAGTAACATCACAACATCAGCATGTATGCAGTTAATGATCAACTGTACGAGCTAGGTCAGCTTCTATAGTAGTGGTATTTGGCTGCATGGTGCCTACTCTGTGGGTTTTTACATTTCCTCCTCCCTCCCCTGCAGTTTCATGCATTGAAATTAATTTTACGAATTTCAGGCAGTTATATCTTGTTTTCAAAGGTGTAGAGTTTGAAGTGCCCTTTTCAAAGTGCCCCAAATTGGCATTTGTTCCTACTCTGAGGAATTTATTAACAGAAATATTGGATTGTGGCACTGTATTACCCACTACCCCAAATTTGTAGCTAACATCATGTTTAGTTGCAATAACAGACCCCTTTAGCACTGAGGGCAAATAACTAAAACCAAAAAAGCCCCAGCATTTCTTGACACTTTTAACTTGTTCTTCCTGAGTCTTAAAGTTGAGCCTTCTGGTTTGTTCCACAAATTTCTTTTTCAGAGATGCATTCTGAACTTTTCCTGTTCTCAGACCTTCTTTGTCCTCAATGAATATTCAAAGAGAATTGTTCCAAGATTACTTTGGCTTATTTCCCTAGGCTCCTTCCTGGAACTTCAGCCATCCTGACAATTAAAATATTTTTAACTCTTTATGACTGTTAAATATGTTCTTCCAGATTATGGCCTGTGTCTTAGTGTTCTGTTTAAAATTGCCTTAAATGCTGGCCACAAATAATCCTAATTGCAGGTGAGATACAGATCCAAAGTACACACTCACTTTCACTAACCCTTAAAAAAATCCCAACATAAAAGCCACTGGTTTTGCAGATAACTGGTGTTTATGTAAACACTTAAAACAGACTTGGTTTTCCTGGATCCTTCTTGCCTTTTTTTCTCTCGACAGTCTATATTAAGTATGTCACTGTGTTTCTTTTCAGCCTTTGCTTTGTCTGTTTTGCCTCAGAAATACCCTTCATTTCACATTGGTCAATGCTTAATCTCCACATTGATATTCAATTCAAACTGGACACTTCCTCACTGTTCCAGTACAGTCATTTACAAAAGCCTTTTCCAGAAAGTAATCTGACATAAGGGGTGTTTCACAAGCTTCTACTGAAGCTATGCTATATGTTGTTAAGGTAGAAATTACGTACTTGTTTTCAAAACAAAAGATTGCACTTAGTGGTGATCTTAATTTTTCAGGACAGACATTTGGTCTAAACATTCATAACTGAGATAGTTCTGCAAGAACAGTGACAAAAAATATCCATGTGTGTCGTAAATATTGAAATTATGTATTTTTTTAAATTAAACAGTCTGATTTGATAGTAAAAATGCAAAAGATATAAACAAGCATTGTTTAGGAATGTATTACTTAAATGCAAATGTTCAGATGCTAGTATTTACATTACACTTTCTATCCCCTGAACAGGTGCAGCATAACAGCTAAGAAATGAAAACTGGTAGAAGGGAAGTAGTCTGTCCTTCATGGCTAGCTTAACAGGAAGCAGAAGGAAATGGAGAAATAACCTTCCTAGTTCTCATTGATCACTTTATATTGTTATGAGCTAGAAAGTCAAGCTATTTATTGACTGAACTTTGGATAGCCACCTCTGATTAGCTCGGCTTTCATGAGCAAACCTTACCATTCAGTGAAAATGCTGCATGCTGTCAGAAAGTGTAGGAAGATGTGAGGTTACAAAAAAGATGTCATTTTTCTTCTTTACCAAATAAATTCAAAAATATTCAAGGTTAACCTCATCACAGTTGATGACAAAACAGAAGGTGTTGGCATGCTTCTGAACTTACATTTTTCTCATTTGTATTGACAAATGAGTCAAGACATTTGTTAAAGTTTGACAAAATATAAACTCACCAAAAGGGACATATTCAAACTATAAGACTTTTTCTGGATGAAGTCCTGCTTGCTTACTGAAGTTCTCAGAACAAATGTAATGATGCTTCTACATTCATTTTGCATTTGGCAAACATACTTGCAGAGTGATATCACTTAAGTTCCAGCCTGGCATCCTCTGGTCACAGAGGTTTGTCCCTGGAAAACTTGGAATTTACAAGACCGGCAAGTTTGGAGTCTTCACTGGCAAACCAAAAAGGGCTGAAGGACCTGCTCTGGGCTGCTGTCCTGTGCCATCTTAGGCACAGTCTTTATGTTCAGACAGAGAGGACAATGCAGCCCTTGATGTCTCACATTCCATAACTTCTCAGCAGTCTGTAACAAACTCAGGAATAAAAAACTGCAAATACAGCTGTGTGACTAAGAAAGTCTTGCTAGGGTTATGTGTGTTTCCAGACCTGTTCCATGGAAGGAAATTTCTTACTGTCTGAAGACCTTTGGCTAGAAACTAATCTGTACTCCACACTCAGTGAGTGACAAATCTCTAACACTCCTTTGCTGGTGTGTGCAGAGAAGGTGGGAATTTTCTTCAGACTCTAGATCTAGAGGCAGGTGTAACCATGAACTTTTGAGCAAGACACATTAGCTAGGTGCCTGGAAACTTGAATTTTACTAGAAATAAAGACATACTCTCATTTTCAAGCTTCTTTCTAGAATAGGAAGGCTTCAAAATATTAGAGCTCAATTCAACAGGAACGAAAATAGAGGAAAATCGAACTTACAAGAAGTGGAGTAAAGCAAGGGAAAGAAAAGTGGAATTAAGACTAAACTAAAAAAAGATAAGTTGAATCATTACCGGCAGACAGGGATCAAGTCTTCTTTTAAAATCCCATAATCAGGCACTCATAATCTCACATACCAAATTTTAGCTGCACAGAATAGATCCTGGAGCTAAAAGTTAAAGGCAGCTAATCCACACTAGTTCTCTTCATGCTGCTTCTCCATGGATGATCTGAAATACCAAGCTGTCACTGCATTCTTTGGGTGCCAAAAAACCACTGTCGAGTCTAAAATCTAACCTTAATGGCCATTCATACTGATCCAATTGCATAAAAAAATGAGGCCTAGGGATTTTCTTCCTCCAGGGGATTCAGAGTACCCAGTTCCCTCTCCTGGGATGATCAGCTATGGAGGGATCCAACGTGGCAGAATCATAACTTTTTTCCCTTCTCCCTCTGGACTCACAATGAGAGTGTACTACTTCCAATGCAAGCCCTCTCTTCAGAAAGAAATTAATTTCCAATTTATATCGCATCAGTTTCAGTGCTAGAAAGCACCAGTGGACTTTCACTGGCATTTTCCTAAGCTTCTTAAATTCATCACGTCTTAAATCCAGTAGATAAATATTCGCAGGATTTTTGGTTTAAAACTAGTCCTTTTGGGGTGCTTTTTAAAAGCAAACTTATAAAAGTGCTGCCTGGAATGAAATGCAAAGTAACAGCATCTTGTATTAACAAACATCCATTTTAAAAATAGCTGCTTTTAATTACTGAGCTCTAAATCAAAAAGTCAGTGCAGCATCAAGGAGTGCTTTTCTCTACTGAATGTGAACACTATTTAAAAGTGAGATGTCTTCTAACCCTTTAATTTACACCTTCTAGGGATGGTTCTGAGTCACAGTTTTAATTTCTCCTTATTTTTTCCTCCATGGGTTGCAAAACACATTTCAAAGTCTGGAATAAGTGAAGAGACCTGATCCAAAATTCCTTGGCAAATCTCCCTCCTATTGTGAGGAATATTGGCTGCCAAGAGTCCAAGACTGAACTCTGTAAGAACAGAGTTTTTCCAACACTCCTTGGTCACTTCAAATACTTTTTGAAAATCTGGTCTTTGTATATCAGGTGGCTGAAGTGTTGCTGTCTGTAGTCTCCCACACTAGCATTCTTTTATCCCTAATTTGGACATTTCAGAAAATTAGAAGAGCACTTGGTTGCTATGTGGCTCTTGTATCCGAAACAGAACCTCCATGTGACCCAAACTCACATGGAAGAAAAGGATTGCATTAAATGTTGCCACCACTGAGTTCTGGTATTCTTCTAATAAACAGTGGAAGACTATTATAATTATGTAAAACATTTTACAAGGCTCATAGTATTGCTACCACAACACTGCTTCTGAGATGAATGAGAGGAGTTTCATTCACAGGAGAGACAAATTTCATTCAGGTATTTGTTACATCCCACCGATGACTTGTAGCTTCTAGTATGTGAGTTTTTATCTTAGCTAATGGAAAAAATATTTCTTGACTATGATATTACCTGAAGGCAATTTACTCAGGAGGTGCAAAAGGCAATCGGTGTGGTGGGTGATTACCAGTGTTGTGACAGTGCGTGGTTTGGTATGGGGGACCACTTATTAAGCAAACAATGTTAACTTGACCTAAGACTGAAGTTTGATCTCTAACAGGAAGACCTATCTAATGATTAAACCATGGAATTAGGCTGTTAGGACCATAGCTAATAAAAGCCCGGGGGTGCTTATAACTGGGATGCTGCAATTCTTCATTCTAGACACATGCTGACCGCAATGAAATCCAAGGACCGAGGAAGATGATTTAAAGCCACTCACTGAGAAAAGAGCTGCTTCCAGCCAGCCCAAGGAAAGGATTAATACAGGAGCGAAGGCTGGACTCTGACCTCTTGCAAGGCTAGGTGCCTGAGGGAAGTACACGAGGTGATTCACAGCGGGGCAAGATTCACTGAACCAGAAGGGAGGTCTTAAGGAAGCTGACTCCACTTTTCTTAGCTCTGTGGTACGTAGCTGAGAGCAGGCAAGTTCTTCTTTTGGAGGGTTGTTTTGCTAGAATGAGCCCAAGACCAGAGACTGGAGATGAGTGGGGATCCCCACCCCAACAGGACTGTGATTCAGAAAGTGAGGTACTGCCCAGGAGGGTAGGCTCTGTTGGGAGAAGAAAGAGAAAGGAGGGTCACTGGTTACCCCTTGGCACAGCAGGGTGATTTGGCTAAATGGATGGGAGTACATGATGCTGCCACTCTTTCTCTCCCCTACCTGGAACACAAGTCTTTAAGAGTTAGAGAAGCCGTCCTCCAGCAGTGACCTGATAAAATTACCAAAAACACTTAGCCCAAGAGAAAGGAAGCACTGTTAGAACGTAGTGTTTAATGTGTTCTGGTATTCTTTAAATCTTGTTCTGTAGCCAAATATACAGACTTTAACATGAGCTACAATGATTACAGTAAAGCCAAGGAGAGAGCTATGGATTTTAACAAAAACCGGCTTTAAAATACACAAATTTGGTGAGAGTTTTTTACAGTGGGTTTAGAAATAGCTGTCAGAATGTCCTTAAAATTTGAGGCATGGTGTGGCATAATGAATTTTGTGCCACCGCCAAATTTTATATACTGAGGCCTAGACATTTGAAGAAATTTAGGTACTCAGTGTTATGAGTGCAGAGGGGGCTTGGGATGAGATTCAGCTGCCTAAAAGTCAGATGGGAAGTGTCCTTTCATGTGCTTGATGGTACCCAGATCATCCTCACTGGGCAGGCAGACGTGATATGGTCCTGGCATGCAGGAATCCCATACTCTGCTGGAAAGGCCACTGAGGTCAACGCCGTGTGGGAAATCCAGTGAACTCTGAATGTCCACGACAAGGCACTTGAACCACTTTCTCAGTTTTTGGGGCAGTGTTTGCTGCAGGCACAGAGACACCCATGCAGGCTCTATCTGCTCAGGCCTCACTAGGGACTTCCATATCCCACTGTATTTTGTGGGCGAAGACAGTCACAGTGGGTAGTATCCAAGTCCAAATTCAACATTTTTCAAGGGAGGAATATTTTTTTTTTATTCTGATCTGTGAAACCTAAGTGAAAATTGAATCCTAAAATTATATTTTATTATGTGTTTATAAAGCACTGCGAAGATTTTCAGTGCTTTATTAAAGGTTTTTAATATGCTTGATTGCATATATCCCAGCCAAAATCTTCTCCATCCTACATAGGTATTTATCTCAGCTAGCAGATTTTGTTTGCTCAGATCCAAATTAGAAAGTATTTAAAGCAGATAGCACATCTCTAAAAATATACTGAATTTACAATGAAGCTTTAACATTCTCTTGCTAAATTTCACACATCTCATTTGATTTCTGAAAAGAAAAGGTAAACATGGAAATTTTCTTCACTAGTTCTCATGCACTGCTTGCAACAATAAAAGAGGAATATTTCCTGTATTACTACCATGTATTTTAAGTAGAGAATAAATGCCCATTCCCTTTACAGGCAAGGAAGTCAAGTTTCCAACTGCAGTTAATGCCATGTTTTGTTCTATTTATTGGTAATTTAAGCTCCTATGCAAATTGAATGGCTGCTGTTCAGACCCAGTTGAATACAACAGGGGAGGATGGAACCAAATTACTTCTGTCTGTCTTAACAGGACTTTTTAATGAAATTTACTTTACACGGCCCCGAATCTTGCCAGGTTAAATTCTCACTTTAGCCATGTTCACATTCTTGTTAATTTATTTTAACTGCAGCACAGAAGGATAGGGTAATGGGAAGAGCTGAAAGTGGAATGGTTACAATGAAGCCTGCTGCCTGTATTTAGATAATTTTCCTTCCAAGTGACAGTCCATTAAACCTCTAAATTGTTTTATTTGCTACTTTAAAAAGTCTTTGCTTAGTCTTTGAGTCCCAGGAACTAATGAAAGAAACCTTAGAAGAAAATCAGCAGATTTTGTAAAACTAGAACTTATATGATATGCAGAACTTGTATAGTATTATAACTTTTGACTTTCTGAAAAATGAGACAGTATATCACAAAAGGTACTTTTTACAGAGATTACAAATGCTTATTTCTCCCTTAATTTTAAAAAATAAGAGTTTCAAAATTCAGGTTTAACAAATTGTTCCAGTCACTACTTTAAAAAATCAATCTCTATATTAAATGCATTTGGTATCTTAGACCAATTCCATTATTTTTTGCTACTGAGCAACAGAATATAAAAACTGTTTCAGTTTTGATGTCTACCTTGACATAGGTCTACCTTGATTTTTATCAAAGAATTCAATATAAATAATGTTTTGAAATACTCAGTTATCCAAAACTTTTAAGGACGTTTGTAAATCAGTTTATATGATACCTTCTCTTTTCTATTCCTTTTTTTTTTTTCACCTGATATGGCCTACTAGCTCTTCACTTCTCCATCTCTTGCTTGGTCCAGCTACTGCAAATACTCAATCTAATTGTGAAGATAACAGGAATCACTGCAATAATATGATACACATCTCCCAACTTACGTGCTTATAACCAAATGTTAGCAACACTCATCAGCTAAAGAGTTAAAACTGTCATTATGTTTTTATGTTTGAGTACATTTTGCTCTCATATTTGTGTATATTTTTCTGTGTATTTGTGGTGATGTCCCACATGGGAAGAAATATAACTTTTTCTACTTCTATGAACATTAATGTTTGGTAAGAGAGCCCAGGCTGTCCAAGTGTGTTGGGGTTTTCACATTTCACACACTGGTCTGGCTTTTAAAAACTGCTAAGAACATGCTCCTGGGCAAAAAATGGACCCCAAGGTATCCACAACAGGTCTAAGCCAATGAAGGAAGAAAAGATGACTCTATGGCCTAATGTCTGCACTTGGGAGTATGAGAGATTTCAAACAAGGAAAACACAGGGTGACAATGTGATAAAAGAAATATATGCAGCAGATTTAAAATGGAATTCTTAATTCATTGCAGGAAGAAATAGTATTTAAAATACCGGCCCCAGGCTGCAGAAGAAACTTTCAGCTATTATGTTAAAAAAGTCCTTCCTTTTTATGTCTGAGTGGGAAAGTTTTAGCTTTGTTTACAGTTCCAGAAATATCTCAAATTTATAGGATAGTTTTCATTATAACAATTCTTTTTTAGAACAGTCTGGCCCTAAAAATGTAACAAGTCCATAAAGTAGTTGTTAGAAAATATGATTATCTTCATATTTAACACAGGATTCAGTTTGATGCAGGCACTACACATAGGACTCCATTTCTTTCCTAGAACCTGTGATGTTTTCCACTATCTGTCAAGACAGATCTTGTGGATAGTGTGTACTGCCTTGGCTAGACAATGACAAGGAATTTTTCAGGTAAAATATAAATATAACATTATTAAATGTATATTTTATACTATATTCTGTTATGACACTCGAAGCTATGGGTGTTAGGGAAACATCACAAATCAACAGAGTATATAGAAGTAAAAGAATTGGCTTTCACCTTTTTTTCTTTCTTTTTTTAAATTTTCTCTACAATATGAGTCAATTAAAGTTATGCTGACTGAAAGACAAAATTTTCCCTGTTTTTACCCCCAAACTGAATGTTGATCTGGGGTATGATTCTTACAGCTGATGCTTCAGTGGTGCTTGGCTGAAATTTAATATTAAATTTTAGCAATATGTGAAAATTTGCACAGGACCAAAAAACCAAGACTATTCTAGAAATTTTGGGTATGATCTCTGGAAGCCTTGTGGTCTGACCTCTCTGCTCAAGAAGGGATGCTCAGAGTCAGTTGCCCAGCACTATGTCCCAATGGCTTTTGAAACTCCACGAATGGTTGGAAAACCCACAGCCTCGCTGGACAACCTGGGTCAGTGCTCAGTCACCCTGACAGTAGAAAAGTGTTTCCTGTTCAGAGGGAACCGCCTGCATTTCAGGTTGTGCCTGTTGCCTCTGGTCCTGTCACTGGGCATCACTGGGAAGAACACAGCTCCATCTTCCTGGCACCATCCCCTCAGGTGTTTATATAAACATTGATGAAATTCCTCTGAGTTGAGTCTTCCCCAGGCTGAGGAGCCCCAGCTTTCTCAGCCTTTCCTCAAAGGAGAGATGCTCCAGTCTTGTGGCACTCTGCTGGACTCTCCAGTGTGTTTATTCCTCTCTTATGCTGGGGGGCCCAGAAATGGATCCAGCACTCCTGCTGTGGCCTCACCAGTGCTGATCACTTTGGCACAGACTCTTTAGCAGGAACATTTGATAGGCAGCTACTCTGGGACAGTCTTTCTTCTTATCATAAAGATCACTTGCTGCTGTCAGTTTGAGGATTAGTAATGCCCAAATGCTCAGCCCAAAGTGTGGGAGGAATAAACAAAGGGGCTGCAGGTTTCAGCATTGATAGGACTGTTTTGATGAGAACAAAATCCTTGTTTCCTTAGTTGTACTTGGATATTTTTTTTTTGGTATAGACTGAAGTTATTATTCTGCTCAATGTGACCAGCCTGGTCTTCAAGAGATTGGATTCCCTATAGGCTTACCGTAGAGCTGACTGAATTGCCTGGGTTTTTTTCCTTTTAAGTATGAAGCAACCACTAGCTAATGCTGTATGCCATTTTCCTAATTTATATAGCCTGTATAATCTGTATGAGATCCTTAATATTTTGCTATGTGAACCAATTTCATGAACCAATTTCATGAGCCATGAAACCCAAGAGTCTGCAGATACTCAAATCCACTTCCTCAGAGCAAAGCTGTATTACTCAAACACATGTTCAAGTATGTTAGTGAGTTTGGAAGGAGCATTTGTGGCACGGTGTCCCTGAGTTAACCCCTCACCAGAAAAATACAGGTTGGAATTCTCAGATGAGGCAAGTTTCTATCAGCAGGATCACCATGTCCCATACTTCTGAAATATATTTTTTTCAGAGTTTGGAGCATTTAACAGGAGTATCCTGATCAAGAGTGGTGCCCCACTACTCTTTCATGGTCTCCCGTGAAAGGAGGACCTCCCCAACTACTCTGGTTTTGCACAAAAGTGGCCACTGTGAGGTTGCACTGTATGGACGTCCCATTCCCCTGAGAGGACACAGCCTTGGGGGAAGGACACATCTCATGGGACCCATAGCTGCTGAAAGCAGAGGTTGCTGTGCACCTGGTCCCCAGCCCCACTCCACCAACCAGCTTGTTCAGCTGGGCACGCTGCTCATAATGACAATGATGTTTCATCAGGTTCTGCAGTTAGGCCCACAGACATGTTCAGGAGCGTTGGGACCTTTTATTTCCCCCTAGGCACAGTATGGAAATTTGATTCTGTAAATTATATGGCAAAATGAAGTGACCAAATTGCTGCCTATACTTTCCTTTTATGTAGCACCAGACTGGATGCTACAACCCTTTTTAGTGCCCCAGTGAGCTGCCAGCCCTGTTAGCTGCTCTACCTGCTTTTCACACACCATGAGAAGTGAAGTGGGCAATGCATCATATGTGGGTAAAGAATATTACGCTGAGAATGAGATCATCCTTTCAGAGTTTTATTTTAATAGTAATTTATTTTTTCCCCTAGGAAAAGATAATCAGACCATATAACCTTACTACTTGCAATGCAAGTAGCATGGAGCCTTTCCTGTGTGAAAGCTGCGCCATGGTCTCCAGGCATATCTTGGAATAAAAAAACCCAAAAAACTAATATCAGCCCAGCAAACAGAACTGTATTTATCTCAACAATAACCCCTTCTTTGTGACACACCATCTTACTTTCCCCCTTGCAACTTCAAGAGCTTTGGAAAACATGTTTTTGTAATACCTCTGTGTGTGAAGCTTATTAAATTAGTCTGTTCCCTTCAGCTTAAAAAAAAAAAGTAGATTAAAACTCAAGTCATTTCATCGTCTGAAAAGAGTGTCAATAAAAGTGAAATAATGTTTGTACAGTTTAGTAAGGTGGGTTAACCTTTCAAAGAACATAGGAAATGCTTCGTGGAAAAAGAAATTAACATTCACATGTCCTCTTGGCTGCGCAGAGGTAGTTTTCTAATGTATCATGAAAGAGCTGTAAATACATATATTGAATGGCAAGTATGCTGGTAGTTGCCCTGTGGCAGGTTTAAGAAAGGCGACAGCCAGAGTGCACTTCAGAATGGTTGCTGTGTCAGTTTTGACATCTGTTTTGGAAGAATTTTGTCTGTCTCTAAAGCAGTGTGATCCTCAGTGTACAGTCACTTTGAAAGTGTTAGCTAGTCCACGTTGTGCTTGAGCACATTGATGCTTTGAAGTGCCAAAAGCTGCTCAAGATATTTTAGCAATATATAAGCCCATTTCCTTTGACAGAAGATTCAAGACAAGGCTGTGGGAGAGTGAAATTTCTTCTGGAAGATTACACCCATTTCTATATTAAGTGGCAGAAAATCTTCCAGTCCCTCTAGCCTTTGAAAATTATGATCTAAATTCTGTGTCTGCCTGTATCCTTCCCCTGACTGGGTGACTGAAGCTCAGGAATTGTCTCCATTGAAACCAACTGACTGTGGCTGTAGATGAGGAAAGCTCTGGGCTTGAAAGAGCCTAGAAGAGTAATCAAAATGGGGAAGGCAGGGGAATGTGGTACAGCGTGGAGAACTCACTGCAGTTTAATCATTTTCCTGCACACATTTGTTCTGCTCCCTGTAATAGCTTGTTGTAATCTAAAATTCAGTTCATTATGAACGTATTTTTTTCCATTCTGTTAATTTGAGAGACTTTTACAATTAGAATTCTTAAACCAAACTCATTTAATGTTCAAAAAGACAGAATTGTGGCTAATTAAAGATAACAGCAAATCAACCACGTAAAACAATCACATGTTGTACTGAGTATGATTACAACAGCCAGTGTATTGAGCACTGTGAGATATATCCTCTGTTGCTGACAGGGAAATATGCTGTGTCTTCTCTGATATTGCAACTTCCCCCCCTTGCTCAGGTAGCATTTATCCGTTTTCTAAAATGCTGTCATCCTGCAGATTAGTTGCAGGCAACAAGGCTTTTCATAGTGTGGCTCTAATTCCCCATTATGATACAGCACTGTGCCTCAGGCATTGCACTGCAAGCAATAGCAAAGATTTACTTTGTCCCAGTCAGTGCTGCACAGGCACAAGAGCCAATCCTTCTATCAACACTGCCTACTTGAACAGCTATGGATGGTTCATCAACCCCTCCCCGTGCTAACACAGAACAGCATACCGCTCTCATCATTACTTTTCTTCTCAGTTTTCTTTATCCTTCAGTTTTGTTTTCCTCACTGAAGATTGTAGCAGGCCGCAGTGGAGCGTATCTGGTTAATAGGGATCATAAACCAAGTTATTTATTTAAGTTTGGAAACATGTTAATCAATTTGAGAGGAATTTTTAGGTACTGAAATAACTGATTAACATCCAAACTTTTGCATAAGCGGAGACACACCTTATCAGCATCAAACTAGATGTCAATTTAAACCTGCTAGCTGAACTCAAGCTCCCCCTCAAGAAAATCTTGGGATGTACAAACAGGTGTTCAAAAATAAAAAGCCTTTGGTTCCGTTGTTATAATAATGATGACACTGATAGTGTCTGAACTAAACTTATTCCAGTCAAGATTCCACCATTAACCTTAAAGCCCAAGCTTAATCTCTCTTTATATAAATTAAATGAGAATCTGGAGAGTCAGATAAAAGTAGTCAAGAGGGTCTGTGTTTGTCTCAAGAGTGACCCCCGTTTATGAGGTTGTGGATATAGACTTGAACTGGCATAACATGAACAGTCACAATAAAGTGTGAATTTTTGGAGAGTCAGTCACCTTCGTATTTCAGACCACTGCTACCAGCACAGGAATAAAATGCTAGAACAAGGATACAGCTCCTCTCTTGGAGGACTTAGCAATGTTTTAGAGTACTTTGGCTGGGGGAAGATGCTAACTAAGCTAGAATAGTAAATACAGCTTTCAAGAGCTCCTCCTTGTAGACTGTTTATCTGCCCAGCTAAACCAGTGCAAAAGCCAAAGCTTTGCTGAAGACATACAAGGCTCCCGTGCCTGTTCTCTTCTAAGAACAAAAGCTCCCCATAGCCTCACTTATAATGGACTTGTTCTGAAATTATGGGAGCATGAAAAAGAATTGCAAAATTCTCTTGCCAGTTTTGCTCACTTTTAGGGATTCCTGAGCTGTCAGAAGGGGACAGAAACTTATTTATTGTTCATGAACCACTGTATTTAACAGCACAGAATAATATTTGAAAACTGTTCAAGAATGAATAAATACAGTACAAAAAAAAAAAGGTAATCATTAATTAGATTTGGAATATACCACACATCTCCCAGACCAAGGACCTTTTAATTAAAAATGAGTATACGGATTTCAGTTTTCCCTGTATGAAAACCTCATACATCCTATTTTTATCTACAATTGTTCTTGGCAATCCATGCCCATCTGTAAATACTCTGGATTTTGGCCCAAAACCCTCCAGTAAATGACCTCATTAAAAATATAGCAGTATAGAATAAATTGGCAGAAAATGATTGCATCTTTCAAAAGGCCTAATCTTTTAATATGCACAATTATTTTAGTAACTGGGGTCCAAATGCAGATATAGGTGGAGGATCTCTGCTACTTATGGACATAGAAATATTAGTATTTAAGTTTTGTTTGTGTCTAGATTTAGCCTGGTTTATGCAGCCAATTGACTTCACGAAGGTACTGCTAAGGCAGTTTTTTCCAAAATGAATGTTTAAAATCTGTGACGGTAATTTTGGAAAACTTGTTATTTTGTAGACATAGCCTTATCTTTGTAGCTACTTTTAATCATCAGGATATGTCTGGGTGTTTCTGAATCTCACAGATTCAGAAATATGTGCAACACCATTTGTACCAGAGGTCCCAGGTCACTTCTCTTTACAGAAAACAACAACAAAACCAGAGTTTATTTCATTCACATTTCTCAGCATGAGAACTCAGAACTAGAAATGTTGGTATAAATAACAAGGAAAAAAGTAGATTTTTTGCTAAAAGCTAAGGACCGATTTTTCCTGAGTAAGATCACTATCATTCCAGTATTTCTGGTCTTCTGTTGCTCAGAGCACCAAGATATTACATCTTCAGTGCAAACTGCTCAGAAATTATGATATTGGGACAGTATTTAAAAGTATTTCGTATCAACTGAAATACCTTCTGATATTTTTATAGGTATAAAGGAAAGGTTGTTTTTTTTTTCCAAAGACCATGATAAAAGTTTTATTTGGAAAATGTATGTTTACACTTTCAAACAGAAATGCCTACAATTCTGATTATGTGAAGCCATTTTTTTCTGCAGTATTTATTCAGTGTTCTTGACAGTCCCTTTAGCATCATCTTGTTTAGCATTTCCCATTACAGACAATTATTTTCGTATGTCAGAGTAATACCCTGGAATCTCTTTGACATGGAGGTCTCCCTGGGTTTGGGGACTGTTCTTGCTGCGAGGAAATTATTTTATTAGGCAGGATGGACTAAGGGCTCAGTCCTGAAAACCCAATGCAGTCTGGCTGTTGCTTGCCATGGCAATCCCAAGGAAAGCCCTGGGGAGCCCAGCTGCTAAAGCAGGACCACCTGGTTTCCTGCCAGGGAGTGCATGGCTTCCTCCACACTCCAGCTTGGTGCTTGGGATTGCAGCCTGAAGCGGTTGGAGTTGACAGCCCATGTCCATGAGACTGCCTGTTTGCTCTGGCACCTTGTGGAGGGACAGCCTGGACACTTCCATTCTTATAATCCAACATTCATTATATGACTTTGGGTAGTGCTGGTCTTGGCATGCACAAGTGCTGATCCCCTGGTCTCAAAGTGTGGTGGGTCAAGTTTGGCTGGCTGCTGGCCACCTACAAAGCCAGGCTCTCCCTCTCCCTCCTCAACAGTGCAGGGGGGAATGGATTAGTGCAAGGTGTGATGAAGCCAGTGTAGCAGCAGGTTTCCCCTTCAGTTGCATTTCTTTAATTTTCCCCTCAGTCTCCAGTCAGTCCTCTCAGTTTATTAAAATTAAATCTGTTAAAAAATGTTCTTACTGTTAGTTCAGCTGAAAACTGAGCTGGGGCCTCAGAGTGCTTCAGTCAAATTCATTCACAGTCATTTTTCTTTCTTCATTTTGTTTCTTTTGAGGGGCTGTTGAGTAATACACTCACCTTTCCTCCACACATGGTTATAATCTCCCATCACTGAGGGCAGGAACTACCTCCATAGGTCTTCTTTCTCCGCATGAAATCCCACACAGTATGGACACACTTTAAAAGTTTAGGTGTCAGTACTCTTCTACAATGCCTGTTGCTGATCAGGAATGGCAAGATGAGATCTCCATGAGTGCCAGACAGAAAGAGACAGCATATACATTTGGTGTTTCTAAAAAGAGAGAATATGACTGCACCTCTTAGGCTATCTGTCCTGTGGTCTGCATGCCTTCCTACCCTCCCTGCCTCCCTCTCTTATCTCCCCGATTTTCCTAGTCCACGAGACAGCTGAATGAGCAATGAGCTTTTAGGGCAGCAAAGGCAGGGAAGAAAGAAGACTTGGAGGATGATGGGACTAGTGCTACCCCTTCAGCATGTGGCTGCCAAGGGTAATGGCCCACACAGCATAGTCCCATCCCTTAAGACTTTTTGGGGGAAAAAAACCAAAATCTTTCCACCTTGCTGAAGGAGGGTTTACCTTCATCTTCAGCACTGGTGTGCTGATCCACACTGACTTCCAGAGGAAGCCTTGGCTTAGCAACACATGGCAAAGTGTGAACATTACAGGTGGAGGGCAACGGGTGAGACCGGAGCAAGGGAGGTGTAGGCTGTCCCTACCCAAGCACACAGTTTTTAGGAAAAATCCATGCCTTGTATGTGTATTGACTTTTCATGGCATGTCCCAGGGGAGGTAGAGCCACAGCTGCTGTGCTGGGTGAGTGCCTGTCTGGATTGCATTTGCTCCACCACCTGTTACAAGTGGGAAATCATATTGTCTATTGTAGAACCAATGACAGACTTTAATAGCAAGCAAATAAGCAAGGGCATGGCTGCAGCTCTGCTGGCTCTATTTTGACCAGCTGCAGCTCCATGAAGAGAATGCCCAGGGGAGAAGAAAGGACCTAAGCCCTGGTAAGAGACTTTTCAATAAAAGCAGAAGAGAAAATTCACTGTTTGCTCATACAGATAAAGGGTAAGGAAGTACGTAAATAAATAAATATAATAGCTCTCCTTTAATTATTTTCTTCTAGCAAAGAGATATCTGAACTCCTGTTTTAGTTCAGAGGACTGCAGTTTATTTCTAGACACTGAAATTTATACAGAAACCAACAGGTTTTCCTGTCTAAATAAAGTATGGGAGATAAAGCTGTAAGCATACGGTAGCCTTAGAAATCTTATATGCATGTTTCAGTGAAGATGGGAGAAAAACAGCTACTCTTGCTGAACACATCACTGAATAATCCACTCCGTTACCATGATAGCCACACTGCTACCTTGAAAGAAATCGTGCTGGTGTTAATGTGGCATGATGGATGAAAAAAATAACCTTGGATCCACAAGGAGCTGGAGAAAGAACTAATCAATCATGTTCTGTTTCATTCTTTCTAAACAACCATTGTTGCTGATAACAGGTAAGTAAATAGAATTTATTATCCCAGTGGAGGAAAGCTGAATTAGTTGCCTGATGATAAGCTTCCATACTGTGAGCAAATTGCCTGTTTGCAGACACTCCAAGCTCGAGGGAATGTGTACGGTCAGAGGTATTCTTTCTGATGAAACAGTGCACTTGGTTTTAAAGGCTGTGCAGATAGTGATCCTCACCCAGCAGGGATTCACAGGCTGCATTTTGGGGCCTCCCTCGCTTACAAACTTGGCTTGGCAGCTCCAGTGGTCTTTACGTGGCCAGGCATTCCCTGTCCAGGGACCCAGGATAAGGCCTCACAAATGCGGGACTCAAACCATTCTGAGCAATGCTGTATACACTGGGAAAAAACTTCTGCAAGCTGCTATATGAGGAATGAATCCATCTGGCCTGGAGAAACGGGGCTTGGGTGCTCATGTGACTGATTGAGTAACTGTGAGTGTGAATGTGGGCTGGGGGAGTCTGTCACTCAGATCACACGCTTGCCACTGGCCAGATCTGACAGCAGGTCCAAAGTTATGCAATCTTCACATTCTAAAAGTTTCATGAAAATGAACAGTAATACAAGTCCAAAGGCCGTCTTAGTGCTTCCTCCAAGGGGAAGCCTGCTATATAATTTTAGCCCTTACATACATGTATACCAGACAAAGTAAATAATCCCTGAGTTGCTCACTAAAAAAAAAAACCAAACAAACCAACACAGTGAAGATGAGGTAGTTCACAAATTCAGAAATCCCTTTAGGAACTGTCACTACAAGAATTTTATGAGTGATTAGTTACTCATCAAGTTATTCCATCCTTCTGCTTTTCCTCAGATAGTTCCCCTGTTAACCTACTACAGCTCAATAAATACATTTAATTACTGTGGAGCAAAATAAAATGTCTGCTACAGAAATGCGCTTTACAAGAGCAACAAAAATTTGAAGAGTCATTGCCCTGTGTGTGGGATCAGGCAAAGGTCATGTGGATGAAATATATAACACGATCACCTAATTAAACACTCTCTCACAGAGAGCACACACAAGGAGAGTGTTCTGAGTCTCTGTTAACTCTGGATACTTTTCTTAAATTTTGAGTGCTTTGCTCTGAAGCACTTTTTTTTTCCCCCTTAATAACAAGGCTAATTTGGAATTTTTCTGGAGGGCTTAATGATTTCTTCAAAAACCAGGCATGCATCATTTGAACTTAGGCAGCAGCTTTGTTTATACTCACAAGTACAGCATAAATCTTGGCTTCCTGATCACTTTTGCTACTGGAGCAGCAGGGGTTTGTGCTAGACTGCAAGCCAGCTGTTTGGAAATGAGGGAAGGTGAGATTCACACATTGTTATTGGATTTCTTAGATATTGACTGCAGAAGGATGGACGTGCTCCTGGGATCAACCTGGCTTCCTGGAGGGCAGAATACCCCAGTGGCTACAGACTGTCTGCCTCCATGATCTCTCTCTTCACTTCAGTTTGCTCTTACCCATATTAATTGGACTTTTATCTCTATCCATCTCTACCCCACTCCCCAGTGTCCCAACATTTATCCCATGTGCACTTAATCTGCCCCTCCAGTCCTACTCTAGCCCTCTTTTCCCACCAATGGATCCTCCCTCAGCCTTGACACTCCCCCAAATGCACCCCCTTTCAGGCTCCTTCTTACCTTCAATCCCAGGCAGGGGCTTCTGCCCCTTCAGCTGGCAGGAGCTCCCACACCAAGGTGACAGGCTTCCTGCTTCCAGGGCTACAACTTGAACGCAGCCACACCTGACACTGGAGTAAGCTGGCTGCAGGCAGCATTTCAGAAGACAAGCTGCCTCCCCCAAAGCTGTGACAGGGACATCTAAACTGAAATCATTCATTTATCATGTGGACCAAAAGAACAGTTAATGGGGAGGCCAGTCGGCTGCCAATAGGGGAAAAAAGGAGAGAATGATCAATCTCTTAAAACGAACAGGAAAGTAGATTCTTTCCTCATCCCATCCACCAGAGTTGTTCTCTTGCAAAAACTCTGGAGGGGGGAAAGGTCAGCCAGAAGAAGATGTTTTACGTGGATTGCTGCCCCACAGTTACTGCGCAAGGCAGCAGAACTGGCTGTCAGATGGAGACTGTCAGTCTGTGTCGTGGTGGGTGCAGCTCTCCATTCTGCCTGGTGTAGCAAACCTCTGGCAGCAAGGGGACAAATCTCTTGGAGAGGAAATAATGGCAAGCATTTACTCTCCTTCTCCCACAGTCTTTTTGCAAAGGAAATGTTCTCTATTCAAATGCCCAGTGGACCTTCTAAGACGCCTAGATAACCTCCCTTCCCTTGGAAGGGAGGAGTCATGGCCATATTTGCAGACCAGTATTTGCAGAGGTAATGCCTGGTGCAGCTATCTCACTAGAGGAGCTCCAAGCCTGGCTGGAAGCAAGCCTTTTGTGATTCCCATCCTCACAGAGCCACATAATAGAAGAGGACTGTGATCCAAAAGCTAAGCTTTCATTAATGCCAAAATAAAACTCATATATAAATAGAATGTGAACCAGGTCATTCTTGCCAATCCAAGTTTGTAGACAGTCTGAAATAATAGCTCTGAGCAGTATACAAACTGTTCCCATTCTTCTCAATGTGGTGCTAACTAGGAAATCTAATTACCACAATTTAAATGTCAGCATCATTAAATATTTTGCTACTGAATACTCTAACAGAAACATCCAGCTAATATGCTCTTATTACATTCCCAAACCACCTCCCATATTTTTCACTGTGCGCCAGATGTACCACCTGTCCTCTGCTCAGTCACCAGAACCTCTAGATTCCTCCCTACAATTCTTATTACAAAGTAATTTAGCATTGTCAATCTGACAGCCTGGGATACATCTTGAAAAGCTTGGGAGAAGGTAAAGAAAATTTGGTGCTGAAATGAAGAGCACAAGGAATACTTTGCATGCAGTAACACTAATTTAATTGAATATAATATGGATTTTAATATTTTTTTTATATTCAGTTTGACACAGTAAGATGTTCATGATTGCATTCATCTGGATCTGATGGCATTTCAGACAGTTTCATTCCAGTTTGTTGAGGAGCTGGTAACAGAGATGTTGGCTAGAAATATGAGGCAATACATAAGGGTAAATATTTGTCAGAGAAATAGTTGCTGCTGGTTCCTCAGTACAAGCATTTTTCACTTGTTGCATATGCTGTGCCAGAGGCCATATTGAGCAAATGGCTGTTAAAAAGTTGCAAATAAACTCTTGATTTATTTCACTATTCATCCAAAGCTTTTTTTTTTTTTCTGTTGAAGATAAGAACCTTTGTTTGAAACACTTGAATCAAATGGTTGTTTGAAATAAAAACTGAATTTTCAGACTTAGTCATGGCAGAATCATAGAATCGTTAAGGTTGAAAAAGACCTTAAAGATCATTGAGTCCAACTGTTAACACAACACTGCCAAGACCACCACTAAATTATATCCCCAAGTAACACATCTACACACCTTTTAAATACCTCCTGGGAGGTGACCACCACTTCCCTGGGCAGCCTGTTCCAATGCCTGACAACAGTTTTTGTGAAGAAATTTTTCTAAACCTCCCCTGGAACAACTTGAGGCCATTTCTTCTTCTCCTTTTGATTGGTATTTGGGAAAAGAGGCTGAGCACCATCTCATTCCAACCTCTTTTCTGCTAGTTGTAGGGAAAAATAAGGTCTCTCCAGAGGCTCCTTTCCTCCAGGCTGAACACCCCCAGCTCTCTCAGCCACTCCTCATAGCACTTGTGCTCCAGACCCTTCACCAGCTCTGCTGCCCTTCTCTGAACATGCTCCAGCACCTCAATGTCCTTCTTGTAGTGAGCGGCCCAAACTGGACACAGGACTCGAAGTGTGACCTCACCAGTGCTGAGTGCAGGGGGACAATCACTGCCCTGGTCCTGCTGGCCACACTATTGCTCATACAGGCCAGGATGCCATTGGCCTTGGCCGCCTGGGCACAGCTGGCTCATGTTCAGCTGCTGTCAGCCAGAACCCCCAGGTCCTTTTCCCCCAGGCAGCTTTCCAGCCACTCTGCCCCCAGACTGTAGCACTGCAGGGGGTTGTTGTGACCCAAGTGCAGGACCCAGCACTTGGTCTTGTTAGAAGGGCAGTGAAGCTGGTGAAAGTGGGAGCACCCATCTTCATACATGGAAAGTCAGGTTCTCCAGGAGAATGTTGTAGGAGGCAGTGTCAAAGGTTTTACAAAAGTCTAGGTAGACAATATCCACAACCTTCCCCTCATCAAATAAGCTGGACGTCTTTTCATAGAAGGAGATAGGGTTAGGCAAGCAGGACCTGTGTTTCACAAATGCATGCAGTCTGGGCCTGATCCCCTGGCTGTCTTGCATGTGTCATGGCACTCAAGATGGTCTGCTTCATGAACTTCCATAGCACCCAGGTCGGGCTGACAGACTGACAGGCCTCTAGTAACACGCCTGTGATGACCTAGAGTGTGTATGCTCAAAGCGTGGACAAAAGTTATTATAATGAAGTACACATTCTATGCCTGAAAAAACTGAGAGATGAAGAGATGGATTGATGTAAAAGTGCCATAGTATGGCTCTGAGCTGCTCAAGAGTTGGAGTCCTTTTCAAACCCTGTGGTCAGAAGTGCACGATTCTGGGCTTTCTGTCTGATGCCGTGCCCAAAGGGTGCCCATGCATGACAGCTCGTGTGCTAAAGCAAGCCCTGTGGCTGGAGCAGGCTGAGCTCCCACACAGCTCCTGAACACGTCTGTAGCCAGTAGGAGAGTGGTTCTGCCCATGACACAAGCTGACCTCTGTCCCAGGCAGCTCTGATCCCAAATATACCATTGGTCAATAGGTAAGACAGATCCAGAAGCTGCAGCCAAGGCAGCTTTGAGGAAAGACACAGACACATAACTGGCTGCTGGCAGAAGAATGTGTCCAAATTAAGAACTGCAACCTGAAAAATCTGTGAACAGAGCACTCATCCCCATGGGTCCTCCATTGATCACCATAGGTATCTTGTACTGCAAGCCATTACTTCTGGGTGGTTGCCATTGCTTCTCTGAGTAATGGCAAATGTCCTTAAAATAACAAAATATATTATAGAATTTATCTCTTGAAATCATGGGTTTCAGGTAAGACTGTGACCTAGATTTGCAAACCTGATGAGAAAGGCTGTATCTGAATTGCTGATGGCAAAACACAATTAATGTGAATGACACTGGACTGCAGAGATGGCAGCAGTCAATGGATGGCACTTCAGACTGATTCTGTGGTGTCTCTTGCACCTGTAGATGTGTAAACATCTGCCCCAGGAACTATGTAAATGGAGAAAACTGAACAACCAGGTCTCCGAACTACAGCTTTCTTTCCAGATGTTCAGGTGAGACACAGGTTACAAAAAATGTGTCCCTGATGATGTCATCTTGGATAGGAAGATAAAAGAGAGCTTTTTTGTGTCAAGGCAGTAGTACCTACCAGAGTCTCTCTGTCCTTTAGACAATATCATTGCTGTCAAAATCAAACTGAATACTTCGTAGTTTCAAATCAGGAAACACAAGTGTTTTCTCAGAATAATCTCTGGGTGAGATTCAAATTGCAGTTCCCTTTAAAATGTAGACCACTACAGTCTGTGTACTTGTTCCAAAGTTTTTCAACCTGCCAATTTGCTCGAAATAGGGAAGGCACAGTTTGCAGTGGTACCCACTGTGGACTTAAAATAGATGCTAGTTGTGATTTTGAAAATAACTAATGAGCACATTAGTATAGGGACTTTCCCATCAGTGTCATCCCTCCATATAACTGGCATATTGTATTTCAAAAATTCCCTCATTTGGTACTCCAAAGAGGCCCTTTATTCACTCAGGCAGATCAGCTCAATACCTCCTTTTCCAAACTTGTTGTCTCAACCAAAATGTATAATGTGGGCTAGTGCTTGTTTGGGACTACCTCCAAGAGTTAATTGATAGTTCTTTGGATGCAGCTTTTCTATCATTTTTGGAATGATACACCAGTGGGAAAAAAAAAAGGATTGATAGCCAGTCCACAGAGACCAAAGATGTCTGGTGAGGAACTTGGTGAGGAACCATAGGAGAAAAATTCAGATGGAAACAGTGTTGGATTTCTAGCGGTATTTTGTTCTTGTAATATCTTTTCATGTCTTTCCAGTCTGCTGGTGCTCAGAGCGGAGAGTGTGTGGTCTCTTTGCAGCCATCCAGAAGGAGAGAATTAGTGGTCTACTCCATGACATGATTAAAGAAAATAGACTTGTAAAATAAATAAAAGTTTAGTGGGATATGAGCATTGTCAGTGGGAATGAAAACCAACCCAAATTTTAAAGTACTATTTAAAAAACTACCCATTCATAGAGGAAAAATTTAGAAAAATAACCAGATATTCTGTAGTGGGTCAGATCTTAAGACTCTCTATGGAAAAATAGTCTCCAGAGGTAAGTGGAATCTTAGCTCCCAGAGCAAGTCTGAGGCAGGATCTGGAGCTCATCTGTGAGTCTCACAGGATGGTGCTGGCTGGAAGTGCAGCATTTCCAAGCAGGCAATGCTTTATTGTGTGCCACACTGCAAATACTTTTGCTGTTCTGATCTTACCAGACTGTGAACTATTTTCTTTCCTGCTCCTGGGGATCTCACAAAGGAGCATTATAAACAAACAAACAAAACCCTTCTCTTTGTTCCCGTGTCCTCTGACTCTTCAGAGGAGTTGTCCTGTGAAGAAGAGGCCTGAACTGGAGCTGCATGGGCAAGCTGAGCTGAATAAATACACTTTGATGAGTTGGGATCTCAGAAGTCCTCAGTGGTAGAAAGTGCATTGATATAGATCCATCAAGGCATTTTAAAACTATGTCCAATGCTCTTAGCATTGGTGATATTTGACCTGTAATGAAAGTAATTTACTTGGCATCATCTCTTCCAGAAAGAAAACACGCTAATGGCTTATTATTTGATAAGTGATTTCAACGGAAACATTTCTCATTCTTGAATAAGATTTTCATCCATAAAAAGAGTATCAGATCAATGGCAGAGGTCTTTGCTAAAGTGAAAAAGTATTTGGAGACGCTTTGAAAAGTCCTTCCCTCGGCTCAGATAGTTTGCATAAAGCAACACTGAGGTTTCCACTTTGAAAACTATTTTCACTGAAAATAGGAGAAAATTTTAACCAAGACAGTATCATTTACCTGATATAACTTTTGCTCTAATAAATTATTTCTTCCTGCAAATGGTCTACTAATCAGAATAAAAAATGAATGTGCTTTTTCTTCTGCCTGTGTATGCTATTGTAATTTTACTTTGTTCAGCTACTGCAAAAGGGACTTTTTTCTTTCCTCACTTGTCTTTCTTTCCATTTGAATCAATATATAAATAAAATATGCAATACAAAATACATACTGGAAAAAATTGCTTAAATGTAGAAATTAGTGGAATTAAGATGGATACTGCATTATTTATTTTGCAAGGAGCAAAAAATGCTGGCCAGGAAGTAGCTGAGTCATATTAACCTCTGCCAGTCTGAAAGCTGGAGACACTCACAGATGATTGTAGGCAGCTCTAAAGCTACTCCAGGTAACTGCAGTGCAGAGCTGGTTGAGGCAGGCTTTAGTAAATGGAAAAGCACATATTATCTGGACAGATGAGGGATTTCAATGGCTATTTGTTAGTCTTTGAAGAAAAATGTTTTCCCAAAACTCTCATGTTTGTGTTTACCAGCAGTACCAAAGTTCACCGGTGGAATTTTTTATGAAAACATAGGTCTTAAAAAAGTATTGCAAATTATTCAAAGAAAGCCATTTTGAAAAATGAACAGTAGCATTTTTAATAGCTAAGGAACAGAAACCTCCTAGGTACCTCAAAGTACTCACCTAAACTGCTAGTAAAGAGAATTCACATGTATTTTCTTTATTTTATTAATTCACTTTTCTTTCTTAACAAATGCTATTTTCTTATCATTTTTACATGGTGGAATTAATCATGACTAGTGAGAATGGCCCTATTTCTATTAAGGAAAAAAAAAGATAAGAACCAACCACAAGAATCATCATCATCCGGGTAAGAGTTACTCAGATGTGCTGTTTGCTTAATAACCAGAGAAGATAAAGTTTTCCATTTTACTGGAAGCAGGCACTGTGTTTGGAAACATTCCTTATCTCTCTATGTCCAAAATACCAATGTGGAAATTGAGAAATGTCCCCTCCTATTACACTCATATGCGAGATGGTTTGCAGCCTGCAGGATGCATTTGGTTGTGCCAAGCAGTTCCCGCTACTCTTAAATTCTGAAGGATTATTGTTCAAAGGAAAATGGAGATGTCCAAACCCATGTCACACATCCTAGAGGTTTTAGAGTTTTCCACGGGATTAATTATTTACTGAGACCTAGTTTGGGCCTGGAGTACAGTGAGGGAAATTGCATTTGAGTCTGACTGCACAATATTCACCTCTCCCAAGTCTGAGCTCGGCCATCAGTGTCCATATCAGCTGCATCAGCCAGCACCAACGGGAACAAAATTTGAAATACTTTAGGAGCAGTTGCTGATGGTTTCCTGCCTAGAAGCAAGATAAAACAGATTATATCTACAATTCCAAGGCAGTCTTTTAATTCTGAAATGGTAATGTTTTCTAGACCAAAATACGGTTAAACTGAGGGACAGATAAAAATGGATAATAAATTATCCTACTTTATTTTATTGTCTTTTGATAGCATTTTCTAGAGCTGTGTTTGTAGGACTGAGGTTATAAATCTACAGTTTTAATTATAGAATTCTGAAGTTAGGAATATTGAGTCTATGCTGTCAAATCTTTAATTCTGAGATGTTTCTCCCCTGTTAATAGATGGAATGATTTTCCCAAGGAACGCCATTGATTCTTTTTTTCCATTTTGCATTTCATTCATGACTATTTTCATTTTTCAGGGAAAAAAAAACATTTCTGCAACAAAAAAAATTGTTGGAGAGTTGAACTTATACTCACCTTTACTGCAACATCCTTCTTACTTCATGGTAAAGTTACTCCATAGGATCTGCTCTGTGTATAGTGACTTACTTTAAAAAGGATAATGCACAGACAGAAAAATCATGCAATTCTTACAAATAACTGACATTGATGTAGAATTTTTTAATGTAATATAACTGGCAAGTTTCTGAGTAAGACTTTGGAAAAGTTATCCTGTTTAGGCTGCAACAGTCCATAGTATCACAAATTCATCTTCGTTGTGATGAAAAGTCCCTCGGCACCATGTGCTGCTTGAATTCTCTCTTAGTCCTTATCTTACATCACAGTAACCTTTGGTAGTCAATATACATTAGCCATTTTCCTTCTGTTTTTTGTAAATCTGAATTAAAATCTCAAGTCCTGTTCCAGCAACCTGCTTTATTAGTTCTATTGTAGGCATGAAATCTAGTTCGTAATGTTCTAATAGAGGGGAACACTTAATGGTTATATATAAAAGTAATTTAATTCTTTTAGATGCTTTACTAAGCAAGGTGCTTGAGGATTAAAATTGCCCATAATGTTATCAAAAGAGTGTAAAACATGTTAAGAAATCATTTCATAAACAACATAAAACTGTGCACATTTCTGTTATCAAGCTAAAAGGCCACGGAGTAAATGTGAAACCACAAGTTTGACTGTGATATTAACCCTGAAGGCACAATACGTCCTCTGAAGTGGCCCAGGCTTATCAGAGAAATGGTGACACATAAACCACATGATTGATCTTCTTCCCAAACTGCTGATCACAGTTTCTAGTGGCTTTCTAGTTTCCTGCACAGGTGTCAGGCTCTGCTCTCTGCCAGGGTGGATTATGGGGCCTCTACCAAAATCAGTGCCACATACCCCTTTACACTACCCATGACTCTGGCATATGGTGTGTATGACATGGGATGGCAGGTGTGGTGGCAAGCAGTTTGGGAAGATCTTTAGAATACAAATTAATTTGTGAATAGCAGACTGACAAAACAAGTCTTAACCACTGCAAGCAAGACAGCCTGCTAGATTACGTGTGTAAGGTATCATGTATTGGAACTGAATGCCATAAACAATTCAAAGAAAAAGTTATGGCTTTCACTAAAATAATACATATATGGAAATGTATATTCATTTTTATTCTTTAAGGGTTTTATATATTCTTTAGTCTGCATACAAGTAACACTCAGAAGTCAGAAAACATATGACCATTTCTGCATTGCCAATATCCCAGAGTACAATCCTTCTGCTGCTTATATGCTCTTTTCAGTTGTCTCACTGGAGTGATGACCACAAGAAGTAACCATTCAGTCTCACTCATAAACCACACACTATTTACAGGTAGGTTTTGGCTGTGTGGTTGGAATTTTTTTTATGCCTAGTGTCTACATTAATATCCATACTAAAAGTAATAATTAAAGCTAATTGCTGTCTTCTGTTGGGCCAAAACTCTAAAGAGGACAAGCTGTGTCCTTCGCTTACAGCTTCATTGCCTTTCCAGCAACAGTTGAAAAATTAGGCCCTTAGTTATGAAAAGCTATTTTCCTCCACTCATATTTTTAAGAAAGATGCTATGGGTGTTAAAGAATTACTGAACTTAGACAAATCCATTCTGCTGCTTTTGCAGTTGTGTGCATTTGATTTTAGTGTGTGGAGTTAATAAATTGTATAAAAGCAATTAAATATGTCAACATATTTGTAGTTATTGAGTCTAATTGATGCTAATCTGTATTCCTTAATGCATTACCTATTGTTTGCCAGTTTTATTTCATCTTTCAGCTCATTTGAAATCTTTTGTTTTTTAAGTAGGGCCCTCATGAATGTTAATAATCTTTTTTTTACTGTAGTAACTAAGAAGTCTATCTGAGATCCTTTTTTAATCATTAGTTTTGATCCTTTTAGTTAAAATTGAAAATGAGATTAAAAACAGATTTCATGTTGATATTAACCCGAGACAAACGTTATCTCACTAAAGAATTACCATCTTCTTTTTTTCAGTCACTACTGTGAAAGGGCTGGACTGATTTTCTGGATTTTTTCATGATATATGTACCACTTGTCTTGCAAAAAGTTTTGCAGCTGTCAGGAGGTTTAACCCTTCCACTCCAGAATTTGAAATCTGTGGTCTAATGAGGGATAAAGCGGTCTGAAAAGACATGTAAGTTCATTAGAAAGTCCTGCTCCAAGCATTTTTTTTTTTTTAATATAACATGCCCTGCAGATTATGAATCTTAAGTATGTGCAGTGATTCTTTTACAATCAGTCCGTGATCCATGCTGCTTAATCACATACAATAACCGAAATGGTTGTAATAGTAACTGTCACAGTAACTGTAAGCGTCATTGAGGAATGACATAGCCACAACATAAAGGCTGTCAGGAAGCACCTTTACAAATTTCCTAATCCTCAGAATGTTTTCAGTACACTTGTCATCTTTATTTTTTCAACTATAAAAACCAAAGCTTTAAAAGAAAGTAGTGAAAAGGCAGCTACACAAGCATGCTCTGCTTAATGTCTTCTTAGGCTACTGGCAGCTCACATCAAAACAAACCCAGCCTTACCTCCAGCTGGACCTGGCCCTCCATGTCCATCCTAGCCCACCTATGTCAGCAGAGGCAGTGTCCATCTGGCTGGAGGCTGTACTCTGGGGGCCACTCAGCAGGAAAGGTGGCCAGGGACTGTGAGAGGGAGAGCACAGGCTCGGCAGAGCAGGGCAAGCCCCACAAATCACAGCACCCACCTTGCAACTAGTTCTGATTCCCAGCTATAGCAAAGTGCAGTTATAAATCCCTACTACTGCACATTGTTAAGAAAAAAAAGAAATAGGAAGAAAGAAAAGCAAGAGTGGAAAAAAACCCAAAAAAACAAGGGAATCTGCAGCTTGTATATGTTTGGAAGATTTCAGTCTGTAGGCTCATCCCAAACTCCAGAGGATCTGAATCCTTCTGCCTCTTCTCTCCTCTCCCTGCATGTCAAAGCTTACCTCCCACTTCCGAGAGCTATGTACCCTTCCCAGCTGAGCCCTTGACACAAGCCAGGTGCACAAGAAGACAAAAATGGGGGAGCTGCCATGCTGTGCTTTGGGTATTAGTCCTTAGCATTGCCATGGGGTGGTAAGAGGCAGAGACCTATGGGGGATATGCCAAATAATATCCCAAATAAGTATTCATCTGTCTTTAACTATGAGGCACCTGTTCGTTCAGAGGATTAAGGCATATGTTTGTGTCCCCCTGCGTTGCTAGACTTCTTCTGTGAGTGTTGGCACAGAAATGCAGGCTAGAATTTTCACCTTCAGATTGGAGCTATTTTTGTTGTATCAGTAAAAAAGACCAAATTGCAAACCAACTAAGAGTACAGAATCACAATTTCCACTGTCAAATTAAAAAAGGTTTAGTCAGACATGACAAAAAGCATTTTATGTGAGCTTCATGAACATATTCAGTAGAAAGGATGGATTTTCAACAAACTGAAAAGGGACACATGAAAAGCAAATGTAATGAAGCTTTGCTGCTCTGGTACTGTACAGCATCCTGAAGGGATTTTTCATGTCACTGGGGTAGAGAGCAGTGCTTCTCTTGAAGCATTTCCCTAGACAGCCTCAGGAAACCAAGCTGTGACACACATCTGGATAGCTCTGTACACAAATGGCATCGGATTTAGAGACAGAGTTGGCAAGGAAAAAACTGTAGTCCACGCACCATTATGCATTTCTGCAAATTCTCAGCTCCACAAGAACCACGAGTAGACTGAACATCTTTGTCAGCAAGTGAATCTTTTTTCCATGCCACAGACCATCAGACATAAAACCTTACCTGGAGAACCATCTATATGACAGCTGGCTAATATTTTACCATTTTTAAAAAGATGTCAAATTACAAATCTTCAAAAAAACATAGTATGAAATGTGAAACACTAGTAACATGGCATGATCCACTGTTTGAGCTAAAATAACAGGTGTGGAAAATTAATACATTTAGAGAAATCAGAGCAGCTTAAAAATTCGTCAGACTGGAAGTATTTAAGCAGCTGAAAGGGTTATTCATACAAATTAGATGTTGCTTTACTGTTTATCCCTAAAGGAAGAAAGGTTTCATAACTTTGTGAGAGAAGCTGTATTGCTCCAAGGCTGCAATACACATCTTTTTCAGTCTGTTTTGTGAGAGCAGTTCTAATTGACAGTGGGATGGGACTCTAGCCTGTTTTATGGAAGACTGACTTAAGTGCTGTAGGTTATATGGTGTTGCAGTTAGATAAGGCTGCTCCTTGCAGGAAGCCAAAGTTCACAGAGTTCTAGGGTTGCTTGAAGTTGACATTGTTTTTACGAGTTGGGTAAAATCTGTTTGTTAAAACACAAACTGAAACACAGAAGGATGAGACAGTTAGAAGCTGTCTTCTTGTTTGTCAGATCTTTTTCTGGGCTTTCCAGGGTTGGAAAGAAAAGAAAGTCATTTGTTCTTGGCTACCTTTCTGGGGCCACACAGACACTCTGCCTGTCCGGTTGCCTGCTTGGTTTGTGCTTCTTTCCACCCACAAACTAATGCAAAGCTTCAACCAAATCAATGCCCCATTTCCTGGTTTTGCAACCAGTTTCCAGTGAAATCCCTCTAGCCACATGGCTGAGCTTCCAATCCAGCCTTCCTATATTGTGTTGCACCTTGGGCGGTGGCTTGTCTTGTTTCAATTACCACTAATAAATGAGGCTTTAATTCTTCTTTCATTTCATCTGAAAGAAAGAAAGACGATCAGCATGCCCTTCCACTTCAGTGTGGTCTGGGATTGTCCAGACTTCACACTCGCAGGCAGACACCAGTCCTGTCCAAAAGCACAATATGCCTCCTGCATATTCACGTCAACCAGACCAAGGACAGATGTTTCTCTGGTTTTACTGCACTTTTGGCCTGGACTGATGAGCCATTATAAGGCAGAATGGCCAATCTGCAATACTGCCATCTCCTTCGCTTTGACATAGCTTTCCAATTGAAAATCATCTAATTTGTTTTAATTTGAAACATGGGAGTGTACGTGTTCCATCCCAAACTTTGAACAGAAATATTTTCATTTCAAATAAAGAATATACATACTTGGCATCACTAACTGGGAGATCCATGTGGATTTATTTAATTTTTCAAATTAACTCAGAAATAAATTTCATGGCAATAGATGAAAAAAATGCTCTTTATTTTACAAGCATAATATGGTTTTAATATGCTGGCATGTTGTTAATGATGCATAACATATTTCCGTTCATCAAGGTCAGAAAATGGAATTGCAGTGGAGTAATCTGCTGTTTTTTCATTGAGAAATAGGAAGAGTGCGCTCTGTGCAGTATCTAAATCACTCACAGAACCATAGAATGGCTGAGGTTGGAAAGGACCTCTGAAGGTCACCTTGTCCAACCCCCCTGCTCAAGCAGGAACACCTACAGCAGATTGCCCAAGGCCATGTCCAGATGGCTTTTAAATATTTTCAAGAAGGGAGACTCCACAACCTCTCTGGGCAACCTGTGCCAGTGTTTGACTGCCATGACTGTAAAAAGTGTGGGGTTTTTTGTGTTCAGATGGAATTCTTTGTGATTTAATTTGTGCCAGCTGCCTCTTGTCCTGGCATTGAGAATCACTGAAGAGAGCCTGGCTGTCTCATCTTTGTTCCTTCCCATCAGGTACTGGCATACATATGTAAGATGCCCTTTCTCTTCACCAGGCTGAGCAGTCCCAGCTCTCTGGGACTTCCCACCTCTCTCTCCTCCCACCTCAGAAACTCAGATGCCTTAATGATCTTTTGGGCCGTTAGCTGGACCTCTCTGCAATATGTCTGTATCTTTCCTGTACTGGGGAGCCCAGAGCTGGACCCAGCACTCCAACTGCAGCCTCACCAGTGCTGAGCAGAGGTGAAGGATCATCTCCCTCGACCTGCTGGTAACACTCCTCCTAATGCAGCCCGAGGTGCTGCTGACCACCTTTGCAGCATGGGCCAGTTGTTGCAGTGAAGGTCACACTGCTGGGTGGTGATCAGCCGCTCACATGAGAACCTCCGGTTCCTTCTCTGCAGAGCTGATTTCCAGCTGGCCAACCCCCAGCCTGTACTGGGGCTTGGGGCTGATCCTCTCCAGTTGCAACACTTTGCAATTTCTCCTTATTGAAGTGCATGAGATTCTTACCTGCCCATTTCTCCAGCCTGTCAAGGTCCCTCTGCATGGCCACAAAACCTTCTGGTGTATCTTCCACTCCTCCCAGTTTTGTCTCATCTGCAAAATTGTATTCTGCCCTCTCATCCCAATCATTAGAGAAGAGATTACAAGGTACTGGCCCCCAACACTTGTGTACACTGCTAGGGACTTGTCCTCAACTGGACCTGCTGCCATTGACTACAACACTCTGGACCTGATCATTCAGACAGTTTTCAGTCCAACTCACTGTCCTTTTACCTAACCTGTTCATCATCAGCTTATTTATGAGGGTCTTACAGGAAATCATGTCAAATGCCTTTCTTACCTTGAAATGTTTCAGCGGAAACAACATCCAATACTCTCCCTTCATCCACTAAGCAGGTCACTTCATAGCAGAAGCCTGAAGCCTGTCAGTCCACTTAAAATGTCAAATAATGTATTTCTTGCTATTCTTTTTAGGGGTCAAGCTATGGAGCCTGAAAAAGGAGTATTTCACATGACAGGATCATAATTCACAATAATTTATTTGAAGTCTTTTCTGTACAATTTGATAGATATGCACTACAGATAGTTATTATTATAAAATTAATTGAAATTACTCACTAAATAACAAGAAAATCAATAAATAAAAGCTCAGGAGACATAGAAATGGCTTTTTCATTTGCAATTTTTAAACAAAAAAATGACAGTTTCTTATCAACAGTGAAAAATTGCTCTCCTGACATGGGCAAAGAATGATGCTAAAGTAAATTCCTTTCAGTGAATGAAAATGTGGTGTGGGTTGAATTTAAAATTTTAAACAGCATGATGTGTGTTACAATCCGGTTTAAGCCCAGAAGAGCGGAGAAAACTAAGTATCTGTGCATAAACTGGAAAGAACAGTGAAGGTTCAAAATATTCCCAAAAATGAGATTAAAACCAAACAAGGTTAAATGTTGGTGCCAAAAAATTTGATGTATTTTATTTAATAGTAAAAGAGGCAAAGAGAAGGAAAGAGGAAAGAAAGAAAAAAAGACACAGAGAAAGAAGTGTGCGTGGGGGGTGCGGGGGACAGGGAGAGGTGACAGGGGTTAGGTGGGAGCGTATCACCCATCCGAGGGTCCCAGCGACGTCTTGTTGCTCCGCTCCATCTGCTCTTCTTGGTGCTGAGGGTCCCCCACCATCGCCATGGCCACACCACGCTGCTACACGCTGAGGAGTGAAAAGTCCCATGGATTAATATACACCCTGGGCCAGGTGGGAACGCCC